>OX104071.1:62243679-62260628 GCA_944474145.2 Dicrocoelium dendriticum | reverse complement strand
GACATTATGCTCGCTCATATGGACTACATCTTTTCGTTTATTCCTTTCATTTCGGACGTGGCTTTAATCTGTCCTCGGCTGACCAGTCTCATGTTTCTCACTGCTCCCAGACATCCGATACGTTATCACTCGAGGCTCTACACTCCAAACACTCTGTTCCCCTCATCTCCAGACCTCTCCTTGGCATGCTAACTGGCTTTTCATATGGCCGCTGTCGTCCCTCTTCTTATGACACTCATCTCTGCTATCCGCAAGTTAATTTGGCGGCATAGCTTCATCTTGCTGGCCTATCCGGTATCGTCTGAACAGTCTCCTGCTTGCTGACCTAAATTCTACGGTTTTCACTCTTTGGGCTGATTTTCTAATCTCGTCTCAACGGTCTCTTTGTTTCTGACTACTGTGACCTGGATGATTAGGGATGGGCAGACTTATCAGTCTACTTTCCCGTCTCAGTGGTCTCTTTGCTTTTGACTGCCGTGACCCGATTGATCAGTGTTTGGAAGAATGGTCTCCTGTTGTCTGACCTCTCTCGGGCTTCTGCGATCTATCTGTTCTAGTCACTGCCGACGCAACACTTGGTTACCCTCACCTGAAGAACGTTGCTGGTCGTGACTAATCGCTATCATCATGTCCAATCTCATCCTTAACGTGTTTATTTCTGCCGATTCGATCCGACGAAATGCATAGCTTACTATTACGCCTTTCTCCTTATGAGCCGACTCTCTAGTCTGGTCTGAACGACCCACCTTCCGACTTCTGTGACCCTAATGATCAGGGGTCGGCAGACCCAATGGTCTGTTCATATCACGTCGGGAATATCGCTGACTTTTCCACTCATCAATGAAAACTTTTCCTTTTCTCATTTTGTGTGCATTCCTTTTTCCACTGGTCAGGAAACTCTCCGGATCTGGCACTACTCTAGCGGCGTCTGACCAGCCACTTGCTTTCTGACTACTTCCTTACATTCCAAACGTTAACCGTCTTGGCTTTGTTGTCCTGGTGCTCTGTCCCCCTTATCCTGAGACCGTTCCTCTGCATGCAACCGCCTTTTCATATAGCCACTTGCTTCCCAAACTGCTTTTCTGATGACACTCATTACTTTATTCCCACCTTACTTTGGAGGCCTAGCTTCAGCTTGCTGACTTACCCGGGTTTGACTGTACGCTCTCCTGTCTTCTGACATCGCTCGGACTTCTGTGATCTAGACTCTGCCGACGAAAGTCTGTTACCCTCACCGCAAGACCACCGCTGGTCATGATTGAACCTTATTATCATGTCCCCTTTTTTCCTTAACATGTCCATTTCTGTTGATGCTCTCTGTCAGCACTTAGACTTTACTAATACGACTTTCACCCTACGAGCTGACATTCTGGGCTCGTCTCAACGATCTCGTACCTTCCGACTTCCGTGACCCTAATGATCAGAAGCCGACAGCTCCAACGGTCTGCGCAAGTACCTGGAGCATATCGTTGGCTTTCTTTTTCTTTCTCTTCTCACCCATAGAGCCTTTTTTCACACTCTAGTCTGACTTATCTGGTTCTGGCTGTACGGCCTCCTGCCTTCAGACCACTCTCAGACTACTGAGTTCTAAATGCTCTATTATCTGCAGACGCAATGCTCTGTCTCCCCCGCCTCCAGAGCACTGCTGCTCATGATTCATCACTAGTATATCCGCTTTTATCCTTAACACTTCTATCCTGTTGACGCTCTGTTAACGTTCTGACATTTATAATACGGCTTTCTCTCCATGAGCCGATATCCTCCTCTCATCTCCATGGTCTCCTGCTTTCCGAATACTGAGCCCATACTTTTGAACCATCGACAGGTCCAAAGGTCTGTTCGCAACATCTCGAGATCTTTGTAGGCTCTTCCACTTCCCCTTAAGTGTCTCCTTCACGATTACATTCTTTCATTTTCGCGCTCTGTCTGCCTTCCTTTATCCATTGGACGGATAACACTTCGGGCCTGGCTCCACTCTAGCCTCGTCTGACCAGTCTCCTACTTTCTGACTGTTTCCAGAAATCAGTGGCGCACGTGTTCTAGGCTGTGCAGTCACAACACACCCTGTCTCTCAGCCTGAGAGCTTCGTTTGATATGCTAACGGGCTTTTTATATAGCCTCTGTAGTCCCGCAAATTTTCTTTCTCGTGACATTCACTACTGTTATCTCTACTTTAAGCTGACTGCCTAGCTTCATCTTGCTGACTTATCCAGTCTCATCTAAACGATCTTTTGCTTTCTGACCCTTCCCCAAACACTTCTGCTTCATCTTCAATCTTTCATTCCTTACTGATCCGTGTTCTGCTCGATTCTCGTCGTATTTCGCCACTTATGATATACGTGTATATGCGATATTTCAATAACAATTACATGCATAGGGGTACAATAGTTCAGGCATCGCCGCAATTGATTGACTGCATTCTAGATGCATTCCTTTCTTCTGTCTGTGTGGCTGTCTCTGTTCGTTTCCTTTTTTCTCCCGAGTCTGTCACAGGTACGGCGACACGCACCCAAGGAATTGTCCTCCGTTTCGACGACAATACAAGGCACACAGCACCTTTACCTGGACATGAGCGGAAAATTATCAACCTTTTTACAACATACTTACCGGACAAATCAATCAATATCTTGCACTGATACAATTCTTCCGCGGCATGAACCACTGAGTTCAATTTACCTAACAATACTTCTTCCACATATCTCTTGACTGGAGGACTTTCGACTACGGAAGGCACATTCTCCTGCCAATACAAAGCTTGAACAGTCGGTCATTCTAAGCTCTTCAATCCGCTTTGACCGCTCAAATGGCCGTGGTTTCCCCTATCTCTAGTCAATTTCACTACATACCCCGGGGATCTGCGATTCTTTCTTCGGAACCTATCCTGTCCTCCAAGACTTCAACATATTTCAACGTATATTCTACAAGACTTCACGTGGTTCTGCAGCTGATCAACATATCATATCCAGAAAGAAGGCTTGGTTCCTGACCTACCGATCTGGCACAGGAGAGGACCCAGGCACGCAATGGCCACTCGCATAACGCTTCAGTCAGCAGAAAAATGGGATGCAACTTGACTGCGAATAACGGAGCAAAAGAACGTTCAACAAGAAACATAGCCAGTTACAACTTGCCATTCAATGGATTGGCGGCAGTGTTTCAGGACGTGGTGGGTTTTCGCCTGGCAAGCGTTCTCCCTATAAAAAGCCACAAATGTCCGTTTAACAACACTGCAACGTGGCGAATGTGACTCGCCACCGAATAAAGTCACAGCCCATAACTTCACACTGGCAGCTCAATTAGAATCTTCATACTGGATAGCTTGCTCTTCAATTATCTCCCAATGGATCACTCAGGATTCTTTATCTATTATTAGTCGAGGTATGACTGCGATATATGGCAGAGCGATTATGTCCAAACAAATGGATCCCGATCCCACTACAACCAAATCGTTCTTTTGCATGTTCACCATCGCACAGTTCCAAGCATGGACATATGAACAATTTTCTACTGTCACTACAGTTCCCATAAAATGTCTGTACAGCTGTACATTCCTGATCATGCCTCAATTGGCGTGCCTCGCATAGTCGAGAATAAAATATTTATATATATATATACATATATACACTTCCTTTTACGTTCATATACATATATATACATAATTATATGTATTATGCATCAGTATATACATGTCATTATAACAGATATATATACGTAGCATGAGCTCTCCATATATGTCTATATGTCATGTTTATGGATAGCACGCTTCAGGTAAGTTTATTCAGTACCTCCTACGCATGTCTCGCAAGAAAAAAGAAAAGTTCACCTCAAGGAAAGACTTCAAAGGTAAAGAAAGGAGTAAGTGGAACTGGCGACCTCGAGCCTTGCCAAACATTTTACCTCGTTTTGTATGTGTATTTATAAACTGACGTCATATGTTTATAGGCGCCTCCTAATATTGGCGATGAAAACAGAAAATCCATGTTCCGAAGCTAGGTATCAGAAGACTTGGAGTAGTGCATTAAACGAAAGATAGTGACGTACATAGTTGTGACAAAAAGCCTATCTCATTGGAGCGGTGAGTAATTGGACCAAAAGCTGCAGCAGTGGAACCGTGGGGGCGCCGGTAAAGCAGTTGAGGTAACTGTGAAATAAAAGGTACCGGAGGTGCCTCAAGATACTAAGTGGGCAACCCGAAAATGGGGCTCTACTGTGTCACAGGTAAGTCGGATGGTCAGAGATGACCAAAAGGGAAGTTTCGAGATGTCGTACGTAGAAGAGTCAGACTGTATTTAGGAGAGAACTAGACATGCACTGCCGAGTAGTCAGTTGAAAAGAGGAGCGACGATTTATAGAAACTAAGTCTTCAGTTGAAGGTGAGATGGAAAAGAGAATCCAGCGATGCTATATTCCTATAAAAGTGAAAGTTATAGATGCGGTGCCAAGCAAAAAGGTGCACAGCTACATTGTAAACCCTGAGTAGCTGCAGCCAATTAATGTGCGATCAATTTAAAATGAACTTGTGGCAAATTGGATTCTGTTCCAAGGAGAAAAGGCAAACTACACCTCCGCGAAGTTTTCACAATAAAAACAAGTAGCTGAATATCGCCCGAAGGAACCAGAAACATGTCAAGGTGGGCGCCTGCGACCCAGTAGCTGTATACTAAACATGCCAATGCATTTGTAATTGCTAACCATGAGCATATACCTATATTTCGCCAACTTCCATGCAAGAGCATCGGATAAATGTAAGCATTGATCTGAACCCTTTAGGGTGCAGCCTCTAGCAGGTCTAGAAATATACCTATTTATTTATTTATTAGGTAGGTGGTGCCAACGAAGAGGGGAAAGCCATAGCAAAACATGTAAGAAACGTAGAATGAATATACGGTAAATGGAAGCGAGATGAAAAGAAAATTATTAATGGCTTTGTGGTTAGTAGGGTAACAGTTCTACGAGAAAACGAGGTCTGATTGACAATAACGATCTAATTGGGTAGGGTAGCCTGATACTTGGGGTCCTACACAAAAATTTGCTGTGCCACCGTATGTAAGATAAGTCGTTGAGGGGCGTAGATAGGAGGTGCCTAGGAGGAGGGAAAATCCAATGCCATACAGGCAGTAAAAGTAGTAGGAACATGCGATAAATAGAAGCGGGATTAAAAGAGCATATTCAGTGGCTTGTTGGTTCATAGGGTAAAAATTGTAAGAAACCTCGATGCCATCATAACGAAAAGGATGTAAGTGTGAAACATAGCCTGCTGATGGAGGTCCTACGCACAGCTGTGAGGAGTTATAGACTGGAAGATGAGTCGGTGGAGCACCAGAGGTAGGTTTAACGTAAGTGGAGGAAAGCCAAGGTCAGAGAGTAAAGTGAAGAACAAGGAAGGGATAAGATTATACGTAGGCGCCATAGCCAGTTACTTGAAGTCTAAAGCAAAAAAGCGGAGCAAACGTGTAAAAGATAAGTCGTGGCAGGACTGTAGACAAAAGCTGCCAGGAAGGAGGGAAAAGTCAGAGCCAAACATGTAAGATAATTAGTTGGAATATGCGATAGATGGAATGGGGATTAAAAGAGAATATTCAATAATGGATTACAGCATAGGGTAACAAATATACGGAATAACCATGTCAACCTAGCGATAAGTATATATTTGGCAACAAAACCTGTTCCCTGAGGTTCTACGCACGAAACTGAGGCGCTACAATGTGAAGGGTAAGTCGGTGGAGCATCGGTGCTTGGTGGTTCGTAAGACGGAATCAGCCACAGCAAAAGAGATAAGCGAAGGATTGGGTCGAGACAAGGGATGGTCAGGCAGCATGGAGAGCTACGTAAGCTCTAACGCAACAAATTGCGGAGCTACAGTGTGGAAGCTAAGTCGGTGGAGCATCGTTGGTAGTGGTTTATAATGGGAGAGGAAGTCAGCTACAAACAGGTAAGAGAGGTAGTAAGAATGTGCGATGAATGGAAGCAAGGTGTATGGAGAATTTCAATGGTATTGTGGTGCATAGGATGGCAATTATAGAAATATCGATGTCAGCTTCGCCTTAAGGGACTAAGTGGGCAACATTGTCTGCTATTTGAGGACCTACGCGCATAAGTGCGGAGCTACAGTGTGGAGGATGAGTCGGTGGAACATCAGAGGTAGGTAGTCTATAAGTGGACAGGAAAGCCAGGTCAGAGCGATAAATGAAGCTGTGACACAACGTTATAGGTAAGCACCCCAGCCAGATACTTTAGGTCTTACCCACCAAATTCCGGAGCCACAGTGTGAAAGTTACGCCAGTGGAGCTTCGTAGGTAGGTTGTCCATAACTGGAGAGGAAAGCCAGAGCCAACCAGGTAAGAGAAGCAGTAGGAATATGCGATGAATTGCAGCAAGGGGTAGAGCGAATAACTAATGGTATTGTGATTCAAATGTTGGCAATTATAGAAATAACGATGCCAGTTACGCAATAACGATATAAATGGGAACACAGCCAGCTACTGGAGGTCCTACGCACAGAAGAGTTGAGCTATGTTGTGGAAGAGGAGCAGGTGGAGCATCAGAGTTAGGTGGTCCATAGTTGGACAGGAACTCCAGGGGCAAAGAGATAAATGATGAAGTAGGACGAGATAAGTTTATAGGTGGGCATCATAGCCTGCTACTTGGGGTCCTACGCACAAAAGTGCGGCTCTACAGTGTGGAGGATGATTCGGTGGAGCATCAGAGGAAGGTGGTCTATAAGTAGACAGGAAAGCCACGTAAACTGACAAGTGAAGAAGTAAGGCGGAATAAACTTATTGGTTGGGTGCACAGCCAGGTGATTCAGATCTCAACCACCAAATTCCCGAGTTACACTGTGAAAGGTAAGTCGGTTTATCGTCGCAGCTTGGTGGTTTGTAAGACGGAATGAGCCAGACCAAAAGAGCTAAGTGAAGGATTAGTTTGAGACAAGGGATAAATAAAAAAATAAATAAATAGTATATTCTCGAATTTTCGAGACACACCTGACCAGGCATGATCAACGTTTACAAGCAATTTATGTTTCGCAACAAACACGTTGCTATGTATGTAATCGGCAGTAAGCCGAAAGTTGTCCAAGCTTTTGAAATTGTAAAATTAATCTTGAGGTATAAATTCGTCAAAACATGACGACAAGTTGGGTTCTAGTGGGCGTAGTGTAAACAGGCTAGGCATGCCGTTTGTAGAGAAAACTTGTCAGGAAAATATTACATTAGGATTCAGGTCGGCTTGCCAGTATGTAGTTGTGGGCAGTGACTTTATTCAGTGGCGAGTCACATCCGCCAGGTCGCAGGGTTGTTAAGCGGACATTTGTGGCTTTTTATAGGGAGAACGCTTGCCAGGCGAAAACCCACCACGTCCTGAAACACTGTCAGAAATCCGTTTGTACACTAATGTAAAACTGGCAGAGCAGCTCGTCGACTGATTTAACCCTCGGTTAACCGCCGTCAATTGCCCTCTAATTTCCTCTGTTAGCTGAACAGGTTATTTTTGCTCGCGGCGGCCATAATGGCAGGCCTATGGAGGGTTAGACCTTCGTCATCTTCGTGTCCAGGTGAGCAAAACTTCCGTTTCTTGCTTCTAGAATTTACAGGATTATGTATACTTCGCAGGAGTAGAAAGGCGTCATGTCCAGCTACCATTACTGGACGACGGTCATGGTAGTGAGTGCATTTTTATCCACTTGTTGTACAGCCGTGTTCTATGTAGGTCCTTGGGGGTTTCTATGTCCTGTCGCAGGCACAAGCTCTTTCACATCCCGATCCCAGATCCCCAAGAATTTCCAGACCTCGGAGAAAGGCACGTCCAGACACGTAAGATTTTGCTCACCAAATTGCGGAGCTACAGCGTGAAGGGTAAGTCGGTGGAGCATCGTTGGGAGTTGGTCAATAATGGGAGAGGAATGTCAGATCCAAACAGGTAAGAGAATTATTTGCGCTGTGCGGCGAATTAAAGGGAGATATGGAAAGAATATTCAATAGTATTGTGGTGCATATCTTGGCAATTATAGGAATAAAAAAGTCAGCCTCACGATAATGGTATAAGTGGGAAACAGCCTGATACTTGAGCCCTACGCACAAAGTGCGGATCTACAGGGTGGCGGATGGGTCGGTGGAGCCTCAGGGGCATGTTGTCCATAATTGAACCGAAAATCTATGTTCAAATAGATAAATGAAGTGGTAGGACGAGATAGGTTTGTGGGTAGACATCATCGCCGGCTACTTTCGGTCTTGCGCACAAAAGTGCGGAGCTACATTATGCAAGATAAGTCGTTGGAGGACTTCAGTTAGGCGGGGCCAAGGAGGAGAAATAATTCAAAGCCGAGCAGGTAAGAGAAGTAGTAAGAATAAGCGACTGATGGAAGCGGGAATAGAAGAGAATATGCATTGGTGTTCCGGTTAATAGGGTAACGATTATACGAAATAACGAGGTCAACTTAACAATAAGGAAATAAGTGGAATAAACCTGCTACCTGAGATCCTACGCACGAAAATGCGCAGCTACATTGTGGAAGAGGATTAGATAGAGGATCAGAGGTAGATGGTCCATAAATAGACATTAACTCAGGGGTCAAAGAGATAAGTGAATTAGTAGGATGAACTAAGATCATAGGTAGGGGTCATAGCCAGGTAATTGAGGTCTTCCGCACCATAGGGCGGAGCTACAGGGTGGAAGTTAATCTTTGGAGGACTATAGATATGTGGAACTTAGTAGGAGGGCGATGCCAGAGCCAAATATGCAAGAAACTTATGAAAAATATGCGCTAGATGAATTCAGGATTGGAAAAGAATATTCAATGGTGGTTTGTAGCATAGGGTAAAAATTATATAAAAGAACGATATCAGCTTAGCGCTAAGTATATACTTGGCGACGTAGCATGTTTCCTGATGTTCTACGCATGAAATTGCGGCGCTCCACTGTGAAGGGTATGTCAGCGGAGCATCGGTGCTTGGTGGTTTGTAGGACAGAATGAGCCAGCACAAAAGTTAAGTGGAGGATAAGGACGTGACAATGAAAGGTCAGGCAGTATGACCAGATACGTGAGGTCTTACGCACCAAATTGCGGAGCTACAGGGTGAGAGGCAATTTGGTGGAACATCTTTGGTAGGCGGCCCATAAAGGGGGAGGTATGTCAGATCCAAGCGGGTAAGAGAAGTAGTTGGAATGTGAAGAATAGAAGCGGGATATAGACAGAATAATTAATTGTGTTGGAATTCATAAACAACGCGGGCTTGTTGTAAGCTTTAGAAAAGCATAGGGGCTTAAAAAATGCTAAACTCTATTTTACTGGTTGTTTATGTGGCTCAGTATCCACTGATAATGGTATGCTTTGGACTTCTAACCGTGAGTTAATTACAAGCTCCCCAAAATTTCCATGTAGATATAATATTCCTTGCTGGATTTATAGCGTTTTCGCGCAAGATCATCTCTTATCTGCATATATTTGTCATGTATGCCTGCAACGTTTACTTTTCGGCCACCTGCGCACTCCGTAGTTGTCGCAGGGTATTACGGGCTAATTAGAGCATTTCTGGATAGCTATGCCTATCTAGAACATACGCCGCTTCCCTACATTTTATATTTTCTTTCTTTTTTTCGCTATCTGCTTGCAAAGCAGAAAGTCATTTTTAGCGAATAATAAAAATGTCCTTATTCGTAGACCATCGTTTAATTGCGAATAACTCGCAAACTACTGCACGTATTGTGTTGCTTTTACGTTCAACGTATTCAGGCGCTAAAGCTGGTCCAGACCAGTGTAATTTTGTGCCACTTTAAGCGGTATTCTAACTGTAGAAAGACTATTTCTTATCTGAGAATAACTCAGATTGACATTTTGCGCCGGAGAGCAATATCAGCGTAAGAAAAGTAGGGCTGTATTTTTTGTTAATTGGTATTTTTCTACTGAAGCGCGCAGCTTTATTTTCTCTCTTAACAAATTGTTTCTATTTTTGTCCGCGTTTATCGGAATTGTTTTCAACTTTTCCTATGCCTTATAATCCCTTCACTCATTTCTTCCATTTGCGCACAATTCGGGCAACTGAGTGGCCTATTAATGTGCGACTAATTTAAAGTGCACTTTCGGTGAATTGGATTCTGTTCCAACGAGAAAAGGCACAACTACACCTCCGCGAAGTTTTCACAAAAGAACAAGGAGTTCAATATCGCCCGCAGGAACCAGAAACATGTCAAGGTGGGCGCCTGCGATCCAGTAGCTGTATATCAAACAATGCCAATGCATTTGTAATTGCTGACGATGAACATATACTTATATTTTACCTACTTCCATGCAAGAGCATCGGATTTATGTAAGCATTGATCTGAACCCTTTAGGGTGCAGCCTCTAGCAGGTCTAGAAATATACCTATTTATATAACAGTTATGTGATGTGACTTCCACCGTGCTTATAATGTATGCTTGCATTCTTCAGGTCTGCTGCCGTTTCTTCATTCAACATTTTAGCTCCTTTCTGGCGACCTTCCTTATCTCATCTGGTCAGGGCACAGCTGCTCCTTGCTAGTCGCTAAGCTGTCACTTGTCTGCGATCCATAAATTACTTGTATTTCGGCTCTCTCACTGGATTCTCCAGGCTCAGGCTTTTTTACTTATACCCTATTAGCACTCCAGCATGATTTGATTAGCTGCGCGTCGATACGTCTTAGTCTATTATGCTCTGAAATATTTAATAACCCCATCGTATGATTGCGCTTCTCTCGTTCGCTGTCCTTCCATCATGAAACTTCTCTTAGCTTGCTTCTGTCGTGCAAGCATATCCATGTATTCAGCGCAGCCGCTATTTTGCCTCACATTTCTACATGTTCATTTATACCTTACTCGCTCTATTGTCTTAGGCTTTTTTACCTGCAATCCCCCAGCTCTTGGAGTAGCATTTCCTGGCTCTATCCAGCTTGGTACTATTATCTTAGCAACCTAGCTGCTGCGGTTAGGCCTCATGTTCTGATATCCTCAGCAACCTTAATGTACGCTTGAATTCCGGCTATTCGCTGCCCTTCCGTCAATTAACCTTAGCTTTTTAGTTCATCACTCCTCTCATCTGGTCTGCACACAGACGCCTGTTAGCTTCTCATTTCTAGATGTCCAGTTGCCACGTTCTCGCTGCTATGTTTGCGACACTTACTCAGGCATGAGTCAAACCTACTCTCTGGCTTTCCCTGGGTCAGCATACCCTAGTACCATTATGTTTGCACCATAGCATGGCTCGTTTCTCTGCGCAACGCTGCGTTTACATTTGTTCTGCACGTTTGCTTTTTCTTTAGCTCTTTATTACTTCACTCTTATCGATCAATCCTTTCTCCCCTAGTCAATACATCCACCTCTTGACCAATCCCATTTAGGTGTGCTGTTTCCGTTTTTGCAGCAAATCTTTCGACACCTATTTATGTAGGATGCAAGCTCTCTCACAGGCTTTTCCCGTCTCAGTCGGCCATAGCACTATTCTCTTAGTGTCCTTGTATCGACCTTCTGTCTTTTCCCCGAAATTTTTTCTCCGCGATTGAGCCCTATCCATTCGCTGCTTTACCACCAATTGCCCTTTGATTCTCTTGCGTCGCAAGCCATTTATATCTTTACTTACTTATTCTGCGTTTCCTATCGAAGTAGGTTGGCTACCGACTTATCATCTACTATTCAATCGCTGCTGGTCTTGGAATTCTGCTTCCTGTCTTCCTACGCAATAGTTGCATCGTAGCAAACCGGTACCGATTTGTTTTTTAAATAGCGCAACGCTCTGTATTCCATGTAGATGGTAACAATCTACCTATACTGTCCTTGCTTTCGTAGAACGTTCAAAAGGCACTTCCGGCACATTCCTTGTTGCACACTGTACATCATTATGGCTCCACTCTAAATGTTATAACGTAGGATTTTAACTAGGGGTTTCTACGCCTGTTCTTTGCGGCCTTGGTTGTCTCTCAGCTTCCCTTTTCTCCGGGGTTCAGAACTTCTTGGGGATCTGGGATTGGACTGAGAAATGGAGTTTTCGTCCGGGACAGGCCATACTAATCCACAAGGACCTACATAGAACATGGCTGTACAACCGACGGATACAACTGCACTTAACAACACGACCGTTGTCCAGTAATGATAGTTAGGCACGATGCCTCCGCCTTCCTGAAAAGCATGCATAACTGTAAACTCCAGATGCAAGAAACTGATATTTTGCTCCACTGGACACTCACAAAGACGTCTCTTCGTGAATCACCCCCTCGATTGGCTTCAGCGATCATGGCGGCGCTGAGCAACTTTTCCGATCAACTAACAGAGGAAATTGAAGTCATATGGCTGCGGCTAACAGTGTGTGAAATCAGTCGTTACGCTGCTCTGTCAGTTGTACATTTGTGTACAAACGGATTGCTGACAGTGTTTCAGGACGTGGTGGGTTTTTGCCTGGCAATGGTTCACCCTATAAAAGGCCACAAATGTCCGTGTAACAACACTGTGACGTGGCGGATGTGACCCGGCACTGAACAACGTCGCTGCCCACAGCCACCTACTGGTAAGTCGACTAGGATCATAATTCAATATTTCTTTCTTGTCACGTTCCAGAATAAGGTACCCGATGCCTACACGCAGCGTTTTCACTGCACCTATAGTGCCCTGCCTGTTTGCACTGCGCACACTAGAACCCAAACTGTCGTCATTCATTGACGACTTTATTCCTCATGACTAATTTTACACTTTCCGCAGCCCGTACAATTTTGGATAATGCCGATTACATACACAGCAACGTGTTCCTTGCAAAACATAGTTGCATGCAAATTTTGAGCATGCCTGGTTTGGTGTGTCTCGAAAAATTCGAGAATAAAATACTCATGTATTTCGAAGAAAGTAGAAGCTACGATTAAAATTCACGCACAATAATATGCCTCGACGGGGAGTCGAACCCCGGTCCACGAAATTCCGGTCCCTTGCTCTACCACCTGAGCTACCGAGGGCTGATGATTAGGTGCGCAAATTTTAACACAGGTCTTCTGCTTGGTGTGCGACGGGTTGCCAATAAGCTCACAGTACCTGTCCTTCGAACTTCACACTACTCACAAACATCCAACAATAATCCACCATCGCCCATTGGACGTCTAAAGGACAGGAACTTCGGTCTATTGGGAAGTGACGGGTGAGTGAGCCAATCTGCAACATCAGGACAGGTACTGTGAGCTTATTGGCAACACGTCGCGCACCAAGCAGAAGACATGTGTTAAAATTTGCGCACCTAATCGTCAGCCCTCGGTAGCTCAGGTGGTAGAGCAAGGGACCGGAAATTCGTGGACCGGGGTTCGACTCCCCGTCGAGGCATATTATTGTGCGTGAATTTTAATCGTGGCTTCTACTTTCTTCGAACTTCACACTACTCACAAACATTCACCACTTATGTATTTATTTATTTATGTGGCAATAATTATGCCAGCTCCGCCATAAGGGTATAAGTGGGAAACCTAGCATGCTAATTGAGGTTCAACGCACAGCTGTGTGGAGCTACAGTGTGGAGGATGCTTCAGTGGAGCATCAGAGGTACGTGGTCTATTAGTGAACAGAAAAGCCAGGGTCAAAGAAATAAAAAAATAAATAAACTTTTATTCTCGACCATGCGAGACACACCTTTATAGGCATGATCATGTTTAACTAACAGTGTGATCAATAACGTACAAAAGTACATGTTTGGCATAACAATATATGTAAGGGTATGGGTGTATAGGCGTATGTAATTGTGTATGAATGTAGCTTGTGTCTTTGAATGTGCCGCAGCATTTTTGAATGTTTGTTGTCGTCAGGAATGTGAGCATAAGCAATTGATGTCCTTGGGTTGGATAGCACTTTCCGGATATCCACGGGCCAGTGACTTTATTTTGTGGCGAGTCACATCCGCCACGTCACAGTGTTGATAAGCAGACATTTGTGGCTTTTTATAGGGAGAACGCTTGCCAGGCGAAAACACACCACGTCCTGGAACACGGCCGCCGAACTATTTGCTGGAACGGGTTAAACCCGAACCACCCAGCTGGCACCACGAGGAGGTTGTTCGGCTAGCCAGCCGAGACGAGGTATGGTCGTGGGTAAGAATCATAGCCAAATACTTTAGGTCCGACGCACCAAATGCCAGAGCTACACTGTGAAATGTAAGTTGGTGGAGTATCGGTGCTTGGTGGTTCGTAAGACGGAATCAGC
Source organism: Dicrocoelium dendriticum (assembly GCA_944474145.2). Taxonomy (NCBI): domain Eukaryota; kingdom Metazoa; phylum Platyhelminthes; class Trematoda; order Plagiorchiida; family Dicrocoeliidae; genus Dicrocoelium; species Dicrocoelium dendriticum. Next base: position 62,246,447 of record OX104071.1, on the reverse strand, counting down.
CACTAGTGACCAGCATGCCTACTGGAACGGTGACCTTTGGCCACCGAAAGTTTTTCATAGCGCCATTATCTGTCGATCCTCTCAACCTCAACATCTCTATTTAGTAGCCAATAGTGGTCGTAGGTTCCAAGCATCTCTGAGCATATCCAAAGCTTGCTAAGGGCCGCACTCTTTTATCTCCAACCTTTATCCTTCTGGCCTGTCTGCGTCACGTACATTTGCTGTCTGTTGACCTATCCTGGGACACTTTGTTATCCACTAGCCACTAGTATGCTTCACCCCAATGCCATTGCCAGCCGTCGATACTTCCTCTCGCTTAATACCATTATCAGTTCTTTGCATTACCTCTGTTTTGCAGGAGTCATTCTTCGTAGGCCCCAACCATCTCTGCGCATATCCGGAGCTTGCTAAGAGCCAATCTTTTGGTTCTCTCTGGGACTGCGCGCGGCACAAACATTTGCTGTATGTTGACTTATTCTGGGACACGTTAGGTATCCACTAGCACTAGAACTCCTCATTCCAATGCCAGTGCTAGCCGTCGGTGCTATCTCTCTCCCTTGATATCATTATCATTTCCTCGCATTTCCTACGACACCATTTTCCGCTGCAGTGAGTCATTGAAGATAGCATGCTTCTTTACGCTAGGAGCCAATCACCGTCTCTCCAATACTTACTCTCCTGAATTGTTTGCATCACACACCTTCGCTGGTTTGTTGACTCTTCTGACACTGTAACTATCCAATAATAACCAGAAGGCATAATGCGATTTCAGGTGCTGTCCACTGGTTCCCTCTCGTAACACCATTCGTTCTTCTTATCCTCATCACGTTTTCCACTGTGATTCGTTGTAGGCTTTATACGCCTTTGAACATAATCGCGCTTACAAGGAGGTATTCCTTGCTTCTCCGTCCTGTAATACTTAAGAATGTCTGCATCACTTACCTTCGATGGCTTGCTGGTGTATTCTGTGACACTGTGGGAATCCACTAATGACAAAGTTGCTCAATGCAATGGTTACATCTGGCCACCGACAGTTCTTCATAGCTCCATTATCCGTAGATGCTCTTAACCTTAGCATCTCTATTTAGTAGCAACTAGTGGTCTTAGGTTACAATCATAGCTGCGCATATCCAGAGCTTGCTAAAAGCCACACTCTACTATTTCCAACATTCATCCTTTTGGACTGTCTGCGTCACATACCTTTGCTGTCTGTAGACCTATCATGGGACACTTTAGGCATCCACTAGAATGCTTCACCCCAATGCCATTACTAGCGGTCGATACTCTCCCTCTCTTAGTACCATTATCAGTTCTTTTATTATCTCACGCACCTCTGTTTAGCAGGATCTATTCTTCGTGGGCTGCTACCATCTCTGCGCATATCCAGAGCTTGCTAAGAGCCACACTCTTTTGTCTCCAACCTTCATCCTTTGGGACTGCCTGCGTCGCAAACATTTGCTGTCTGTTGACTTATTCTGGGACACATTAGGTATCCACTAGCCACTAGTAAGGACCACCCCAATGCCATTGCCAGCCGTCGACACACTCTCAGTTCCATTATCAGTTCCTCGTTACCACTTTTCAGCTGTAGCGAGCCATTATAGCTAGAATTGATCATTGCGCAAGGAGTCACTCCCTGTCTCTCCAACACTTACTCTGTTGAACTGTTTGTATCACACCTTTGCTGGTTTGCCGACTTCTTCTGTCACTAGGTATCCACTGGTAATTGGTAGGCCTAATCAGAAAGCCTTTGCTGCCCACTTATACTCTTAATCCTAGCGCCACTATTTGTCGCTCTCCTTATCTCCTTCACTTCTGCAGCAATTCGCCGTATGCTCCATGTCCCCTCTGTGCAGATCTTGAGCTTGGTAAGATACACTCCTTGTCTCTCCATCATACATTCTCTTGGAATGTCTATCACTTACCTCCACTGGCTTGTTGATACATTCAGTGACCCTATAAGCATACACTAGTGACTAAGCGTCTGATTCGAGTGGCTACTTCTGGCCACTGATAGTCTTTCCTAGCGCCACCATCCGTCGGCCGTCTTAAATTCGGCACCTCTGTTTAGAAGTAGCTAGTGGTCACAAGCTCCACACATATGCGATTACCCAGTGCTTGTTAGGAGCCACTTCTTATCTCAATAACCTGTATTCCTTTAGAATATCTGCATTCAAACTTTCCGCTACCATACCGCCAACTGACCTTTAGAGCTCTCTCGCAGCAACCCATTTATTTTCACTGATTCTGCGCTCCCAATCGTAGTACGCTAGCTACTTGCTGTCCGTGCATATTGCAATCACCAACAATATTCTAATTCTCTTTGCTCTTCCCCACGCAACCTTTGGCTCATACTAAACCGATACTTCGTAGATTACTTCTAGTACAACGCCCTTGTCTCTACGCAGGCGTCAGCAATCCACATATAAGGCTAATGATTCTATAGGATATTCAAAAGGCACTTTCAGCATAATTATTGTTGTAAAGTGTACATGCTTTTGTCTCAAGACCAAATGTTGTAACATAAGACATTGTTAAATGTTTAACTCTATGCCTGTTCTTGCGGTCTTCTCTCGGTTGTCCCTCACTTTCCCTTTTCTCCGAGGTCCGGAACTTTTTGGAGAGCTGGGATTGGACTGAGGAACAATTTTCTCCCAAGACGGACGCAACCACCGACAAGGACTTACATGGAACATGGTTGAACACCGAATGGACCCAAATACAATCACCAAAATCCTTGTCCAGTGTGGAGAACTGGACACGTCTTC
>OX104071.1:62223391-62243220 GCA_944474145.2 Dicrocoelium dendriticum | reverse complement strand
GTGCATGGGCAGCAAGTAGCTAGCGTAATAAGATACGGAGCGCAGAATAAGTGAACATAAATAGGTTGCCGCGAGAGAGATCTAAAGGTCAATTGACGATGAGGCAGCGGAAAGATTGAATGCAGATATTCTAATGGGATAAAGGTTATTGAGATACGGAGTGGCTCCTAACGAACACTGGGTAATGGCATATGTGTGGAGCCTATGACCACCAGCTACTTCTAAACAGAGGTGCCGAATTTAAGACGGCCGACGGATGGTGGCACTAGGAAGGACGTCAGTGGCCAGAAGTAGCCATTCGAATCAGACACTTAGTCACTAGTGTATGCCTATAGGGTCACTGAATGCATCAACACTCCAGCGGAGGTGTTAAACAGACATTCCAGGAGAATGTATGATAGAGAGACAAGGACTGTATCCTAACAAGCTCAAGGTCTGCGCAGAGGGGACATGGAGCATACGGCGAATTGCTGCAGAAGTGAGGAAGATAGGAAGAGAGGCAGATAGTGGCGCTAGGATTGGGAGTATAAGTGGCCAGCAAAGTCATTCGGATTAGGCATACCACTAGCCAGTGGAAACCTACAGTGACAGAAGTCAACAAACCAGCGAAGGTGTGATACAACCACTTCAATAGAGTAAGTGTTGGTGTGATAAGGAGTGACTCCTGGCGCAAAGATCAATTCTAGCTATAACGACTCGCTACAGCTGAAAAGTGGCGACGAATACCTGATAATAGTACTAAGAGAGAGAGTGTATCGACGGCTAGCAATGGCCTCGGGGTAAAGCTTACTAGTGGCTAGTGGATACCTAAAGTGTCCCAGAATAAATCAACAGACAGCAAACGTATGTGACGCAGACAGTCCCAAAGGATAAAGGTTGGAGATAAAAGAGTGTGGCTTTTAGCAAGCTCTGGATATGCGCAGAGATGGTTGTAACCTAAGACCACTAGTTACTACTAAATAGAGATGCTGAGGTTAAGAGTATCTACGGATAATGGAGCTATGAAGAACTGTCGGTGGCCAGATGTAACCACTGCATTGAGCAACTTTGTCATTAGTGGATTCCCACAGTGTCAGAGAATACATCAGCAAGCCATGGAAGGTAAGTGATGCAGACATTCTAAAAGATTACAGGATGGAGAAACAAGGAAGGTCTCCTTGTAAGCCCGATTATGCTCCAAGGTGTATGGAGCCTACAACGAATCACAGTGGAAAACGTGATGGGAATAAGAAGAACGAATGGTGTTACGAGAGAGAACCAGTGGAGAGCACCTGAAATCGCATTATGCCTTCTGGTTATTAGTGGATAGTTACAGTGTCAGAAGAGTCAACAAACCAGCGAAGGTGTGTGATGCAAACAATTCAAGACAGTAAGTATTGGAGAGATGGTGAGTGGCTCTTAGCGTAAAGAAGCATGCTATCTTCAATGACTCACTGCAGCGGAAAAAGGTGTCGTAGGAAATGAGAGGAACTGATAATGATATCAAGGGAGAGAGATAGCGCCGACGGTTAGCACTGGCATTGGAATGAGGAGTTCTAGTGCTAGTGGATACATAACGTGTCCCAGAATAAGTCAACAGACAGCAAATGTTTGTGCCGCCCGCAGTCCCAGAGAGAAGTAACAGATTGGCTCTTAGCAAGCTCCGGGTATGCGCAGAGGTGGTTGGGGCCTACGAAGAATGACTCCTGCAAAGCAGAGGTAATGCGAAGAACTGATAATGGGATTAAGCGAGAGGAAGTGTCGAGGGCAGGCAATGGCATTGGGGTGAAGCATACTAATGGCTAGTGGATAACAAAGTGTCCCAGAATGGGTCAACAGACAGCAAATGTACGTGACGCAGGCAGGCCAGAAGGATAAATGTTGGAGATAAAAGAGTGCGGCTCTTAGCAAGCTTTGGATATGCTCAGAGATGCTTGGAACCTACGACCACTATTGGCTACTAAATAGAGATGCTGAGGTTGAGAGGATCGACAGATAATGGCGCTATGAAAAAACTTTCGGTGGCCAGAGATCACCGTTCCATTAGGCAGGATGGTCACTAGTGGCTGATTCCGTCTTACGAACCACCAAGCACCGATGCTCCACCAACTTACATTTCATAGTGTAGCTCTGGCTTTTGGTGCATCGGACCTAAAGTATCTGGCTATGATTCCTACCCACAACCTTACCTCGTCTTACTACTTCACTTATCTCTTTGACCCTGGCTTTTCTGTCCACTAATAAACCACCTACCTCTGATGCTCCACCGAATCATCCTCCACACTGTAGCTACACACAGCTGTGCGTTGAACCTCAATTAGCATGCTAGGTTTCCCACTTATACCCTTATGGTGGAGCTGGCATAATTATTGCCAAATAAATAAATAAATATTTTATTCTCGAATTTTTCGAGACACACCAAACCAGGCATGCTCAAACTTTACATGCAAATATGTTTTGCAAGAAACACGTTGCTGTGTATGTAATCGGCATTATCCAAAATTTTACAGGCTGCGGAAAGTGTAAAAGTAGTCATGAGGAATAAAGTGGCCAATGAATGACGACCGTTTGGGTTCTAGTGTGCGCAGTGCAAACAGCCAGGGCACTATAGGTGCCGTGAAAACGCTGCGTGTAGGCATCGAGTACCTTATTCTGGAACGTGTCAAGAAATAAATACTGAATTAGAATCCTAGTCGACTTGCCAGTCGGTGGTTGTCGGCAGCAACGTTGTTCAGTGCCGGGTCACATCCGCCACGTCACAGTGTTGTTACACGGATATTTGTGGCTTTTTATAGGGTGAACCCTTGCTAGGCGAAAACCCACCACGTCCTGAAACACTGTCAGCAATCCGTTTGTACACAAATGTACAACTGACAGAGCAGCGTAACAACTGATTTCACACACGGTTAGCCGCAGTCGTATGACTTCAATTTCCTTTGTTAGTTGACCGGAAAACTTGCTCAGCGCCGCCATGATCGCTGAAGCCAATCGAGGGGGTGATTCACGAAGAGACGTCTTTGTGAGCGTCCAGGGGAGCAAAATATCCGTTTCTTGCATCAGGAGTTTACAGGTTATGTATGCTTTTCAGGAAGGCGGAGGCATCCTGTCCAACTATCATTACTGGATAACGGTCGTGTGGTAAATCGCAGTTGCATTCGTCGGTTGTACAGCCTTGTGGATTAGTATGGCCTGTCCCGGACGAAAACTCCATGTCTCAGTCCAATCCCAGGTCCCCAATAAGTACTGAACCCCGAAGAAAGGGGAAGGTGAGAGACAACCAAGGCCGCAAAGAACAGGCGTAGAAACACATAGTTAAAGTCCTATGTTATAACATTTAGAGTGGAGCCATAATGATGTACGGGGTGCAACAAGGAATGTGTCGTAAGTGCCTTTTGAACGTTCTACGAAAGCAATGGCAGTATATGTAGATTGTTACCATCTACATGGAATACAGAGCGCTGCGCCATTTAAAAAAACAAATCAGTACCGGTTTGCTAAGATGCAACTATTGCGTAGGAAGCCAGGAAGCAGAATTACAAGACCAGCAGCGATTGAATAGTAGATGATAAGTCGGTAGCCAGCCTACTTCTATAGGAAGCGCAGAATAAGTAAGTAAAGATATAAATGGCTTGCGACGCAAGAGAATCATATGAACAATTTTCTACTGTCACTACAGTTCCCATAAAATGTCTGCACAGCTGTACATACCTGGTAATGCCTTAATGGGCGTGCCTCGCATAGTCGAGAATAAAATATTTATTTATTTATTTAAAGAGCAATTGGTGGTAAAGCAGCAAATGGATAGGGCTCAATCGCGGAGAAAAATTTTCGGGGATAAAGACAGAAGAACGATAGAAGGACACTAAGAGAATAGTGCTATGGCCGACTGAGATGGGAAAAGCCTGTGAGAGAGCTTACCTCTTACTTAAATAGGTGTCGAGATTTGCTGCGAAAACGGAAACAGAACACCTAAATAGGATTGGTCAAGAGGCGGATGTACTGACTAGGTGAGAAAGGATTGATCGATAAGAGTGAAGCAATAAAGATGCTAAAGAAAAAGCAAACGTGCGGAACAAATGTAAACGCAGCGTCGCGCAGAGAAACGCGTCATTCTATGTTGCTAACATAATGATACTAGGGTATGCTGACCCAGGGAAAGCCAGTGAGCAGGTTTGACTCATACCTGAGTAAGTGTCGCAAACATAGCAGCGCGTACGTGGTAACTGGACATCTATAAATGAGAAGCTAACGGGAGTCTGTGTGCAGACCAGATGAGAGGGGTGGTGAACTAAAAAGCCAAGAAAGGTTAATTGACGGAAGGGCAGCGAATAGCCGGAATTCAAGCGCACATTAAGGTTGCTGAGGATATCAGAACATGAGGCCTAACCGCAGCAGCTAGGTTGCTAAAATAATAGTACCAAACTGGATAGAGCCAGGAGAGGTTACTCCAAGAGCTGGGGGATTGCAGGTAAAAAAAGCCTAAGACAATACAGCGAGTAAGGTATAAATGAACATGTAGAAATGTGAGGCAAAATAGCGGCTGCGCTGAATACATGGATATGCTTGCACGACAGAAGCAAGCTAAGAGAGGTTTCATGATGGAAGGACAGCGAACGGGAGAAGCGCAAGCATATGATGGGATTGTCAAATAGTTCAGAACAAAAGAGGCAAAGGCCCATCGACGCGCTGATTATCAAATCATGCTGGAATGCCAAAGGAATATAATTAAGGGGCCTGAGCCGGGAGAATCCAGTGAGAGAGCAGAAATACAAGTAATTATGGATCGCTGACAAGTGACAGCTTAGCGACTAGCAAGGAGCAGCTGTGCCCCGACCAGATAAGATAAGGAAGGTCGCCAGAAGGGAGTTAAAATGTTGAATGAAGAAACGGCAGCAGCCCTGAAGAATGTAAGCATAAATTATAATCACGGTGGGTGTCACATCATTTAACCGTTGTTTATGAATTCCAACACAATTAATTATTCTGTCTATATCCCGCTTCCATTCATCACATATTCCAACTACTTCACTTACCTGTTTGGATCTGACATACCTCTTCCTTTATGGGCCGCCTACCAAAGATGTTCCACCGACTTGCCTTTCACACTGTAGCTCCGCAGTTTGGTGCGTAAGACTTCACGTATCTGGTCATGCTGCCTGACCTTTCCTTGTCACGTTCTAATCCTTCACTTAACTTTTGTGCTGGTTCATTCTGTCCTACAAACCACCAAACACCGATGCTCCGCCGATATACCCTTTAAAGTGGAGCGCCGCAATTTCGTGCGTAGAACATCGGGAAACATGCTACGTCGCCAAGTATATACTTATCGCTAAGCTGATATCGTTCTTTTATATAATTTTTACCCTACGCTACAAACCACCATTGAATATTCTCCTCCAATCCTGAATTCATCTAGCGCATACTTTTCATACTTTTCTTGCATATTTGGCTCTGGCATCGCCCCCTATTAAGTTCCACATATCTATAGTCCTCCGACGATTAACTTCCACCCTGTAGCTCCGCACTATCGTGCGGAAGACCTCAATTATCTGTCTATGACACCTACCTATAATCTTAGTTCGTCCTACTAATTCACTTATCTATTTGACCCAGGAGTTAATGTCTATCTATGGACCATCTACCTCTGATCCTCTACCTAATCTTCTTACACAATGCAGCTGCGCATTTTCGTGCGTAGGATCTCAGGTAGCAGGTTTATTCCACTTATTTCCTTATCATTAAGTTGACCTCATTATTTCGTATAATCGTTACCCCATTAACCGGGACACCAATGCATATTCTCTTCTATTCCCGCTTCCATCAGTCGCATATTCTTACTACTTCTCTTACCTGCTTGGCTTTGAATTATCTCATCTCCTAGGCCTCACCTAACTGAAGTCCTCCAACGACTTATCTTGCATAATGTAGCTCCGCACTTTGGCGCGCAAGACCGAAAGTAGATGGTAATGATTTCTACCCACAAGCTTATCTCGTCCCATTACTTCATTTAACTATTTGAACATAGATTTCCGGTTCAATTATGGACAACACACCCCTGAGGCTCCACCGACCCATCCGCCACCCTGTAGCTACGCATATTGTGCGTAGGGCCTCAAGTACCAGGCTGTTTCCCACTTATACCATTATCGTGAAGCTGACCTTTTTATTCCTTTAACTGCCAAGATATGCACCACAATACTAGTGAATATGCTTTCTATATCTTCCTTTAACTCGTCGCACACCCCAAATACTGCTCTTACCTGGTTGGATCTGACATTCCTCTCCCATTATTGACCAACTCCCAAAGACGCTTCACCGACTTACCCTTCACGCTGTAGCTCCGCAATTTGGTGAGCAAAATCTTACGTATTTGGACGTGCCGCTTTACCATCCCTTGTCTCGACCTAATCCGTTACTTAGCTCTTTTGGTCTGGCTCATTCCGTCTTACAAACCACCAAGCTGCGACGATACACCGACTTACCTAGCACAGTGTAACTCGGGAATTTGGTGGTTGAGACCTGAATCATCTGGCTGTGCACCCAACCAATAAGTGTATTCCGCCTTACTTCGTCACTTGTCAGTTTACGTGGCTTTCCTGTCTACTTATAGACCACCTTCCTCTGATGCTCCACCGAAACATCCTTCACACTGTAGAGCCGCACTTTTGTGCGTAGGACCCCGAGTAGCAGGCTATGATGCCCACCTATAAACTTATCTCATCTTACTCCATCATTTATCTCTTTGCACCTGGAGTTCCTGTCCAACTATGGACCACCTTACTCTGATGCTATACCTGCTCCTCCTCCACAATATAGCTCAACTCTTTTGTGCGTAGGACCCCCAGTAGCTGGCTATGTTCCCATTTATATCGTTATCGCGTAACTGGCATCGTTATTTCTATAATTGCCAACATATGAATCACAATACCATTAGTTATTCGCTCTACCCCTGGCTGCAATTCATCGCATATTCCTACTGATTCTCTTACCTGGTTGGCTCTGGCTTTCCTCTCCAGTTATGGACAACCTACCTACGATGCTCCACTGGCGTAACGTTCACACTGTAGCTCCGGGATTTGGTGGGTAAGACCTAAAGCACCTGGCTGGGGTGCTTACCTATAACGTTGTCTCACATCTTCATTTATCGCTCTGACCTGGCTTTCCTGTCCACTTATAACCTACCTACCTCTGATGTTCCACCGACTCATCCTCCACACTGCAGCTCTGCACTTATGCGCGTAGGACCTCAAATAGCAGACAATGTTGCCCACTTAAACCCTTAGGGCGAAGCTGACATCGATATTTCTATAATTGCCATCCTATGCACCACAATACCATTGAAATTCTCCATACACCTTGCTTCCATTCATCGCACATTCTTACTACTTCTCTTACCTGTTTGTAGCTGACTTCCTCTCCCATTATAAACCACTACCAACGATGCTCCACCGACTTAACTTTCACACTGTAGCTCCGAAATTTGTTGCGTTAGAACTTACGTAGCTCTCCATGCTGCCTGACCATCCTTTGTCTCGACCTAATCCTTCACTTATCTCTTTTTCTCTGGCTCATTCCGTCTTACAAACCACCAAGCACCGATGCTCCACTGACTTACTCTTCACATTGTAGCGCCTCAGTTTTGTGCGTATAACCTCAGGGAACAGGCTTTTTTGCCAAATATATACTTATCGCTAGGCTGACATCGTTATTTCGTATATTAAATAAATAAATAGTATATTCTCGAATTTCCGAGACACACCTGACCAGGCATGATCAACGTTTACAAGCAATTATGTTTCGCAACAAACACGTTGCTCTGTATATAATCAGCAGTAAGCCGAAAGTTGTCCAAGCTTTAGAAATCGTAAAATTAATCTTGAGGCATAAATTCATCAAAACATGACAACACGTTGGGTTCTAGTGGGCGTAGTGTAAACAGGCTGGGCATTCCGTTTGCAGAGAAAACTTGTCAGGAAAATATTACATTAGGATTCTGGTCGGCTTGCCAGTATGTAGTTGTGGGCAGTGACTTTATTCAGTGGCGAGTCACATCCGCCACGTCGCGGTGTTGTTAAGCGGACATTTGTGGCTTTTTATAGGGAGAACGCTTGCCAGGCGAAAACCCACCACGTCCTGAAACACTGTCAGAAATCCGTTTGTACACTAATGTAAAACTGGCAGAGCAGCTCGTCGACTGATTTAACCCTCGGTTAACCGCCGTCAATTGCCTTCCAATTTCCTCTGTTAGCTGAACAGGTTATTTTTGCTCGGGGCGGTCATAATGGCTAAGGCCTATGGAAGGTTAGACCTTCGTCATCTTCATGTCCAGGTGAGCAACACTTCCGATTCTTGCTTCTAGAATTTACAGGATTATGGATACTTCGCAGGAGTATGAAGGCGTCATGTCCAGCTACCATTACTGGACGACGGTCATGGTAGTGAGTGCATTTTTACCCACTTGTTGTACAGCCGTGTTCTATGTAGGTCCCTGGGGGTTTCTATGTCCTGTCCCAGGCACAAGCTCTTTCACGTTCCGATCCCAGATCCCCAAGAAGTTCCAGACCTCGGAGAAAGGGGAGGTGAGAGACAAACAGGGCCGCAAAGAACAGACGTGGGAACAAGCATTATTTATGTTCTATGGTCTAACCTTTAGAGGAAACATATGATGTAAAATGTGTAACAATGATTATGCTAAAAGTGTCTTTTGAATATTCATCGGAAGCAAAGCCCTATAGGTTGGTTGCTAACGTATACCTTGGATGCAGAGCGTTGCGCCGTTAAGCAAAGAAAACACAGGATCGGTTTGCTATGATGCAACTGTTGTTTGGGAAGATTCGCTCGGGAGCGTAGAATATGCTGACCCAAGGAAAGCCAGTGAGTCTTTTGGACTCATACATGGGTTAGTGTCGCAAAAATGGCAGCGAATAATTGAGCAATGAACACCTGTAAATGAGAAGCTAAGGGGCGTCTCTGTACTGACCAGGTGAGAGAGTGCCGAATTAAAAAGCTAAGATGGGCTAATTGACGGAAGGACCGCGAATAGCCAGAATACATGCGTGCATTAAGGTTGCTGAGGATATCAGCACCTGAGGCCTAACCGCAGCAGCCAGAGTGCTAGGGTAATAGTGCCAAGCTGGTAGAGCCATGGACTGCTAGCCCGAGACTTGGAGTATTGCAGGTAAAAAAACGCCTAAGACAATACCGCAAGTAGTGGGTAGATAAGGGTCTAGAAACGTGAGGCAGAAGTGCGGCTTACGCTGAATACCTGGGTATGTTTGCACGACAGAAGAAAGCTAAGAGAGGTTTCGTGATAGAATGACAGCGGACAAGTAAAGCGCAAGCATACAAAGAGGTTGTTAGATAGTTAGAGCATAATAGACTACGACGCATCGACGTGCAGCAAATCAAATCATGCGGTGGTGCTAATGGAGTATAATTAAGGAGGCCTGAGCCGGGAGAAGCCAGTGAGAGCTGTACTACGGCCAATTGGGTGTCGCGGATGAGCAATGGCATTTAAGTGTGGCCTTATAATTGCTAGTGGACACCTGATTAGGGCAACAGACAGCAAGTGTATGTGATGCACGCAGTCCCAGGGATTAAAGCTTGGAGGGATAAAGTGTGGACCTTGGCAGCTCAGTATATGCGCAAAGATGATAGTAGCTTATGAAGAAGGACTGCTGCTAAACACGGAAGCCAGAGGTAAGACGAGGAACAGTTAGGATCGCTGTAAGTGTGAGTATCAGTGATCAGCAATGGAATTTGCATGAAGCCTTTTAGTTGCTAGTGTATGCCCACAACTACCCATAATAAATCAGCAAAAAGCGGATGTATGTGACGCAGACAGCCACAATGTTCGAGATAGAAGAGAGCAGCTCTTAGCAAGCTCCAGAAATGCGTGGAGCCTACGATTACTAGTTACTGCTAAGCAGAAGTGCTTAGGTTTAAGAGGATCGACAGAACATGGCGCTGCGAGAAAATTTCGGTGGCCTGATGTAGCCAGTCCATTAGGCTATTTGGTTACAAGTGGATTGCTGCAGTGTCACAGAACACATCAACAAGCCAGCGAAGGTAAGTGATACAGACAACCTGGGAGATTACAGGATGGAGAAACGAGGAATGGCTCCTAGTAGCTCCGGATAAGCTCAAAGATGTGTGGAGCCTACAATGAATCTCTGTAGTAAACGTAATGAAGATAAGAAGAACGAAGGGTAATTGTGCTAAGGGAGAGAACCGGCGGACAGCATCTGAATTCCATTGAACCTTCTAGTTATTTATTAGATACAGTGACAGAAGAAATCAACAAACCAGTGAAGGTATGTGATGCTAACAATTCAAGAGAGTAAGTGGGAGAGATACAGAGTGGCTACTAGCGTAGATATGTGTGCTAATTACTTTGACTGGCTGCAGTTAAAAAGTGGTGACATAAGTAATACGAAGAACTGATAATGATACAAGGTGAGATAAAAGTATCCGCAACTAGCAATGGCATTGGGGTGTAGGCTTCTAGTGGCTAGTGGATAACTAAAGTGTCCCAGAATAAGTCAACGGTCAGCAAATGAACGTGACGCAGATAGTCAAGAAGAATGAATGTTGGGGATGCAAGAGGGTTACACTTGGCAGGCTCCGGATATGTGCAGAGATGCATAGAGCCTACGACCACTAGTTGCTACTAAGTAGAAGTGCTGAGGTGAAGAGGATCGACAGAAACTGGCACTACGAGAAACATTCGGTGGCCAGAAGTAGCCATTCCATTAGACACTTTGGTCACAAGTGGATTCCTACAGTGTCACAGAACACATCAACAAGCCAGCGAAGGTAAGTGATACAGACATTCTGAGGGATTACAGGGTGAAGAAACGAAGAATGTATTCTAGTAGATCAGGATAAGCGCAAAGATATATGGAGCCTACAATGAATCACTGCAGTAAACGTAATGAAGATAAGAAGAACGAAGGATAATTGTGCTAAGAGAGAAAACCAGTGGGCAGCAACGGAATTCCATTGAGCCTTTTAGTTTTTTATTAGATACTTACAGTGACAGAAGAAGTCAACAAACCAGTGAAGGTATGTTATGCTAACAATTCAAGAGAGTAAGTTGGAGAGATGCAGAGTGGCTCCTAGCGTAGATATGTATGCTACCTGCAATGACTAGCTGCAGCTGGAAAGTGTTGACGTAGGTAACGCGAAGAACTGATAATGATACAAGGTGAGATAGAGAGTATCCGCAACTAGCAATGGCGTTGGGGTGAAGCCTTCTAGTGGCTAGTGGATACCTTAAGTGTCCCAGGATAAGTCAACGGACTGCAGATGAATGTGAGCAGACATTCAAGAAGAATCCATTATTGAATATTCTCTTTTAATCCCGATTCCATCCATCGCATATTCCAACTAATTTTCTTACTTGTTTGACTCTGACTTTTCCCTCCTCCCTGGCAACTTTTGTCTACAGTCCTGCCACGACTTATCTTTTACACGGTTGCTCCGCTTTTTTTGCTTTAGACTTCAGGTAACTGGCTATGGCGCCTACGTATAATCTTATCCCTTCCTAGTTCTTCATTTTACTCTCTGACCTTGGCTTTCCTCCACTTACGTTAAACCTACCTCTGGTGCTCCACCGACTCATCTTCCAGCCTATAACTCCTCACAGCTGTGCGTAGGACCTCCATCAGCGAGCTATGTTTCTCACTTACATCCTTTTCGTTATGATGGCATCGAGGTTTCTTACAATTTTTACCCTATGAACCAACACGCCACTGAATAGGCTCTTTTAATCCCGCTTCTATTTATTGCATGTTCCTACTACTTTTAGTGCCTGTATGGCATTGGATTTTCCCTCCTCCTAGGCGCCTCCTATCTACGCCCCTTAACGACTTATCTTACATACGGTGGCACAGCAAATTTTTGTGTAGGACCCCAAGTATCAGGCTACCCTGCCCAATTAGATCATTATTGTCAATCAGACCTCGTTTTCTTGTAGAACTGTTACCCTACTAACCACAAAGCCATTAATAATTTTCTTTTCATCTCGCTTCCATTTACACTATATTCATTCTACGTTTCTTACATGTTTTGCTATGGCTTTCCTCTCTTCGTCGGCACCACCTACCTAATAAATAAATAAATAGGTATATTTCTAGATCTGCTAGAGGCTGCACCCTAAAGGGTTCAGATCAATGCTTACATTTATCCGATGCTCCTGCATGGAAGTTGGCAAAATATAAGTATATACTCATCGTTAGCAATTACAAATGCATTGGCACTGTTTAGTATACAGCTACTGGGTCGCAGACGCCCACCTTGACATTTTTCTGGTTCCTTCGGGCAATATTGAGCTCCTTGTTTTTTATTGTGAAAACTTCTCGGAGGTGTAGTTTGCCTTTTCTCATTGGAACAGAATCCAATTTGCCACAAGTTCATTTTAAATTGATCGCACATTAATTGGCTGCAGCTACTCAGGGTTTACAATGTAGCACTGCACCTGTTTGCGTGGCACCGCATCTATAACTTTCGCATTTATAGGAATATAGCATCGCTGGATTCTCTTTTCCATCTCACCTTCAACTGAAGACTTAGTTTCTATAAATCGGCGGTCCTCTTTTTAACTGACAACTCGGCAGTGCATGTCTAGTTCTCTCCTAAATACAGTCTGATTCTTCTACGTACGACATCTCGAAACTTCCCTTTTGGTCATCTCTGACCATCTGACTTACCTGTGACACAGTAGAGCCCCATTTTCGGGTGGCCCACTTAGTATATTGAGGCACCTCCGGTACCTTTTATTTCACAGTTACCTCAACTGCTTTACCGGCGCCCCCACGGTTCCACTGCTGCAGCTTTTGGTCCAATTAATCACCGCTCCAATGAGATAGGCTTTTTGTCACAACTATGTACGTCACTATCTTTCGTTTAATGCACTACTCCAAGTCTCCTGATACCTAGTTTCGGAACATGGATTTTCTGTTTTCATCGCCAATATTAGAAGGCGCCTATAAACATATGACGTCAGTTTATAAATACACATACAAAACGAGGTAAAATGTTTGGCAAGGCTCGAGGTCGCCAGTTCCACTTACTCCTTTCTTTACCTTTGAAGTCGTTCCTTGATTTGCACTTTTCTTCTTTTTTCCCGCGAGACCTGCGTAGAAGGTACTGAATAAACCTACCTGAAGCGTGCTATCTATAAACATGACATATAGACATATATGGAGAGCTCATGCCACCTCCTCGGGCTTTATATCCCCTTGAAATGCATCATCCAGCGGTTTGCATGACCGCGCTCAAATCAATTTCCCCATCGGGACGTCACCGCAAGAATGCTTCATTTAACAGCAAGTGTTTAACTTTCTTGCGATGTCATGACGTTATGTTCTGTCCACCAAGCCAGTAAATAAATAAATAAATAAATGGTATATTCTCTGTAAAACGAGACACACCTCTAAAGGCATGATCAAATATGCATACAAGCATAGCTTCTTTGGAATATTAAAACATTTCGTTTTAATGAAAGGAATAAACGAAAAGATGTAGTCCATATGAGCGAGCATAATGTCGGGTAATAGTCAGATCAAGGACCATGATGGCGCTGTGGCGCGCAGAAAACTATTGCGTCAAAATACATGTGGGGGGTAAATTTGCCATGTAGTGATCCATGAGCACAGGAGCCCAAACAAGGTTTAGTGCAATCAATGACCATTACGAAGCCGGGATGATCTGTACTCCATGAAAGCATTCTTCATAGTAAAATCAGTTGCACAGGTTGGATGTAGAAAGCTGAGGACTGCGTCAGTGTGAAATGTATAGCTGTGACTTTATTTTGTGGCGAGTCACATCCGCCACGTTGCAGTGTTATTAAGCGGACATCTGTGGCTTTTTATAGGGAGAACGCTTGCCAGGCGAAAACCCACCACGTCCTGGAACACTGTCGTAGCTTCCGTTGAACTGTAGTGCTAGTCGGCTATGCATCGTATAGACCGATTTTGCACTCTATTATTCGCAGTCGGTTGACAGCCAAAATTCTTCGTTCGTTGGCCGAATGGCTTAGTAATGATCCGGCAGTAGTCGCTAAAGCCAGTCAATGATGTAAAAGAGTCGCAGAGTCGAATGATAATGATGCAGGTGAGTAAACACATTGTTAATAGAGGCCGGCTTTTTCTATTATATTGTCCGGCTCGCAACCCGTGTCCAGCTATCCATGCTGGACTTGTCATAGGGACGGTGAGTGCAGTTGTTTCTTGTGTCTGAATACGTCCATAACAGGAAAAAATGCTATTCTCCGCAAAGTGGACTAGTAATTCCTTCAAATGTAAGTGTAATTGTCTCCATGGCCAAGTGAAAACTCCATGAAAGATCATCGGAAAAGCCGCTTATACGCGCGCAATGCTGTCCGTGAAATGACATCAGAAAAGCTCCAGGTGACTGGAGAATCGGAATGTTTGAGGCAGTGAAGGTAATCACGCCAGAATTGTCTGTCTTCGGTTGTGGAACAGTGGATCCATGTAAATATATTATTCCAGGTGAGTAAATTGTTCTACTGTGAGTACGAGGCGAGCTAAACCCATTTGTTTAGACCCCGTGGTGGTAGCTTCTCCAGAATGGCGGAAAGAGCTTCATTTGGAACGATGTGTGGGTTCTTCATCTCCCGGAGAAAGATCAGGCGTTTAAACCATCTGGCTATTGAGAGTGGGTCGATCAGTCCCAGCGGATAAACCTTCTTGTTTTGGCGGATGTAACTGGAAATCTCGGAGAGAAACGGGCAACGGACAAGAGGCAGCCAAACAGCAATGGATCAAGAAGCACAAACACAGACTGGTGGCGCGAAACCGTTGCCCATGATACGTTAAAGCTTATGTAATTTTGTTTAGTATACATGATTTGCAAGCGCGTTCTTTACGTCACGACGCTGGTGTGACTTAGACTACAGCTACTAGGTAAGAAGGAGGATCTGCACGCGCAGGGTCAAGAGGCGGATATAACGAAACGTGTCGACAAATTAAAGCGAATAATACGATTGTTGGAGAGAAACAGGTAAACCGATGATGATGACAGCAGTCCGAATGCGAGCGGCATCTTAGGTGAAACTAAAGACAACTAGGTTGAGACCGAATGCAGGAGCAACATTGGTAAAGCAACATTCCAAGAAGAAAAGGAAATTTAAAGAATCAGCTATGAGCGGATGAATGCGGACGGCAGTGCGAAGAGTAACTCGTGAGAGTAATTAGGAGCCGCTAGTCAAAATGAAAAAGGTTTACTGCTGAATTGTGGTGAAGCCAAGGCCGCTCTCGTGCGAAGTATGAATCGTTCAGTTCTGAAAAATCACCGGTAATATCCCGGTAGTCTGAGAGAACTCTGAGAGCCGGAGACCGAACAGACGAGACTTGAATAGTCGACACATCCGGAGGCCTCGTAGTAGTCCCAGAGAATTTCACTGATCAGATGATGACAAAGAAGGGCATGGCACTAAGCGTCGGTCGTCCGATTGAAGGTTTGAGGGTACAGGTTACTGATGGAAGTGCCTATATTAATAAAGGGTAAACAAGTCTACCCGGCTGTCAATGTAAGCAAGACATAGTTTTGAGTCTACAGAGATTAGATCGGTATATCTTGCTAGTCTGGAAAAGGTCAAAGGAGCATACCGGTCAGATGAGACTAGGTTATTACAGGGCACTGAGAGTTGGCAGTCCGATTAGAGAAGAAATGATAGTAGGCAAGCGCTAGATGCTGTTCCTGCGTGGGATCAGATCAAATTGTACATAACATCCATGCTCATGCGTGTAGAAGAAAGATCGTTAACGACTGCTTTTGATCGTGTTTATCTTTCCGAACAGTAAAGCAGGGATAAATACAAACGTTTCGCAGGCCTCGACATTTTTGAAGGCAGTAGTTTGGGTCTCCGTAGCTTATGTACGAATTCTGCGCTTTTCACCTGCTACCGCTGCCAAACCTTAAGGTGCCTGATTCCATTAGTAAGGGATCAATCTATTATGCCAATGGATTGTGTTATGTACGATGGAAAGTGCACCACTAGAGGAAATTTGATCCATTTTCTTTGGTCACATAACCGCATTTCGAGCATCCATTAGTAGCGGGCTCATGGAAAGGAATAAGCAAGCCGAAATTAGATCGTAAAATTGGAGGGTGGAAACAAGGGAAATAACAGTAGTGGCTAACAAGTTAGCGTTTTTTAGAAAAGTGCGACTAAAAGGCCGGCCCACTTAACTAGAAAATACACTAATATTGGAAAATGGAGCCAAAATATAGCCCAGAAAGAGCATACCAGAACCGCAAACCTGGCGCGAATTTCAAAGTGTAAATCTCCAAACAATCGGAATCAACGCCGTTTTGGAGCCGAAATATTGACTAAAACAGGACAACAATGGGCGGTCTAGGACAAACCCTAGGCGCTGGTTACGACAAAGGTAAAATAATTAAGCTAGGTGCAGTGGTTATGGAGATATTTGCATTTTTAGCGGTCGGCGGCGGATAGCGACATTTTTGAGCCTCCGCTTAATTCACGTTCTGCTTTGGAAGCAGATACAGAAAAAAGAAAGAAATAAAACAAAAACGGCTAGGCGTAATAAGTTCCGAATATGGAGTAGTAACTGGGAATGCCTAAGATAACGTGTAATTCGCTGCAGTAGCGAAGTATGACGCAGTGGGCCGAAAAGCATACTTTCTCAGTAAACGTAGTAAAATTTGGGAAAACATACGGGAAGGTTTTATAGAAATACTAGGTAGGCTGTAAGAATGATTATATAGGTAGAACAGCACCGGATATGGTGTAGCTAGCCCACAGCCAGAATGCGACCATGTGCGATTTTCAGAGTATATTGGGCCGCAGAATCCACTATGAATGTGGAAATCAACGTTTTTAATGCTCCGATATGGATGCGAAAATTATACCAAAGGCGCATGAGCTGAGTCCATATGGATAAGACAAGGGAACATAAAACTCATTTGCCCCGTCTGAACTAGGATAACGCAAGCATTTCCTACAGAAATATTACCAGTTTCGACTCTTTGAGACTATGTTATACGTCGTTATGGTTGTATCACTGACACTAATGAGCCAGGGTGGTCTTCCAGTGATAATAAAAAAACTAATGTGAGAAAATTTACAAAATGTGTCCAGGCGAGAAACACCTTGGGTTCCGCTTTGGTTAGACACGAATACCACTTCTTTTGGCGGTGGCGCCATCTCAAGCATGACGGATTAGTGGGCCACAGGTGCTAAAGCACACAACTGTGCATTAAGTTGCTAGTTTAGAACTCTATTTCTCTTAGCTGAGAATCGGATGCAAGTGCCTGTGGTGTTGGACCAGAATAACGCAATCGTTCCCTGGAGAAACATCATCAGTTTCAGCACTTTGAGGTTATGTTATATATCTTAATGGATGTGCCACCAATGCTAATGAGCTAGAGATGTCTTCTATTGATAATAGAGAAATAGGTGTCCAAAAAATTAGCGAAATGCATTCAGGTGGGAAATACCACGAATGCCGCTTTGGTTAGGCATGATCACCTCATCTTATAGAGGTTGCACTTTCTCATTTGTAACGGATTATTGGGCCTCATGTGTTAAAGCACGCCATTTCTGCATCGCGTTGCTATTTTGAGCTCTAACTCTCTTGGTTGGGAGTCTGATGCAAGTGCAAGTGATATTCACCAGTGTAAGGTAATAGAAAACTGGGAGGTCACAACCGCTATTAACTTGGAGGTTTCCTGGTGGGAAGCTTCCACATTGTCAGGCAAAATGAGTGAACAATAATATAACGCAAGCAGAGAAGATAACGGAAAACAAGTGGGAGCTGGTTGTTCACCCACCATTACGCATTACGTATGGTAGGCTTTGGAGCCAGGTAAAGGTTAAAATTACGTACGAACGGACAAGGAGAGAAGTGGTGGTCAAATTATCTGGGTGTCTAGCTTTCCAGGTGACAGGGGCCTCACTGCCGCATGGTTAGCTTTTTGCAAGAGAAAGGGAATCCGGAAAAATGGTTGTGTAAGCATAAAGGATTGAAGAAAATGATCTGGTTTTTCATAATGCCTGTCTACCAGCGTTTCCGATAGTGATAGGCATACTTATAACTCAGATAAAACTAAATGTACGGGCCAAGAAAGCTTAAGTGGAGAGTAAATGCCAGAATATAGGTTATGGTGATATTGCCATCGAGGTGGTTAGGTGGCTCTGTTATATAATCAGCGGTGTAAAGTAGCGAGTACTTAAACCTAGCGGAGGGCATCGGTTATGGGCAACTAGTTGATGCCGATTACGTAGGCTAGTAAAAATACCTATAAAGCAGGTAATTTATACGACTAGTTTAGACAGATAAATGGTAACTTACGGGTGCACCATATGTGTGGACAACAACGCTAGAACCTGGCATTTCACATGAGGCTTAATGTTGTTAAAATGTTTTTAGTAGACGTGACTCATGGGTCACAAGTATAAGTATTCGCAAGAGACCAAGTGGGCTAGGTATTTGGAAAATACTAAGGGGTAAAGATGGAGACGAAGGAACCAAAGTGTAGAAGAGAAGGAAGAAGTGAAGTAAAGTTTGTCCGTTCGGATTGCTTCCCCATTGCCATGCAATATCCTACCTGGTCAGTGCCTACAGGTTTACGATGCTCCCATTCAATAGTACAAGGCGGCTTTACGTGCTGATCTGTTGAGTAGTAAGAAACTGGACGTCGAGAAGGAGCTTTCAAAGGGTTTGAGCTACCGATTATTGTTTCAAGGTTGCCTTTATGGTAGCGTCTACTATTTCAAGACTTCCTATTTAGCTAAGTGTCGGTGGGAGCCAGTAATGCGCTCAGCTACTACTGGGGTAGGCTGAATGCCTTTAGTGGTCAGATTAGCAGTCCTAACATCTGTAAGATGCGTGCAACTGATCACGCCAAGATCTCTCACGTGGTGTGACAGGGTCCGCAAAGTATGGGGAGGACCTGTGAGCCCAAGATGCTCCTGTCATGAAGCCTAGTTGAGCGCAATAAAAAGTTGCGCCAGAGCTGACCAAAATGTGATCTATGCCCCATCAGGGCCGGTCTCAAAAAGGTTGTCATCAGAATCACAGATGTTGAAAAGGCGTCTTAAGTTTTCCAGGCACATAAACTGTCGTACCTCCTGCTTGAAAGCCTGTGGATTGTGAAGCTCCCGAAGCTGTGAAGATAATTTGTTTCAGGTATTTACATAAGCAACAAGGAAGAAACGTGAACGTAGTTTCTTCCTCGCTGGCAGCGGGGCAACTGTGCAGTGCTTGTTTCGGAGGTTGAATTCTGATCCTCTTCTCAGTGTCAGGCTGGGGATATCACTGTGCACCGCTTGGTATATTAACTTATGTAAGAAGCACAGGTTTAAGATAATGCGCCGCAGCCATAGAGGCTGGTGTTTGAGATGGTCACACCTCTGTAGGTAACTAAGCGCTAGGCCTTGTGGGGCTACTATTTTGGTAAACCGCCGCTGAGCCCTTTCGAGCAATATGTGGTCTGATTTCCGCAAATTACTGGAGATGAAGGGGCAGTATTCCAGCTGCGGACAAACATGACTGCGGTAAAGCTCCAACCGTGCTTCAGCCGAGTTAATGTGGCGGCCCATGTGGAAGACCATTCTGCGTGCTTTTGCTACCTGATTCTGCACATTCTCTGAAAAGTTGAGAGTCATAGAATAGTGAATACCTAGGTCAGTAGCTAACGATTTTAGTTGGATGGGCGCACCATTCAACGTAACGCACCATCCGATATGGAGCATTTGTGGGTCAGAATACTAGATTTATCAGCAGAGAATGTCATTTGCCAATTTTGACACCACGACTCTAAGGTCTTCAGGTCTTCACGGATCTCTTGTAGTGCGGATT
>OX104071.1:61519920-61604920 GCA_944474145.2 Dicrocoelium dendriticum | reverse complement strand
AAAGGTAGGTGCTTGACATGTCCCGTAGGGTGTTTAGAGTGAGAAAATATAGATCAAGAAATAATGGAATCGTCGGTTCGGGCGATTACAGAGTTAACTGCAATGTCGTGTGAATGGTTTGAAATTAGATTGTACGCACACAAAGCCATGAGGGGGTGGTTATTGATCACGTAATAGGCGAGAAAATATAATAAAAGAGCAAGGGCAACGCTTACTCGTGTGCAACAGAACTGCCTATCATTTTTGGACATCCTAATGAGTCACAGGAATGCCGAACTCATTAAGATGTCTGTCTACAAAAAAGCAACATGATCCGGGCAATACCTACACTTCACCAACTTCACACTGGTTCTGTATAAGTAGGTCCTTATGAAAGGTTTAATTAGTCCTGCCAAAGGAATTAGCTCGGCTGATTGTCTTGCCGACGAGCTAGAGTTAATTACAACACCACTAATGGCGAATGGTTCTTTCTGCAGTTCATGGAGAAACACAGCCAACAGCAAGGCACCAAGGACTTGGTTCACATGGCAGTCAAGTAAAAGATCTATATCGCGTTACCTTACAATGATGACAGTACTGTTTCGAAGACCACTAAACCTTTAATCTCTGCTGCGCAGAGTAGTTACAGTGCCGCTCAAATTGTGGCAACTTGTCCTTGCATCCAACGAAGGAGCATCTACCAATCGGGGCCGACTGACCCTGCATAGACCAAATCGTGTGAAACTGTGGAGTCAGTTACATGGGCATCCCTTCCTCTTCCCTGAAATTCGGTGCTCCCGCAAGCTGTCAGCTTCCTCAGTAGGTAGATTCTTACTGGCTACGCATCACCGGTCACAGTTTGGATCAGTGTACACAATTGTGTTACATCAACCTAATCCCTGATTCTACTGCCTCACTGAGGCTGTTGGAATAATCTAGATGCATCTGAATCTTTGTTTGCGAAAACAATGATTTGTCAGCATAAGGCCGACATGGACATAGGACGGAAATTTCCGTCATTCATTTTGCACCTCATGCTTATTTGGTCACACCCATAGTCAAGTTTATAACTGCATAGGGGTTATTGTTATTGGTACTGAGGAGACAACACGAAATGCATGCATCTACCAGTGTTCGTCCTCATATCACACTTCTTAAACAACAAAGTCAGTTAACATCATTGGAAGCCTAGTCTCGTTTGATGCGGTTCTAATAGCTTGACGGTGGTTTGGCTCATGATCACCGGATGAAATCATATTCCGGCGCTGAACCCTAGGTCGTACTGATCCGCGTTGGCTGACAACGCGCTCACAACATACACTAGTGTTGACATGCTTGACATGTGCGACCGTGACACGGGCGAATAGTGGTGTGAGCTCAAGCTGATCCGGTTATTTCTTACAGGTGGGTCAACGACAGCTCTAAGCTGAGTAGCGATACCAAAATTAGTTCCATTATCCGTACTATCGTCTACGGGCTCTGATGGTGTTGAGACAGAGTTAGTGTATAAGCTGAGATCGGCAGTTTTTGGGACCTTCGCTGTAGGAGTTGTGGTGAACTGTGAAACCGATTGTGTATGTTTCTGTGTGAATCAGACGAAGAACTTTTCGATGGCACCCCAAAAAGAACTGCTTGCCGAAAATCTCAAGTGGTTTTGCAAGCTGGTAAGGACAGTGAAGAGAGAACCGAACTATTTGAGAGGTCAAGGTGTTACAGGAATCGCGAAGCATTTATTGCACAAGACACGAATGATTGGGGACATCCGGTTCCGGAGTTGCCTGTCACTGTGGCCTCCACAGGAAAGCCACAGCGAGCCTGCGCCTACAGGGGAACCATGATGGCTTACGCTCACGCACAGACACCGAGGCGGTGGGCGCAAAACCGACGCTCTGTCACTTTATATGCATTCTACATGCAATTTCAACCGATCGCGGAGTATTATATACCATTCAATTTCTCCTTGTGTGCTCTTTCTATCATCGGAAAAGCTAGGAAGTACTTCCAACGGTTTCTCAGAAAACTGTGCCAAACATTTTTCAATCACTCTGTGTCCCGTCTTGTGGTGAATTTTCCCCACCCGCCTTACCACAACGCCAACTAAACTCCACTAATTCGAATTGGAATTACTAGCACTGCCCAGTGGATCGCAAAGCGTAGGAATTATTCCATCGTTTCATTACCTAAATCGTCTTGCTGATTTTTGACATTTCGTTCGGTAGTCGCAGTTCCTTTTGTGACTGCCATCTGAGCTACTGTGCCTTCATCGTCAACTCTCGTGTCCGCTAGCTGACCGCATCGGCTGACCAATTCTCTCGGTCGGTCGCGATCAGTTCCCTGGCCAGATTACAACTCCTACCGGCTGCCAACCGACCGTGTGGCATTTTGTCGACCGTGTGATCTGAAACCAAGTGCATTGAATCAAGTCAGAACAGGTTGGTTTTGTCACGTTCCCTCTACCCAATTACTCTGTCTGTTGACATCTGGTTTGCTATGGCCCCACCGAAGTTCAAACGTACTCGCCTACCCTCTGTGCCACGGCCCAAACGATTAAAATGTGATGCCCTAAAACTACCACTAGACTGTTCTTCTCCGGCCTCTCAGCTCACATCTGAACTTAGCGCCAAATTCTGCTCCTTGCAATCAGAGCACGACGAAATGAAGAAACTTTTGGCCTTCTATGAACCCCTCAAAGATCACTTAGTTTCACTAGATTACATTAGCAACCCATCTGATAAGTTGGATCATGTTCACCACCAAAATGCAGGTCAACTAATCGACTCCATCGCCTCAGAGGTACATGAAAGAAACCGTAGCGTAAAAATGTGATCGCTTTTAACACACCAGACAGATTCAGTTTGAACAAAGTTAAGACGAGCGTACCTAGCGCTCGTAACATATCCGATGTCGTCTGTAAATGTATGCGACTGAAGAAGAAAACACCGAGGCATTGCTGTCCAGCATTTTAAATTTTCAAGCGAAGAATCGGCAGATTGTTTATTGCACAGTCAACATATCATTATTGAATGTACCCAGTACAAAGATATTTTGAGTAATCCGAATGGTGCGCCTCTGCAACGGTCCCTCCTCAGAGTTATACCGAAACCGCCGGAAAATCATAACAGCAACGCTGATAACCCGCACACAAATCCACATGAGAATGGCACACCAAGTGTGTCAACCGCAGTTACCAAGATGGATCTCGACAACTCGTATCTAGGGGCAGTAATATCAAATAACTCTGCCTCACCTTCTATCTCAACGCCTACTGTACGACAACCGAACTTAACGTACGCCAGTACTCGTGACCGCGTCCTCATTGCACCGACCTCAAAAGGTTTAGTCGCTACAGGAAGTGTTAGATGTGATGAACAAGTGACTGTTTCTAACGAAATAAAGCCCTCGGGAAACAGATACAAGGGTCAAGACGCGCCCCCAAATATACCATCGACTGGCATTTATACAAAATACGCAGGTATGAGGAACTCAGTAGCGCTCAAATCTGCATGTCAATAACCGTTTTGTAATCGCAGCGCTACGCATCACTTGGAGCCTGTTAGAACCCACAATTATCTTCTAGCTACACCAACCTCCCAACCTACAACAGGCCAGTAGATTTATCAGCCTCACGTCTACAGCAACTTTAGACAGAGAAATGAAAATCAAAAAGACGTTGAAAACTTGACAATACCACCGTCATGCGACACAGCTATGCAGCACCTCAGAATTCACCAGTTTACCTTAACCCTTTTTTAGCGGAATCCGGAATGGCTCCGCACCCATTCTCACCACTGACATCCCCAGCAGAGACAGCCTATCATGTTCCACTTTACTGGCAGTTCATCCACATGTCACGGTTAATTCGATATGAGATAAACCCCAACCTTGCCTGGGGACATCAATCTTTTCCGCCCACCCGGTCTTACTAGCGCGAACAATGCCCTTACACCTGAGCATTTCACCGATGGGTTTGTTTTCACCACTCCCTTAGTTAACTTCTTCGTCTGTGCACACTACGTTGTGTACACTACATTTTCACTTATACTAATTAACGCAAGATCCATGAAAAACAAGTTGCATTTTGTAAGCATGCTTACTCAGCTGCGCACTCCACACGTAATATTCGCCACCGAAACATGGTGCTCCCTTGATACATCGGATGTTACTTTAGATAATCCTAACTACTATCTATTTCGAAGAGATCGCAGCACAAAGAAAGGCGGCTGGTGCATCGTATATCCCCATCGGAACTTCAGAGCAGAGTTCATTGATGACCCCCACTTAAACAATGCCCCAGAATCTCTATGGCTTTCAGTCGCTGCAGATTCCTCTACAATACTTCTCGGTTGCATCTACAACCCTCCGAAAGCGACAGCCAAAGATATCGCAATTATCTCCTCGGTTTTTGAATTCGCATCGGTGTTACCACACGGTTTAAAGACAATCGCTGACGATTTCAATCTAGCGAATATTACTTGGTCACCACAAACATCCTCATCATTGCACAGATCTTTCTTGTCGACTATCAGAGTTGGGGGTTGGACTTAGTGGGTTACCAGACCAACTAGGTCTGCCAACATACTGGATTTAATCTTCACCCTGTGGATTCCTGACGCACAAATTGACATCTTAGACCACCTTCCGGGTAGTGACCACAACATGCTACGCCTTTCCATCCACTTGGAAATGAATAACAAACTCGACTCACCTACCCAGCATACTATACGAAGCGTTGACTGGGAACATTTCGGAAACCAGATCCGGTCCTCTAACTGGGATGGGTTGTTTCTGTCCACTAGCGCCCACATTGCAGTGGAACATTTCCATTACCAGATCAACCACATCCTAACTGTACATGTCTTGCATAATAAAGACGCCATTCCTTGTCCTATGAATGTAAGCGACACTCTGAGTGATTTGAAAAGGAGGAAACTACGCAGGAAATTCAGAAAACTAGAGACTTCGCAGCTGCATGAATTCACTGCGTGCATCAAGCGCTCACAAATGCAACGGAGTAGATTGAAAAGAAAGAGGAGAACGCCTTGCAGATGACGTGCAAAGGAAAGGAACTGGCCAAATTACTTCGTCGTAGGACTAACAATCAAGTCTGATTACAGAACTTATTGATGAGGAGGGTCGCCACCTTAACGACCCAACTGCTATTTGTGAAGCGTTTAGCACTTTTTCGTTGCCTCTAGGAACCTAGAAACAGCCCCTATACTTTGGTGTCCGGAACTTACAACAAGCGGCATAGATAATGTCGAGATTTCTCTTTGGACCATCCAACAGGCTATGAAGTCCATCAAACCATTGCACAAACCAGACTCTGACGGTATCCCCCCATTCAGTTAATAAACTTGGTGGACCTGACATACCACTGCTTTTCCTAAACATGTTCACCTTGTCCTTAGAATCTAGCTACTTTCCGGATCAATGGTAAACATGGTTTATTGTTCCTCGTCATAAAGGGGGTGGGGGGGCAAACAGCACGTCACTAATTATCGACCTATCCATCCTACTCCCGTCATCGTTAGATTACTCAAAAATGTAGTTAAAGGTGGAATCATGGACTTTATCCATCGTCATGGGTTACTTAACAAATCCCAGCATGGGTTCCTCGACAAACGTTCCTGTACAATGTGTCAGCTGCACTACCACGATTATGTCACAGAAGCCATTGATTCGAAATATGCAGTTATAATACTATTCCTGGATATGCAGAAAGCATTCGACAGAGTGCCCCACAAACGGCTACTGAAAAGAATCGTGTCATTTGGAATCAGAGACCCACTATTTGGTTGGTTGACATCATACCTAAATGGGCGTTATCCGATAGTCACTCTGGGTACTCATAACTCCTCCCCAGATCCAATCACCGGTGGTGTCATCCAAGGGAGTATACTTGGTCCTTCGTTTTTCCTACTTTATACTAACGATATCAACGTGTTCATAAAACATGGCAGGTCATTTTTGTTCCTCGATGCCATAAAGATTGTTTATAAATTTCGACGAGACTAAGTCAATAGCGCAATGTTGTTCGTTCAAGAAGACCTCGATTCACTTGAGAAATGGTACAACACATGGATGCTAAATTTCTCAGCTAGTAAATCATGCATTGCGTCAGACGGCTGTTTAAGGCCTGAAGGGTCTGTTAAACTGATCAATGAACGTATCTGTTTGAAACTATCCAACTATGATCTAGGCATAGGAGACTCTTCAAACTTTAATTTCTCAGAGCTAGCTGTGTATCAAGTAACACGTACCAAACGACCTGTGGCTAACATATGCCATAAAACCTATACAACTCCTGTCAGACTCAAGCTTTTCAAAATACTTCCATTTCCTGTCCTTGCATACTGCAGCATCATCTACGGGAACTTACGAATGGATGAGAGGAAAGCTTTAGAAAACCTGCAAAGATCCTTCCCTGAGCGCTTGTTCAGTAAATAAACCGCCCTGAGTTATCAGGAGTGCTGCCAGCAGCTTAAGCTCGAGCCCCGTTTGGCTGCGAGGACTGAAACATAACCTGATGCCGATACACAATCTCATAAACCAAAAGATATACTCCAATCCATGTACACTTGGTATTCAACATTACTTCACTCGGAATATACGTAACAAGACCTGTAAATTATGTGTGTTCTGAAGCAGGACAACTATCCGATTCAACTTCTTCCTGGTCAGATACGCTGTCTTGTCGCATAGTCTACCAGCAACAATCGGGTCTTACACAAATGCAATGGTATTCCACATTCAGCTTAGCAAATTCCTTGAGCAGAACTCGACACTGACCATGTTTCCATGGGGTAAATCACCACACGAGTTCTTTCAGCATGGACCAAGGAATATATGGTTGGCGGCATTCGGTTTCGGATTTGAATGTCACTGTGGCCTGCCACAGGACGCCTGCGCCTACAGACGGACCATGGGTGGCTTGCGCTGCACCACCCGCTGCTCCAACCACACACTCCATATCCAGTGTAAACCCGAAGGAATAAGACCGGGAGGCATGTGGATGGGAGCCACGTTTCATCAACGGAGCCGGCCCACACTCCTTCACAGGCAAACACAAGCACGCTGTACTTGGGGAACCAAGCGTACACAAGGTGGTGGCTGGACCGTAGTCCGCTCCACACTGAGTGCATGGAACCACTCTTCGAGCCTAGCACGACCACAAGAACCGTGCATCGCATCCCCTCCAGCAACGACCAACTGTCTCCTGGAGCCAGTATGGACGAGGTAGTGGGTAATAGACAGGTAGGCACCCTGTCAACATGTACATCAAACGCAGCCACAACGGGGATACCAAGCAACAGCCAATCACTTGAAACGACAAGATGAAATGAAACAAATCCAATAATGCTACGTTAAATTAGCACATGAACTAAGTTGGTTAGCAACGAACCCGCGACAAGGGAAAAATGTCCACAAGTTACCTAAACATGCTACAAACGCAACAAAGTTATCGAAGATAGGCGAAATTAGCGAAAGCAACGTGGCCAGTTCATAGACGATGATTCAGGTAGGCAGAACAAACCAGCCAGCTTAAAAAACCTAGTTTAAGTGTACGTTGGTTTAGCCCAACTGCGATGAAGAAGCATCAAGAATGCAACATCTGCCTCAGCATGGGGCACCCAAAGAATATATAAACAATGATTAAAGACGGTACAACGAACACAGCAACAACGAAAGTTACGTGATTCCAAATTATTTTGATATCATACACTCCATAGTACATATTGCACTCATGCATGAGCATGATAATTATTGTACCCGTGATCTGTCCATAATCCAGGGTCAGCTGCTCGTAGAATCGGGTAATATACCTTTTATTATTATTGTTGTCATTGTTATTATTATTATTATTATCATCATCATCATCATAAACGGAGCCGGCCTACACTGCTTCACAGGCAAATACAAGCACGTTGTATTTGGGGAATCAATCGCACACAAGACGTGGTTGAACCGTAGTCAGCGCCACACACAAACCATGTGCATGGAGACACTATTCGAGCCTAGCACGGCGACAAGGACCGTGCACGCCGTCCCCTCCAGCAACGACCAACTGTCTCCTGGAGACAGTACATACGAGGTAGTAGGTAATGGACAGGTAGGCACTTCGTCAACGTGAACATCAAGCGCAGCCAGACCGGGGATGTCAAACAAAAACCAATCACTCGAAAGAACGGTATCAAATAAAAGATATCGAATAAAGCATACGGAAAAGGTGACATAAAGCTACGCTAAATGAGTAGATGGAGGAAATTGGTTATCAGTGAATCCGCGATAAGTACAAAATATCCGAAAGTTATTTAACAAATACCAAGTGATAAAGTTACGCAAGTATGAACAATTAGCATGAGCGACGTGTGCAAGTTAGCAGAAGATTATCAGGTACGCAGAATAAACCAAATAAAATGTAATGAATTTTATCCACATTAAAAAGACCTAGTTTAAGTTTAACTTGGATTAGCCCAACTGCGGTATAGAAGCATCATGAATGTAACATCAGCCAATAGAACCGTGATTATCATCGCCGTCCCCATACTTATGTGCAAACTTCATATTTGCCTTATCATCAACGCACTGTGTGCAAAAACAGCTGCTGTGGGGGCCATAAACATGCCGCTTTGTTGGGCGATCAATCACACCTTGTTCTGGGGCAATATTGTTGACGTGTTTGTAGTTGAAGAGAACGCACGAAAGGGTCGGGCCCTAAGGCAAAGTATCCCTAGTCAGAGGTATAAAATGAATCCTTCCTTCCGCCAATAACAAATTGAACCACGATGGTTCCGTTAAACCATACTACTAATACTACCACCACTAATAATAATGGTGCCAGCTCATGAAAGCATTATCACTTCAGAATATGGTGCATTAGCCGCAGTCTATTGAAATGGACCGTGAAAATTTCTGCTAAGGTGAACTGCAAGTCTGCTAACTGTGCTCCACAGAGTTATGAAAAAGGTACTGCTGCTATCAGGTGATATGTGTTTATCACAGTGCATGCACGGCAGACGATAAGTACTAGTCCAGGGTGGAAAAACAAGGCACTTAGTATGGTACTGTCAGATCCAGATACTTCAACGAAACTGCGACAGTGTTACGTGAACTCCTTTTTGTATGGTGAATCGGAATGAAAACTCTGGCTAGATGGCGGTTGCTAACCCGGGCACAAATCCATCCATCCCCGAGCACCTGATGAGCCATGTGCAAACAACCGGGGGTCATATTGTAACTTACATAGTATCCACACTGTTACCGTCGGTGTATGGCTTTACTCCTCGAGAACCCAGGTAACTGCAAACTTTTCCGACCACCTTCTTGGATAATGCATGAAGTCATGAACGGGAGGGGTTCCTGTTGATCACAGAATGGTAGCAGATGAAAATATTTGTGATAGACGACCACAGATAGATGATCATGCTCTCAACCAAGTTCAAGTGAATCGAATTCAAATCTAGTTACATGTATATATAAAACTTCAAGTAGAGATTACGATGTCCGCGATGACAACTATTAGTCGATTTTCAGCGCAGTTCATCGAAAGCGGTAAGATACTCTATCAAAAAATGATCAGCTAAGGATGAAAGATGTCATTCCACCCTACTGGAGCAAATCGACTAGGGTGGCACTGCACACGAAAGGCGATCGCAAAATTTATGCTATTCACGATTATGTCGGTCTGACTTCGGTAGGGAAAGTTACTGGACTCAGTTAATGTCAATCAAGTTACTGTGGAATGGAGAACGCGGAGTAGAGAAGAGCAAGTAATTTTCCACCCAGGTCGGACAGAAGAGCTAATATTTTTTACTTGGTGGCCAGCATTAGAGCAACGCCACTTATACCACAGGCCTAGTATAGCTAAATTCTGCGAACTCAAGAGCATTTTCAACTCAACCGATCGAGCAAGTCCGTTACACTTACGTGCTCCGAAGGGTGTTCGCATCACATATGCGAAAGAGTTACGGGCACCACACTGGAAAACTATAGGTCATCCCAGAGTTTAAGGTGAATTGTCAAACATTCTCGTTCGTTACGTTACCCGATGGTGAGAGGCACCTCAGCGACTATGCCGCAATACAACCCAAATAAAAAATGGAGAAAATTAACTGTCTTTTGTTTCTAGTGCACATAAGGAAAGAGAGTGCTTGTGGGAGAAGAAACAATAGTGCCAACCTAAACACCTCCCAGGTGGGGTTTTCGTCACGTCAACAATGCTCCTAACCCGACGTGTGCATTGTCTTCCCGACTCCAACCAAGAAGTCAGGACGCTCCAGTCGATGTCAAGTTAGAATTGACAGCCTTCATTCGTCGTGACGAAGTAACCGGTTATCCCTCCCTCTTCTTCCATCCAGATCCTATCAGCAAAAACAACGGACTTCGCGGGAGTCGGTGTGCTGGCGTGCGTAGCATGTGGCTCGGCCATCGATAGGGGAAATAATGGCGCTGAACTGTTCACTCGCGCTTCATGTGTCATAAACCAGACGGTGAATACACTTGTTGTGCACTCAGTGTTCTCATCAAATATGGGTCTAAAAGTTGGACGTACGTAGAAAGTCGTATGCAATTAAACGCTGACAGATTGGTGGAGGAAGGACCGGGTCATATATGAAACATAAAAAGAACGGGAGCTATATATCGGAATATAAAAACGTCCCAGTAAAAATGAAGACGAGTGTTGTGATGTTATAAGAAAAAGCATACATGGAAGGAAAGAGATGGGAGATTCGACATAGCTCATCACAGTCCACTCTCAGTTAGACAGCTTTGGTTGGTCTGGAAAAGCACCAGAAACCGGTGTTTCGACTTCTGTGTCTCGTCAGTAGCGCGCCTTTCAGTAGTTTCCGCGCCCCATGACTTCCGGATACAGTAGATAGTACCACTCCGCCATGGTGACAGCTGCTGACCTACATGATTGACAGTTGACTGTGATGTAGCCCGACTCATCTACTACTGCCTTGCCAGTTACGAACTGTGCCTGTCGGCAGGTGTCCGCTGGAAGGCGCACCAAACGACGTGACACAGGAGGTCAAAACACAAGTGTCTGGTGCTTTTCCAGACCAGCCAAAGCTTGCTGACTGAGAGTGACGGTAATAGACTATTTCTAATCGTACCCAATCTTCAATACGCATTAGTAACTTTGATCCTTAGCGAAACTCCTACTCCCGGGTGGCGTTGGAAATTGGCGTTAATAAGTGCGCCCACATAAATACTGCCAGTCGCATATAGGGTTCATTTGATGGAATGGCAACAGTTAAAGTGTAATTCATTCCTCTTGATTCATTCACTCACTGGTATTGACGTATGCTTCCGCGGTACAGTTTAGTGCATATTACGAAAAAATCTCCTACAAATTCTAGACTAATGGTGCTATTCACTTGCGGCAATGGTCGAAATGGATGCTTTCGTCTTCCCTTTTCTCTCTTGCTCACCTCCATCATATAGTTCTCGACATATCCCTTTCTTCATAGATTGAGTTGCCCACTCCTTTGATAACCGCCCCCCTTCACAATCCACAACTCGTTTGCTAACGGCTATTATTATGACGGGGCTCTATCTGGGACACCGAGACCCATATGCACACCTTGTGGTGACAACCAGATATTGCCTTCAGCTCATTCGGTCTCACATTTTGTTCTCTCTCGGCATTTCAATTCTCGTGGTTTTCGCCTCTGTTCTTTATCATGCTAACTTATTCTATTTCTTGCTGTCGTAATACTCCTGCACTGTGACAGAATGTCTTCTCTATCTTTAATTTACCTGTTATCCCCTTCGTACACGGACAAAGTTTTGATCCAGAAAATTACGTTCCATATTGATAGTGATCCACTTGATCTTGCAACATAGTTAACAAAAGATTTTGACCGTTGCTGGTAAAGTAGGCAAGTGTGAGCATGTGTACAATTGTACACACAGTGATGCAAGCCATCAAAAATTAGCAAAATGGGGGAATAGAAATATTTCACTGTTAGTCTTGTTATTATTGTTTATGAAATGTTATGAAACAGTATTTGCCTTTGTGCAGCAAAGAAACTGGTTGTATTTAGTACACTTGAGTCTGCTGCGTCCTTTGGAACAATGGGACAGTGGTTTATTACGGGTAAAACAGCATTGCTTAACAAGTCCCGTGGAATGGAACTTATTGCGAAAAGTGAATTACATGATAAAGTGAAAAGCGTTGTGGTGGACTCACCATACTTTTGTAGAATAGCGGAGTTGTTCGCGAATTAAACGTATAAATCCATGAATCCATTGGTTGGGAGTTTGGCAAGACACCGTTTGATTGCGTTTTCTAGCCCCTGGCTAACAAGTCATAAAATGAAATGTAAAAGACAATGCATGGTAAACTCGCTTTTTTTAACTTCCTAATGTTTGCCGACGATATCAAGATCTGGCGCAGGATCCAGGCGAACGCCGACCAACATGTGCTCCAAAGTGACTTAGATACAGTGTATCAATGGTCGATCCAAAACTTATTGCATTTCAACGTCAGTAAATGCAAGGTGCTTTCCATCCGACATCAGGGCAGCTACTCATACCGACTCGGAACGGATGTACTGCAACAATCAACTCTCGAACGTGACTTGGGTGTCCTGGTTCAAGATGACTTGGGTTGCTCCAGACAATCCGAAAAGGCCTCGAAGACCGGGAACCAACACGTTGGGCTGTTGAGGCGGGCGTTCGGACAAATAAACAGCTCCATATTTCGACAAATGCTCAATGCGTATGTTCGCCCCCATGTCGAATACGCAATTCAAGCCTGGCATCCATGGCTGAAACACGACCTTAATGCACTGGAGCAATCTCAACGCCGCGCATCTAAGAATGTAACTGGAATGCGCAATCTGTCCTACCAGGAGAGGCTGCGACGACTAGGATTGTTCAGTGGAAGCTATCGCAGGCTACGAGGCGACCTGATTATGACATACTTGATCCTGCGAGACCCACATCATGTGTGCCGCCCTTTACTGCAACTCAGTAGAGATACAAACCTGAGGGGCCACTCATTAAAACTCGCAGAACAATACAGTCGTCTGGAGTGCCGCAGAAATTTCTTTTCCATCTGTGTCTGTCACCCGTGGAATGCTCTCCCAGAATCGGTCGTCTCTGCACCGACACTAACAATATTTAAAAGACGGTTGGACGCTGCACTCATCCACTTACACTTTGTTACTTAACACTACGTCTCCATCCTACACCTGGAGTTTACCCTGGAATTATTTGTTGTTAACTGTGGGTGTTGTGAATCTAAGTGGATCGCAGGACTGCAGCGAAGCAAACGATAAGTCCTTATTTGCGTATTTAAAGTGTTAACTATTTTACTATCCTTTTCATCATAATTATTATGTTGATATCCCCACCAACTATCCAACGGGGCTTGTAAAGCAACGCTTCTTAACCCGTATAAATTCATTGTTCATTGTTCATTATATCGTTAGATTGACAGCAGCTTGCAGCTCTGCCCGAAATCGTTGACACTATAACAAGAATTGGCCAAATCTATCATATCAGACATCAGCAACTGGTCTCTGCAGGCTTTGTGTGCTTTGTAGGGGGAGAAGTAACAGCCTTTGCAGTTTTGTTAGAGCATCGCCAGATATTCTGTGACTCATGTGGATGTGCTTAGTCTTCCCACAGGTCTGCACGGATTTGTTGTGGTCAAATGTGTTTTCGTCAAACTGTGAAATAGATAAGATCTAAGTCTTGATTTCTTGGTGTGTCATTATAATTTTAATGTCTGTACTCCAGCCGTAGTTTTGCAAGTGCAAAATCCACATAGTGAAAAATCATTCGCACAGTCCATTTCCTTGTTTTGGCCTTAATTCTGTACAAGGAAATAAGAAAATCCAGCTTATCCACACCTCCTGTTTTCGTTGTAAAAGTTGACACATTTGGGTCTGCTTACTTGAATGAATTTCTTCCTGCTATCACTACCGATGTACACTTTCCATCTCTTCAATGCCCACAAAACTGGACACACGAGTAACAGCTCAGTTGTCCATCCACCTGACTACACAGATATTTACATTTGTTTATTCCTTGAAGTCAGAAGATCGCCGGTCATCCTTGCTATGATCTCTTTTGGGTTTCAGCGGACGTCACATTACAATGTTACCTTTCACAGTACCTAGAGAGTGAATACTTAGCATTCTCAGTTCGCTGATAAGATTCATCTCAGTGAAGTCTTTGTGAAAGTAAAGCTTGCAATTTCCTGTCGAGGGGTGCATTCTGACAATCTCAGCAGCTTGCAAATTGTGTAGCCCAGGCGACGTCCCCCGTGTCTCAGTGGCTTAAGCTGCTGGCTAGTTGGCATGTGCCTTTAGCGGTCATGGGTTCGATCCCCAGTAGGGGACGGTGGGAATGCGCACCAGTGGCGAGCCCCAATAGGGCGCAACGCGTTTGGTGCTTTTCCGGACTAGTCTGTGCTATGTTAGCTAGCGAACAGCTGGGACGATAACATTACAAATACACTCTCAGAAGCATTGATGCACCAAGACACAAATGTTTCGTATCTGCATTGACACCTGTTCTGCGCCTTGATAAAGTTCGAAGTCGATGGCCCTTCCTGACTTGCCACATTGACAAAATTCTTTGCCCCTACTGAGCTTGCTTTACTTTTAATGTATTGTTTTGCTGGCAACCTTTTGCTAAATGGTATCATTTGCTCATCAACTGCATTGAACTCTTCTCGAGGTGGCTGCAGGCAACGAGCGTGCACTCCTGTGAGAAGAGGTTCCAACTTCCAGAGTTTATCCTTTCTTTGCAGTGCATTTTGCTCAGCGCTAATGTGGATGGTATTTCGCACTTGCAAGTACCCGTTCACCTTAATGATATCTGAAATTGCATTCACTCTTGTGGCCGTTTGCCAATTCGTACGGATCCTTGGAAAGACAACATTGCCTATCACAACTGAGATACCGAAAACTTCGCATTTCCGCAACCGTTGTACCGGAACTCTTCCCGGTTTTAATCATTCGATAAATATGTGTCTTTGCTGTAAACGTCGAAAATTTCGGATCTGAAGCATTGTAGGTAGTATTCTGATGGTGAAGTGAAGCCATCAAGTAAACTGAAATCTTCCAACCAACTTATGTTTCCTGGGTCAAATCCATCTCTAGAAGATCACTATTTCGTGCCAGCTTTCTTTGACTTCAAGCTCACTGTGCCTTCCTTTCGGTTAGCATAATTGCTGGAGTGTTCAAGATTTTCTTCTTCACTCTCATCGATTATATTTCTATCATTATTCGCACCACATAGCAGATCATGTCCGACAGGATAAAAGATCTCATCCTCAGAATCATTAGAAAAAGATACTTCTATATCGGATTCATTCAAACGTTGCAGCAAATCATCCAGTTTCAAATGTATTCCTGTGTCAGCTGAAATGTAATTAAAAGAGATGGTGCTTTATGAATTCTTGTAATTTTAACTCCTGCACCAGAGGATAACGTGACAGAAATGTTAAGCAATGAGTACTATAACATAAGGAAGCATTACTCAGTAAAAAACCCATTCAAAATCATGTTAAACTTCCATATGAAACTCATCGCTACAATACTCAGATATCCAAACGTTTACTCCAATCGGTCATACTGTGTACGGCTGTATACAACGTTATAAAAATTATTCACGGAATACTATACTCTTGTTTGGAGTAATAAAAGCACCAAAAGATTAATAATATAGTTGACTAATCATGCGTACTGAGCATCTTCACATAAAAATAGCTAGTGTTGGCAAGGCAGACGATGAAGCAAACCCATCAAGTGGTATATTTTTCTCTGAGACGTTACTTTGAAGTTACGAGTATTGCGTAGGTGTACAAATCAACCGAACTGATCTGCAAATAGACATTTGTACCTGTTTATACACTTGAATCTACTTTTCACTGGTCTATGAACAATAAACAATGATTTATGGCGGGTAAAATAGTAGGTGCTTGACATGTCCCGTAATGTATTAAGTGAGAAAAGGTAGATCAAGGGATGACGGAATCGTCGGTTCGGGCGATTACAGATTTAACTGCACTGCCGTATAAAGGGTTTGAATTTAGAATGTACATAAACAAAGCCATTAGGGGAGTGCCTATTGATCACGTAACAGGCGCGGAAAAATAATAAAAGCTAGCAAGGACAACGCCTACTCGTGTGCAGCTATCTTGGGTCAACGGGATACAGAAATCCATTCTACAGTAGTAGCGTTTATCAAATTTCGTGCAAGGGTTTGGAGTAACTCATTCTCGAGCAGGGTTATAGCACTATTCACTGTCTGTTGTGCATTAGTGCCAGCATCTGGTGGTCAAGGATTACAGCACGTAGTGTAAATGTGACAGTTTCGTCAAGGCGCTTTTTGAAAAGGGATAGGGTGGGTGCATTAATTACATGTTCCGGGAGGGTGTTCCAAGTCTGTGACACTCGAAGGGAGAAAAAGTTTCTCCGACAATCCAGGCGGCTGTACTGTGTGACCAGCTTAATTTGATGACCTCTTAGCGACTGAGTATTAGAAGGGAATGGCATGCGTGGTTGGGGTTTCTCAGGATCAGATACACCATCATGAGTTCGCCCCTTAGACACCGATAATGTCCATGGTATATTTTGAGGGTCTTTAGCCTGAGTGGGTAGGGGAGACTGGTCAAACCTCTGACGCTCTTCGTTGCCCTACGTTGTGCAGTATCGAGCGCGGTGAGATGGTGCTTGATCCAGGGTTGCCGCGCTTGACTAGCGTATTTCGCGTGCGGCCTCACGTATGCACTAGGCATTTTTGGAAAGACTGAAGGGTCAAACTTTCCGAAAGTTCTGCGAAGAAGGTCTAGGTACTGGTTCGCTTTCTTAGATGCTTTTTCAGTCTGCCTCAAACAACCGAGGTCATCTGGAACTATAACGCCGAGATGGCACTCGTGAGAAGTCGGCTGTAGAATTTGTGGTCTTAGGCAGTACTTGTGCATACTCATGTGTCGTATGCTGAGATCTTTGCACTTGGTGACGTTGGAGTGCAGCATGTGCACGCTTTGCCCAGGTCCTCCTGTAACACTGTATGATCCTCCACTGCAGTTATAGTACGCCATACCTTTAGATCATCAGCAAATAGCAAACAGTTAGAAGATAGCACGCTCGCGCGATCATTTATGAAAATCAGAAACAGGCGGGGTCCAAGTACCGAGCCTTGATGTACGCCGGAGTGAACTTCGATGGATTCCGACAGGTTGCTTCTAACTCTCACATTCTGGTGACGTTGAACGAGAAAGTCTGCTATCCAGCCCAGAACAGGATCACCGATTCCATATTTCTGTTTGTTTGTTGAGGAGAATGCGATTGTCTAGACGGTCGAATCCATCTGAGAACTTCAAGTAGGCCGCGTCGACTCTTGCACCAACGTCCACAGATTCCATCCAGCTTGCACGAGCAATCAACTGATTAATGGTACAGGAGCGACTTTTGTGAAATCAGTGCTGCTCCGGAATGAGCATTTTGTTGTTCCCCAGGTACCCCATTAAAGCCTCAGCTACAATAGACTCCATGACCTTGGAGATCATAGGAAGTAGTGTTATCGGGCGATAATTTGCTGTTTCAGCACGGCTACCACTTTTGTAGATTGGCGTGATGATTCCATGCTTCCACATCGTGAGGACGTGCATCACGTTCAGACATCGTTGAAAGAAAATTGCTAACGGCGCCGCAAACTCATAGCAGCAACTTTCAACGCCTAATATTAATGGTATTAAATCATTTGTATAAGTGTGTACATTGGTACACATTACGTACCAAGGGGTTATACCGTCTTCCATAGAACTCTTATTTTCTACCTAAAACCAAACGAACGTTTGGCTGATCTTAACTCTTGAAATCCATTAAGTCAGTCCCCTAGTTGTATTCGGTGGGTCCACTTTGTATCAATTTTACACAATGTTTACGTATTCCTGCACTCGATTCTCAGTGGGTTCAACTTATCAGCCCATAGCGAGAAGCAGCTCTGCGTTTTACTTTGATGCCCATTAAAGTACCCTTTGTTAACTTTTTACATTGTTACGCAGATGCTCCTTTCCTTTTCATGTCCCCACTGAAGGCTAATAAAATGACAAGTCTCCTTTCAAGATAAGTAAACGATGGTGAAGCTTACAATTGTAATCGATTACCTGGGATTAAGGAATTAACCCTCGGCCCATTCTGAAAGCTTCATTCGTTTTGTAATTGACGAAGAGTTATCTATAACTACAGCAACCCTATGAACTGCAGGTAGATTTGGTTTACTGCTTCTTACAAAACCCTAATCCGAGAAGAAAATGATCCTTTCAAAATCGCCATATCACTGTTCGCCATGTGTTTCGATCGAATTGTGAGCGACCAGTTCGTAAATGCTTATAATTTCTTGGTAATTTTGCTAG
The DNA here is from genome assembly GCA_944474145.2 of Dicrocoelium dendriticum. Lineage (NCBI taxonomy): Eukaryota > Metazoa > Platyhelminthes > Trematoda > Plagiorchiida > Dicrocoeliidae > Dicrocoelium > Dicrocoelium dendriticum. The sequence goes on along the minus strand of OX104071.1, from coordinate 61,586,556 downwards.
AATATGTCATGGAAATCGGGAATAGGTTATTATTATTATTATTATTATTAATGCTACTATTATTGTGACCGATTAACCAGTTCAGGACTGCCTGTGTTGAAACTAAGTAGTGTGAGGGAAGGCCTGGTGGAATGATTCGTGACGATATAAAGTCCTAGCAATACTATTCCTGTTCACCTTTTTAATCTGTCCGTCGGAGAACCTTCCAGAACATCGTATTTTACCCAATAACCGTGTGTATACGGCATCTTGCCTGCAATCCACTGGTCACCGGTTCCAGTCTACGTAGGTACGGGAGACTTAGCACCATCCCCAGCCCGTACGCGACTGGTGGTTGTCGCTTGATAGCGTACTGCCGATGCCTTTTGGGAATAGAGATTTAATAAGGCTCAATTAGTAGAAACTGTGATTACATAATCGAGGGAAATGTTTCAACAATCACACAGATCATAGCTAGAACAGTCACTCCCACACTTGGTGAAAAGTGATATGATATCAGCATTCGAAGGGACTAGAATCTGCTTATGGATCTGCTTATGGAAACTACCTGAGGTTAGTGGGCATTGTAACTAACAGCTCATAGTGGAGATGTGATATCCTATACGCCTCCACGAAGTTTATGTCGAAGTTCGGACTACCTTGTCTTGTTTATTAGTACACGAAAAAGAACACTCTTTAAGCCTAGGTCTGATACATCGATGGGAACATAATTAACATGACTAGGAGTGTTGCTGAGTGATTACGTTGCATTAGCATGTAAAACCCCTTTACCAATGCATCTTAAGATGAGATTAAGCGGTTCTTTTTCAAGCATCTGGAAAGGTTGTGAATAGGTTCGCTGTGAAAGCCAGATGAGGAAGGAAACATGCTTTTCTCTGATTGATTTATTTGCGTTCCAACCTTGAACCGATATAAGACGTAGCGCATCGAAGATATTTGCCACAGCTCTTCGAAACAGCTGATCTTGTGGCTTCTGCACGATGTAAGGCCAGTGTGGTATCGATCGTGGGTACAACACGATATCGACCGAAATTTAAGTGGCTACCTGTCAGAGTATTTTCCAGCCACCTAGACTTGGAAAACGCCGAACACCAGGCTACGCTACGTCGCCAACTGCCACACCACTGGCTCTGGTATAAGTGGATAAAATGGCCCGAATTGAAAAATTGAAAACTGACAAGAAAATAATGGGTAGGCATAACCATTCATTACAGATGATGGTCAAACTGACCAGCTTCAAACATAACAGGAGTAGTAAAGTGGTTCAACGTCAAGAGTGGATACGGATTTATCAATCGGAGTGATACAAAGGAGGATATTTTTGTCCACCAGGTGAGTTACCAAGGTTTTGTTTGCCACTAATTTTGACAGAGCGCGATTCTCAAAAACAATCCCAATAAGTGGCAGCGTTCCGTTGGTGACGGCGAGCAAGTGGAGTTTGATGTCGTTCAAGGTGAAAAAGGTTTGGAAGCCATGAATGTGACTGGACCGAACGGGAGCTTTGTCCAAGGTAGCAAATATGCAGCAGACAAACGAGGTTATCGATCTCGGTCATTCAGTAGACCGAAATCTTGTCAGTTGATTTGTGGCAAACCAGTTGGTCTGGCGCTACCGAGATGTCAATCGCATATTTTCACACGCTCATCGTCCCGGGATTCAAGAGGGGATCCACGATACAATGATTTAGGATTTGAGGGTGACGGGTATAGCACAAGCGTCCCCAGAATCGCACGCAACCAATTTTTTTCACAGCAACCGGCGTTGATGCCGATTTTGCCATTCCATCAAAATGTATTTTTGGCCCGAAGGCCACCGAACATGCGTCCGGTAAGTGCTCTTAGTCGTCATCCTAATCCACCCATTACTTAGAGTCTTGCATACCGTGGAGCCTACTTCGGGCCACCTGTCTTTTTCGGCTACCGTAGGGGAGCAAACTTGCTGAGGAGGAGATTTGCATCTGGTTATGAGGCAGTGAACAATCGTCCCAACACAGTTCGTCCAGGTCCTGTGGCAGCGGCGCCAATAAACGGTGGTCCACGGTATCCCCTAATTGCCTACGCTGCCAACCGACGAGATGTGCCCGTGTTATCTTTCACCTGTGGATTTCCTTCCGTATACAGAGGTGGTAAAGGATTTCGAGGTAGATTTGGGGCCAGCATGGGCCGCGGACGAGGAGCATCAGCAGGTGGTCCGTTTGGATTACCAAGAACAAGAGAGTTAAACAAACCGATCATCGTCGCCACAGCCAAATCAGGAGGCAGCCCCGTCGAGCAGGAGACGCCCGTCGTTTCGAAAGAGCCGGAAGCGAAAAACACAGATGCAGAACAGAAGAAAGAGAAAGTGCAAGTAGAGAAAGAGCAAAATGAGGGAAGAGAAGTAGAGAATGTAAGTGACTGTATCCTGGTGTATTCATTTATTGAGGGATTTAGAAGTTAATGAGCTCGGTGAGAAATGACAAAAAGCTGTCCGAGGCACCCACAACGGTAGTGGTTTTACATTAGACTGAACGGGAAACATTGATTGTAGCCTAAAGTTGAAGCAAGCGGTGATACGGCGGAAGAAGTACTGCCGATACCAGAGCAAGAGATCGAGAGCAAAGAAGTCGCTGAAGACATAGTAAGTGAAAGCGCCACTGGTCACTTAAACGTTACAGTCACCCAAATGTGTGAAAACACTTGAAAAATTGGAGGACGCGAAAATCTCCGACACCTTATCAGATACCACGGTGAGTATCCACAGTACGACGACCGCTCTAGCATCGGTCTAACTAAGATTTTAGATCACAATACAGAAATCCTTTGTCGGTGAAACGCTAGTTCCTGTACGCCGGCTAGTTCCGTTTCTGTCGTCGTTCGACTTTCTGTGGAAGAAGTTCGTTACGTTTGGATCATCTTCGAGTGAACACGTTGGTTGAACAGCATTCGTTGCGGAGAATTATGTCAATTGCCCAACGGCTAACTGTGTGCCGTATGTTGTATAGTTCATCGAATTTTGGCTGTGATACTGATCATCCGAATGTTCCGAAGAGAATCTATCATTCTCTGGTTTAAACCTCTGGACTGTGTCTTCCGAATTTAAGCGGGGAGGCAGTGATATACTGGTGTTTAAGCTTTATAGACCAAACGTCATTTACCAAGAACACGTCATGCAGCCTCAACTATGTTGTAAGCAGATTCCTTAACCACTGGAAGAAAATTATACAAAAATGCTGAAGAAAATTAACGAACAAGTTTGCTGTATGTGATTTGAATACTCAAATGCACCGAACCAGGGGATACTGGCCAAGAGTCGTAGTATGGTTGGAGAATGAAAGGCTCTTGCTTAAAAGGTGTCACTACAGTCACTAGGAAGCTCCGTTTATCCTGTGCACGAAGTATTTAGGTTACCTTTTACTTTCTGAGGGTGCAGGGGGAGGTTGAATTAATTGTGTGGGTTTATCGCAACCGTCCTCAAGGCGAGGAGAGGACAAGGAGCTTAGTGATATATTAAAATGAGCTGCGCGTTCTGCGTCAAGTTTTGTGATCGTAGGCGACCTGAACCTACCACATGCCAACTGGGAGCATGCTCACAACAGAGCGGACTCTTTGGTGGGTGATTTAGCACACTGGGTACTGAAAACGCCATTGTGCAGCACGTCAACGTTCCAACTAGAAATCCTGTTGAGAAGGTCCACTCTTCCCTAGATGTGATCACCAAGTATGGTTGCTTGTTAGACATTAATGTTGAGCCTCCTAGAGGTAATAGCAATCATTTCGTTGAACTGATTCCGGAGGACCAACTTCGCGATTTGGAATATGAAGATGACATCTCTGTAATTTGCGAGTCCTCACAGGCCGCCCAAAATGTGCTGTGTAGGTTGGCGGCGTCTGTCTCCCAACTTGGAATGCTATTCGCTCCTTTGAAGCGTAAAGTCCTCGTACAGGACTGGCTAGGATCTGCTCTCACCCTTACCCGTTCAGGTCAATCACTGGAAGTGGTAGACAAGTTTTTTTAACCTCGGAAGCTGCGTCAGCGGTAACGGTTTAACGGGTGAGGTCTCCTTGCTCGTCTCTAATGCTCGGGTTGAGTTTGCCAATCTCCGCCATCTCTGACGTCGCCGCTACTTGAGTTTATCCTTTCAGGGCCGAGTCTACAATATCACTGTGAGAGCGGTCCTGCTCTACGGTTGCGAGATTTCGCCTTATCACGCACAGGACATTCAGAGGCTACTTGTGTTTGATCATCACTGCCTTCTCTGCATTACTGGTGTACGGTGGCAATCCCATATTAGTAATGAGGATGTTTGACGTAGCCCGGAGCCTAGAGATAACAAGCTTGTCTCGTAATCTTGTGGCGCGTAGGGGTGGGCGTCCTCGCGGTATATTCAGCCAGAGTGCGACTGGTGGTGGTCGCACGGCAGCGAAGCGCCGTTACAATGAACAATGAATTTATACGGGTTAAGAAGCGTTGCTTTACAAGTCCCGTTGGATAGTTGCAGGGGATATCAACATAACAATAATGATGATAAGGATAGTAAAATAGTTAATACTTTAAATACGAAGATAAGGACTTATCGTTTGCTTCGCTGCAGTCCTGCGATCCTCTTAGATTCACAGCATCCATAGTTAACAACAAATAATTCCATGGTAAACTCCAGGTGTAGGATGGAGACATAGTGTTAAGTAACAAAGTGTAAGTGGATGAGTGCATCGTCCAACCGTCTTTTAAATATTGTTAGTGTCGGTGCAGAGACGACCGATTCTGGGAGAGCATTCCACGGGTGACAGACACGGATGGAAAAGAAATTTCTGCGGCACTCCAGACGACTGTATTGTTCTGCGAGTTTTAGTGAGTGGCCCTTCAGGTTTGTATTGCTGCTGAGTTGCAGTAAAGGGCGGCACACATGATGTGGGTCTCGCAGAATCAAGTATGCCATAATCAGGTCAACTCGTAGTCTGCGATAGCTTCCACTGAACAATCCTAGTCGTCGCAGCCTCTCCTGGTAGGAAAGATTGCGCATCCCAATTACGTTCTTAGATGCCCGGCGTTGTGGCTGCTCCAGTGCATTAAGGTCGTGTTTCAGCCATGGATGCCAGGCTTGAATTGCATATTCGACATGGGGGCGAACATACGCACTGAGCATTTGTCGAAATATGGAGCTGCTTATTTGTCCAAACGCCCGCCTCAACAGCCCGACGTGTTGGTTCCCGGTCTTTGAGGTCTTTTCGGATTGCCTGGAGCAACCCAAGGCATCTTGAACCAGGACACCCAAGTCACGTTCGAGAGTTGATTGTTGCAGTACATCCGTTCCGAGTCGGTATGAGTAGCTGCCCTGATGTCGGATGGAAAGCACCTTGCATTTACTGACGTTGAAATGAAATGAGGTTTTGGGTAGACCATTGATACACTGTATCTAAGTCACTTTGAAGCACATGTTCGTCGGCGTTCGCCTGGATCCTGCGCCAGATCTTGATATCGTCGGCAAACATTAGGAAGTTTGAAGCGATTCCCTGTGCAAGGTCATTAATAAACACCAAGAACAAACGTGGACCTAGAACCGAGCCTTGCGGCACACCACACTCGACTTGTATGGGGTCCGATAAAGAGGTCCGAACTCTGACCACTAATTGCCGTTGAAATAGAAAGTTGGCGATCCAGCTTAAAAGAGGGTCGCCGATCCCGTAATGCTGCAGCTTGGATAGTAGTATTCGATGGTCTAGACGATCGAAAGCCTTGGAAAAATCCAGGTAGATCACATCAACACCTTCTCCAGCGTCGGATGCCTCGGTCCAACTACTGCGTGCAATTAGTAAATTAGTTGTACATGACCGCTGTCGACGGAAACCGTGCTGTTCAGGAGTGATGAGGTTGCAGTTTTCCAGATAGCACACCAGTGCATCGGCAACTATGGATTCCATGACCTTGGAGAGTATAGGAAGAAGGGTTACTGGGCGGTAGTTGGAGGGATCAGTTCTGCTTCCACCTATGTGAATCGGGCTTATTATTCCAAGCTTCCATATGGCGGGAACTTGGTTCTGGTCTAAGCAGTGCTGGAAAAACTGAGCTAAAGGTCCTGCCAGTTGGTTTGCTGCTGCTCCCAATGCCTCTGGACGAATGATGTCAACACCCGGCGAGCTGTGTTTGCGTAGAGAAGTCAGCTTTTGCAATACAGCCTCTGCGGTAAAAGTGATGTGGGTTAGTCCTGATGAGCAGAATACAATGCTTGGTAAATCGCTTGGTGGCAAGACTCTTTGAAACGTGGGGGCGTATTGCATCTGCAGCGCGTTTGCGGCTTCCACAGCCGTTCTTGTTGGGCCATCAGCCGTCTTGAGTGGAGGAAATCCTTGCCTCACCTTTCGTAGGCTATTAACATGCTTGTACAGTAGTTTGTGGTTAGCACTGAAGGTTTTTGCGATGTTCTGCTGATAGGCGGCTTTGTCTTCTCTTAACAGTTGAGTGCAGTGGTTACGTTGGGCTACGTAGTTGTCCCACGTTTCTGGTGCTGGAGCTTCTCTGTACACTCGCCATGCTGCGTTGCGTACTGTCATCCATTTTCGGGTTCTGCTCCTAACGAAAGAAACGGATTTGCACTTATTGCAAGCTTTTATCTCTGAAGCCTGTGCAATCAGCTGACTGAATGGGTTGACGAACTCGAGCCAGGCGACTTCCGGGGGGTTCTTCTTCGAGGAAAGACCATGTTGTGGCGCTGACTAGCTGGGCGAGTCGGTCGTACCTTGTGATGGTTCGCACAGTATCATCGTTATCATTCAGATATTCTGCATAGCAGACGAAGTTGAAACTGATGACTGCGTGATCACTGCGACCCAACGGGCAGTCTAAAACCAACGCATCAATCATATGCTCCTCGTTGGTAAGCGCAAGATCCAGCACAGATGGCCTGTTACCAGTTCTGAACCGAGTGGGCAAAGTGATGTGGTTGTAAAGAGGAACAGTAGTAGTAAATCGGTTTTGAATTGTTCTCCGATCGTGCCAGAGGCTTCTAAACAACGTACGTTGAAATCACCCATGATAAGAATGTGAGTGTACTTTGGTCGTAAACTGCACCTTAAAGCAGCCATTAGGTGGTAGTCGCTTTCGGGTGTTGAGTTAGGGGCGCGGTACACCAAGACAATAAGGCAAGCGTCCCTGCCTTTTAACTGCAACCGGCACCAAAGAGAGTCGGGGAACTGCGAGTCTGAATCCTCCACGGCTTCGCACTGTAAGTCGTTTCGGTAGTACAGGATTACCCCTCCTCCTTTTGTGAGCCTGTCGTTCCGGATCAGCGACATGCCGGGTAGCGACACTTCAGCGTCCGTCATTCCCGTGTGCAACCATGTCTCGGTGATACCAATGACATCATACGAGCCGGAAGCTTGTCGATCTTTCACTTCAGCCAGTTTGTTAGAAAGTCCCTGAGCATTTGTATACAAGCAGGCCAGTTTCTCGGTCTCTAGGATCCCACAGAGAGGTGAAGCTGTCAAGTGTGGGAGAGTGCCGACCGATGGGAGGTCGGCAGTTATTCGTTTTTTCGATGGGTCAATGATACCTCGTTTGCAACTTGATTCGGCCAAGGTGCGTCCCAGCCTTCGTTTAGACCTACGTCAGAGTCAATTAAAGCAGCAGTCAAGTTACACTTCTGTACATCCGTCAGTATGCTTGCTGCTTCAGTTGCTTTAATAGTTGAGCTGTGCAAAGTGTTTGCGACCTTTAACCGAATTTCGGAAGGAAGATGTTTCCGATTTCTCCGCAATCGATCCAAAACATCCTTTGATTGTTACTCTGACTGAACCACAAGTTTTAGGATTCTAGGGCCGCATCCTCTATAATTCGATCAGAGAGGTATCCTGGTGAGCGATAGTGCCACAACATCATCCAAAGAAAGTGTTTCACGAATGAACCGCCACTGTTCTAAATCGTGCTTTCCGGTCTCTTGAACATCGTTAGAAGGATGTTCTGGCACGCCATGTATGAAGACTGTGTTTAGGCGGTCTTGCTTGCTGTGCCCCTCTTCGGTGTTTCTTTTTGATTGTCGCGCGCTCCAAGGGACATCAGGATAGATACGTATCACACAGGATTCGTGTTTTAGCGCGCTTGCGTAGAGCAAAACGTTTTCTACGTCAGTGGAGGATTCTACTGTTACTCGAATGAGTCTGGGTTCTCTATAGTGTGGCAAGTTCGGATGGCGAGTAATTCGTAACAAGTTTATGGGCTCGGCTTTGATACTCATCTGCATACACAATGAATTCCATTGGTCTTGGTCATCTGATAACTTATCCCGCAATGTGATGGCGGTAGATTCAGGGACATTTGAGCATACAACAGTCCGGGCACTGTTGTTGCATCCCTTTTTAATCGATCTACAAGGTATGGTACTCATTTGTCGTGACTTGTTGACAGGTGATTGTTTGCTGTTTTTCTCTCCATTTGCGTTAACGGTGTTTACAATGGAAGAGGACGCAACGGCGGCCTCTCGGTGGACACTTGCAGCAACCTCTGCATATGTAACCGATGTTCTGGGAGGCTTAGTCTCGACAAGAGATATTTGAGCTACAGGTACCAAGGGTTGGTGTTTGGCTGCTCCATCCTTGTTAATACTAGATGTCAGGTCTAGTGGCATTTGCTTAACCAGGCGTTTTGAATGATGCCTGATTTTCTTTGCTGTGAGTACTGCTTGATTCACGTAGGTACAGTCTGTTTTCGCCCGGCGTTCTACCAAAGTTGGAGAAGACAACGGAGATGGAGACATGGCTGATTGCGGTGCAGGCGAAGCGATTTGTTCAGCATTCCGTTGCTTAGCAGCCGCTACGCTTCTGTGGTCCATACTAGCTTCCATTGAAGTAATCTCATTGTTTATCCTCTGCTCTGCTTCTGCGATTAACAGGTCGCATTTCTCAGCTAGGATAAGTAAGCACTTAACGAGGGGGATGGTGGAACACGCAGTACAGAACCAAAATGCATCTTGGGAGCTATTTCGCTCCCGTAACTGTTGTTGGGACACATTTGCACATTTCGTATGGTACCATGCTAAACAGTGCGAACAAGCCAGACCGATTTTTACTACCTGATGACATTCTCCTAACCCGCAAATGCCTTTCGATGGGAGTCTCTTCGGTTTCGCCTTTCTGCCATTCAATTTGGTGTCGTTACCTGACCCAGTGGGTTGGTTAGCGTTCTGTACTTTTACAGCTTTGAGAGCGGCGCACATCGGTCAGGCGAGTGTGGTGGTTGCAAGGTCAAATGAGCGGTCGGCGTGGTCGCGCGGTCCGTGTGATGGGTAATGCAGCCGCACTGGCTGACAAGGTCACAAGGAATGGCGAGTGACTGCAACCTGAACAGATCGCTGAACACAGATTCTTTCACAGCTGTGTTGAGAAACACTGGATCGGCGTAAGCTTAGGCTTTTCGGCCTGCCTCGAGAATTCTGTATCGAATGGTGTCACACAGAATGGCAATCGGCTCAATACGATTGAATTAAACGCTTGCGCTTAATCACAGATGCCAGTGAAAACGGTCAGTGATGGCACAGCCTCTAATCGTAGAAGATATTTCCACGTATGATGGATCACTGTGTAGAGCTGGTAAATCCGGTTCGAATGAGCGTACAGTGACAACGCTGCGAGAAGATGGAGAGAGGATAGAGGGAAATAATCCAAATGAACCAGTAGCACGCACGTCACGCGTACAGCTGACGCATAATCATTTATTGTTATGTTCGCCGAAGAATTTCCGAATCTGACAGACTTTGCCGGCCGCTGAGCCGTATAATTGCACTGCTTAGGCTTCGGTTGGTTGAGCAAATGCCTCGCATGACTGCTGAGCGTTTGCCTCACCGTGCACACTTTGCGCGCACAGGTCGGCTGGAAGCAAAGACAATGTAGAAATCAAATAACTTGAGCCAAAATTATGAAGGCTTTGACTTCACTTTTGGTCGCGGTCGGACGCTATCGACTCCCCGGTTGGGGGTGCAAGGACCATGAACAAACTTCGCTGGAAACCCTATCAGACAGCAAGAAACCGTGAGCAATGGTAAACCTGATGTGACACTCTGTACCCATAAGTTCTGTTTCACATCTTATTTTAGCCTCTCTGTTTCCTTATTATTGTTGCATTACTAGGTTTGTCCATTCGTTGTGTCCCTCTGCCAATGTTACTGTTGGCTGTAGTATATATATATATATATATATATATATATATATATATATATATATATATATATATATTTGGTTGCCGGCATCCGGTTCCGGATTTGCCTGTCACTGTGACCTCAACGGGGACAGCCACAGGACGTCTGTGCCCACAGACGGACCATGGGTATCTTGCGCTACACCACCACATACCGCATATCCAGTGTAAACCCGAAGGAATAAGACCGGGAGACATGCGGAAGGGAGCCACGTTTCATCAACGGAGTCGGCCCACACTCATTCACAGGCAAACACAAGCACACTGTAGTTAGGAACCAATCGCCCACGAGGCGGTGGTTGGACCCTATTCCGCTCCACACTGAGTACATGGAGACACTTCGAGCCTAGCACGACCACGAGGACCGTGCGTCCCGTCCCCTCTAGCAACGAGCAACTGTCTCCTGAAGCCAGTATATAGGAGGCAGTGGTTAATAAACAGGTAGGCACTTCGTCAGCATGAACATCAAGCACAGCCAGACCGGGGATGTCAAACAAAAGCCAATCCCTCGAATATACGGTATCAAATAAAAGATATCGAATAAAGCATACGGAAGTGCTGACATAAAGCTACGCTAAATGAGTATATGTGGTAAATTTCTTACCAACAAATCCGCGATAAGTGCACGATGCCAGAAAAGATATTTTAAAAATACCACAAACGCGAAAATGTTAGCGAACTTAAGCAACGTGTGCAAGTTCAGCTAAAGGTTAAATGAGGTAAAAAGAGTTCTGCAATTATACATGCTAGGAAACCCACCACCTGAAATAAAGAAACGCAGCACGCAAGCACGCAGTTAGTAACTCGAATGCAACAGACCTACCGACGCTGCGCCGGTTCTTAGCAGGGCACGCCGTAGTTTCGATGCTGGGCCCTAGCGGCCTCACTCGTAAATCACTAAGCCTGAGTGACTCAGACACTCGCGACCGCATGTGCCATAACACCATGCGCTCGACGTCGATGGAGTACAACTCATTGACACCTGCCGCTTCCGCAATTGCCGCTTGTTCACTGCATGCAAGAGGGCTTTCTTTTGCCCTTCGGCAATGTCCTTCTTGATCAGATCGCGCCAAGCAAACCGATCAATCGCTTTCAGTTTCCATGGCTTGCAATAAACATTAGAACGTGATAGGCTCATTCTGAGCATGATCTGGTAAGGAAAAATCGGTTTCCCCACATGCAGCTGCCCACACTCAGCTGAACATATAATAGCTGCTTTGCTATATATATATATATATATATATATATATATATATATATATCAATAAGGGTGATTCTAAATCCTCACCCAATAACTATAGTCCTGTTTGTCTGACCAACGTTCAACTTCCTTGTCTAGAGAAGATCAATAGGAATCGAATATGTGAACATCTGGCTGCTACTAACTTGATCGGAGCAGGACAACATGGCTTCGACAAAAATAGTCATGCATTGTCAGTTCGTTTTGTTTTCTCAATGAAATAACTCGATGTCTTGATGAAGGTATACCAGTAGAAGTGTGTTACCTTGACTACAGCAAAGCTTTTGATTCGGTGAATCACCGATACTTGTTAGAAAAGATGACCTGGTTGGTAATCCCTCCTCAGTTGCTTTTTTGGCTGTCTGCATTACTTTATGGTAGGACATTCCGTGTCAGGGTCGGTGACGTTACTTCGAGCACAGGCACTGCATATAGCGGAGTTCCCTAGGGATCAGTACTCGGTTTGTTGTTATTTCTCATGTTTATAAACGACTTGGTCCGTCTACTTGAAGTCCACTCCCCTATCTGTTTGCTGACGACTTGAAACTTGTTAGCAGGGAAGACAGGGCTTCGTTATCTAGAGATTTTGCTATCGTTTTTATCTGGTCACATTTGTGGGAGTTGCCAGTGAATAGCAGTAAATGTCAAATCCTAACTCCGCATGATGAAGTTTGCTGTACATGCATCTAATGGGCCCCTAAGACTGCAGCGTGTCACCGAGGCGCGCGATCTAGGTGTCATCGTGACGAGTGACTTTAAGCTCTCGGCGCAGGACGGGTATGCGGCTAATACAGTGCGACAGGAGTTATTTCCTCCCAGTAGAGTTCTGAGTTGTACATAGCCAGAGGTCTTTCTCCCCTTGTCCGAAGCTGTGGTCAGACCACATTGAGAATACTGTGCTCAGATCTGAGCATCCTACCAGCAGAAAGATATTATTTGTATTGGGAATATGCGAAGACTTCCCACTCTAATGGTAGAAGGTCAGCGCGGGTTATCGTAGGAAGATCGATTAACTAACATAGGTTTGTTTTTAATGACGTGACGCAGATTGTGAGGTGACATATTGGAGAGGTACAAAATCATGAGAGGTCTCAGTGGTCTTAGGCCCACTGATCTGTTTGAACAAGCTACACCCGACAACTTGTGGGGCTACTGCATGAAATCAAAACAGCAAAGACCAAGGATAGAGTTAAGAGCCAGATTATGGAACAATGGTTTATCAGGGGCAAGATAGCATTGCTTAACAAGTCCCGTGGAATGGAAATTATTGCGAAAAGTGAATTGCATGATAAAGTGAAAAGCGTTTTGGTGGACTCACTATAGACTTATGTAGAATAGCGGAGTTGTTCGCGTATTAAACGTATAAATCCATGAATCCATTGGTTGGGAGTTTGGCAAGACACCGTTTGATCGCGTTTTGTAGCCCCTGGCTAACAAGTCATAAAATGAAATGTAAATGGGACAAGGCATCGTCAACACGTTTTTTCAATTTCACCAGACTGGGAGCAGAGACAGTATACTCAGGGAGGGCGTTCCAAGGCTGGCACACGCGGAGGGAAACAAAATTTCTAAGGCATTCAAGCCGGCTATACTGAATTGTCAGTTTCAGAGGGTGATCTTTTAGGTTAGTGTTGTGGTTCAATTCCAGCAGCGGACGGCAAATGTGGTTTGGGTTCTTCAGAACTTGGTAAACCATTATGAGATCCCCCCGTAAAAGCCGATATCGACTGCTGTACGTTCTTAGAGATTTCACTCTAAGCTGATAGGGCAGATGTAAGAGGCCCCTGACGTTCTTGGTTGCCCTTCGGTGAGGAGTCTGGAGAGCAATAAGATCCTATTTCTGCCACGGCTGCCGCGCCTGAATAGCATATTCCAGGTGCGGTCGCACTTAGGCGTTAAGCATTTGGGGAAAGAGTAAGGGTTCAAACCGGCCGAAGGCTCTGCGAAGAAGGCCGAAGTGTTGATTGCCGGTCAACATCGCGTTCTCTGCTCGTTTTGAACACCCGTGATCTTCCTTTACCAATACACCCAGGCTACGCTCCTGAGAGATCTTCTCCAAGGTGTGGTCTCCAAGCTTGTAAGCACTCACCGGCTTGTGACGCAGATGGATCATCTTGTATTTAACTATGTTAAACTGCAGCCGGTTCCTCTTTAATCATTCATAAATGCAATCTATGTCATGCTGGATTAGATCGTGATCTTCATTGTTACTAATCGCCGCCATATCTTGACGTCATCAGCGAAAAGCAGGAAATTTGAGGAGAAAACTCTTGTCAGGTCGTTGATAAACACCAGGAATAAGCGCGGTCGCAGCACTGAGCCTTAGTAGCGAACCAGGTGGTGCCTAGTTGGTATTAACTTCATTCTGCTTTATTGGGATGCGAAACTGTAGAGGAATTTAAACGTAGCCTAGGCAAAAGTGACTGGCCCTGTCTGTAGAATTTCCTTGAGAGTTGGTGGCAGCCTCTAAGCTCATAACTATAAAAGTCTGTTTGTTGTCTTGCACTTAGTCCTTCTTTTCTCCAGTATTGAATCAAGATCATTCTATCAATTCTAGCTGCTGGGGGGCTCTTTTTCGCTTACTGGCGCACGAAACGGGACGCTGGTTAAACGGAAGCATGTTCCGCCCCTGGATTCCGTCCTGTCCTATGCTGAATAATAAACAGGAACGTTCGGTAGGAAGGGATCTATGGGAAGATCAGCTAGGGGAACGAGCAAACACAAGCACAAAATGTGAGCGCTCAGTTGAGTGAGATATACACCAGCGTGGCTGATCCCGAGGTCGCATCCAAGAGGATAAATGTCTGCCCCAATGCATCGATGACCCTATCTACATGTTAACCTTCCCAACGAATGGTCATACTGGGGCTTCATCCAATGAGAGCCCTTAGCTACAATGATTAGGGACGGTAGTGTCATTGTTCACTCGGCTGTTCTGCTTCCTGGACAGTAGCAGACAAAAGTGTTAGTCCAAAATAGATTTTGCATGAATTAATTGTAAAGGTGACCCGTAAGGTTATACTAGTCGCATTGCAAAACTTTTCACCCGTCTTGACCGACAGAGTAATGGTTCCGTATCACTGAAAAGTTACCCGGGATGCCACTTAGGCGAGCCACAGAAATTTATCGACTTATCACTATGACTGTGCTATACGGTTCATAATCTCAGCTTCGATCCCACGGGCGCTAATGTAGCTACCTAGATACTTGAATTCCTGAACGACTTCTGGCTGACCACCACGAAGGATCAGCGCAGGAGTGGGTCCCTGCCAATATTGGAGAAGAACTTTGCATTTCGATGGAGCAAAACGTAGCCCAAAACTATTGACAGCCAGTGCTAATCGGTCCAGTGCAGCCTGATACGTTTGGGCGCTGTCACATATGAGGGCAATATCGTCCGTATACTCCAAGTCAAGAAGTCGCTCACCAGTAAGTAGCTCTACTACCAGGTCGTGTCCAGCGAACGCTGTTTTCATGACTTTATCAATAGCGAAGTCAAAGAGTGATAGCGGGCAACCTTGTATCACACCGCTGGTGATACTGATAGGCGGCGACAGGTTGCCATAAACCCTCACTCTGCCCGAACTATGCGCGTACGGAGCTTTGATAATGTCTATATATTTATCAGGCACACATTTTCTCAGCAGACAGTCCCAAAGTGCACATCGATCCACTGAATCGAACGCACATTTGATATTGAGGAACACGACAACGGTGGGTCGCCAATATGTGTGAAGGTGCTCCAACAACTGACGCAAAGTGAAGATGTGATCGATGCAGCCCCGACCTCGACGAAATCCGGCTTGCTCTTCATGAATCTGGCTTTCACGGGGCTTAAGGGATAGTGAAGCTTGTACTTTGGTGCACTTACCGAGGCCTTCCCGAAAGACTGCTGCATACTTCTCTCGCAGGCGCTCGATGGCCACTGTTTTGGGGGCTGTTGGTTTGTGTATCTGCACAGTTGCACAAATCTGGTTTATCGGAACATCAAGGAAATTGAAACACTCAATCCAGTCTAGAACCGGGAGATTCAAAAGCTGGTGGCTCGTGACGAAAAGCGATCCCCATGCGGTAAACTCGGCATGGCGACGCATCCAAGTTGACCAAGCAATTTCAACTCGTACCTGATGCAGTCTTCGCCTGCTGACTGGTAGGTTTGATATCAGGCGATGCGACAACCCTTCACAGCCCTTTTGAGATGACCCCGGTGTCTGAGGCGGTAGCAAACTACAAGGGCGCCTGTCTTGCATTGATGCTGATGTGCTTTTTTCTATTTCGGACATCATCAATGAAACTGGCGTTTACTCTCTTTATAAAATGACCGTGGGTCTTCTTTCGATTTCTTTGAACTGGCCAGGAAGGTTGTTTGGCTTTGCAATGGGTTTCATTATATCGACCTATACGGCATTTCTGGCAGGTATGTTTGTTGATTGGACACCATCTAACAACTCCAGTCACCGCATTGCCAACAGGCTGATGGTGGCTTACCATGTGGGAGCTTCTTGTGATCAGTGGCTGGAAATTTGTTCCTGGAAATCTGCTGGACTTCGAAACCATTGTAACGCATCTTTGTGTCCTCGGTCATAGCTGTATCGTGTTTCAAATTAATGATTCTCTGGGCGTCTGCAATGACAGCCTGCAGTGTGACGTCCGGGTCTCGCTCCAAAAAGCACGACGATACGGCTCTTTTCACCGCCTGCGAGTTCCGTTGGCATTTTACATTGCACTTATCTGGAGACGCAAAGGTCAAAGCCAATTGTCTTGTTGGTGTGATGATTGTCTTGAGCACACGTGCTGAGGTCGCGCTACTTGACTGGATCTCTGTCAATAGTCGACTCTGAGCTATCTGACTTGAAACCTCAGTGTGACCTTTTAGTCGCGGAATAAGCAGAGGTTGCATGTTCGTTGTAGCAGCGTACGCAGCATTCGCCGGAGGGTGACGTAGAGCCTACCAGTCTTAGACCAACCTTGGACGCAAATCGATCACATTGCGATCAGTTTCCACTGGAGAGGCTGCGCTCAGAAATGCTAAATTTGGAGCACATGTCTGGATACTGATCATGTACCTGTATGTGCGGACCCGCGGGTGTTTTGGCTAACGCCCACGACGACACTCTGAGCGCATTGACAAGATATATATATATATATATATATATATATATATATATATATATATATATATATATATATATATATATATATATATAGTAACAACAACAATCAACAACAGCAGTACATCAGCCGTTTGAACTGATGCTTCGCTGCCCTACAACCACGATGACCTATGAAATAAAATATAGTAAGAGGGAAAGGACGGGGAGTTACCTGAAAACCTTAATACCCTAAGCAAACATTCAAGGCCAAAAAGCCTACACCTTGGTAGACAATATACCGTCGCAAACAGCTGGCTATCGTGCAAAGATAAGGCGGCATCGGCGAGACAGCTTCCTTGCAGCTTGCACTGGCACGCGTCATAATCAGCCACTACCCCGCAGATAACTCAACAACAAACACACTTTAAACAAGCAATCCGATTAGAAGAGCGCGGCAGACGCGCCACTGGTGTCTACTGCGAGCCATATCCTGTAACGTTTCGAGCCAAGCACAAGGCGAGTCACGTGGACTCCAGCTCGGAAGACGAGACGGACCAACGGCACCCAGTTTGGTCGTTAGTAAGTTTATTTCGCGCTGCCAAGTCAACTTCTGTCCACCTCGACCATTACGCCACTCTACACCTGGTAGACTAAACAAGACCCTCCTAGGTAAGCGGTGACCAGGTATACGTAGCAAGTGTCCGAGCCAACGCAACTTATTCAGTGCTATCTGTTGTTTTAAGGAGCTAGCATGATTAGCACTACCTAGTACTCGCCTACGCACATCATCGTTGCGGACACGCTGGTGCCATCCGACACCAGCAATGTTTTGCAGACTTGAAGGTGCATCAGATCCTCAGACCGAAGGGGCCAAGTCTCACTACCATAGAGCAGGACGACCCTCAATGTGGCCTTGTATACACGGCCTTTTAGACGAAGGGAAATTCCCTTCTGTCGCCAAAGATGTCACAGGTTCAAGAAGGCAGCTCCGGTTTTTGAAATGCGTGAGTTGACGTCAGTTTCTATGCATCCATCGTTGCTGATGCAGCTGCCAAGATAAGTGAAATGATCATCCACTTCGACTTCCTCGTTAGTAAGGGTCAAGGGGTCATAAACTGGCTGGTGGTCCTGCAGCAACACTGCACTTTGAAGGTGCAAAGCGCATTTCAACTAATTGGACCACTCTAGACAGGCTATTCAGGGTTGATTGTGCCACCGCAACATCATCGAAAAGCAGCACGATATCGTCTGTATAATCAATATTAACTAATCTCTCACCAGGAAGCACTTCAAGGCCTACGTCGTGAGATTCCGCAACGGAACACTTCATGATAGAATTCACGACGAAATTGAACAAAGATTGGGAAATGGGACAGCCCTGACGAACGCCCTTTTGTGGTCGGAAAGCTATCCGATAGGCCAGTGTAGACCCTGACGCGGCCTGCCGCGTTCGAGTATAGAGTATGTAGGATGTTCACATATTTCGTGGGAACAATTTCCGCGCAAGTATTTCGCACAGAATGCATCGGTCAGCTGAATCGAACGCATTCCTGAAATCAAGGAAGACAGATATTATCGGTCTGCGGTCTGCGTGGCGCTGCTCTAGCACCTGCCGCCCTGGGCGGAAACCTGCCTGCTCTTTCCTAATCCGAGATTCCCGTTCCACAATGAGGCGAGGAACGAGAATCGAGACCAGTAATTTTGTCAAATCTGGCATTAGGCTAATATCCCTATGGTTAGAACAGTCTGTGCGACTGCCCTTCTTGTATATTGCCATCATAATCGACTCGTCCCAATCAGCCGGGACAATGTCAGCCTATGACATACGTTCGAGTAGGGAAGTCAGTAGTTTGCAGAGGACCCCACCCCCATCCTTAAATAGTGCAGGTGGGAGGGCATCCAGGCCAACGCCACGAAAACGGTTGAGGGCTGTGATCGCGTTTCGGAACTCGGCCTCCGACAGCGGCTCTTAACTAACCATCCATGGCTCGCCGTGCATCACCTCAGTAGGAAGAGGTTCAGGAGCAGGGGGCCAGCTGAACTGGTTTTGAAAGTGTTCCGCCCAACGAGCCATACGGCGCTCCTTATTGTGTATCAGTGCATCCGCGCTGTCTCTGATCGTCTCACTGACGCCTGGTTTCCTGGGACCAGTGGTGCGGATCAGCTGGAAGAGTTTGCGGTAATTGCCTACTGCTCTTGCCTCCTCCATTACTTGAGCCCGACTGGTCCACCAGGCTTCCTTGTCAGCACATAGGCACCGATTTATTTCGCGCCTACTAGTCCCTCTGATCACATTGCGTTCAGAGCCAGCTGGGAGGTTTCTCCCACATTTCAACAGGTTCACCGACCTTTCGGATATTCAGTGACTGGTGCGGTGACCATTGATAGTGCCACAAACATATACTCCTGCCTCGTGCATGGCGGCCAAGATCCTATTCCACTGAAGCTCGGTGTCATTAGAACAAGACAGTTCGGTATGTAGTGCGTCTTGATTGGCTTGTCTGACTGAGGGCTGAGACAATTTCGCAGTTGCCAATCGGAGGGGACGCTTGGTGTGCCTCCCGGTAAAGTTCATGGAAACCACAGCGTACGAAGGCATGATCAGAGTCGACACATGTACTCCAGTACGAGCGGCAATTCAGGATGTAACCACGCCATCTGTAACTTATGGCTATGTGGTCAATTTGGGTCCATCGCTGGCCAGCTACAGGAGGACGCCAAGTGACACTTCGGAGCCCACTGTGTCTAAAAGCAGTGCTACTAAGAAACAACTGGTGCTCAGCACACAGTTGCAGCAGACACTCACCGTTGTCAGTCCGTTTGGAATTAAGCCTATACTTACCGCCCAGCTGAGCTTCTGAAGAGCTCAGACGACCTACTCGTGCGTTCATATCCCCAGCAAGTACTATAATATCTGAACTAGTAGCACTGTGTAGTAGGGCGTACAGTTCGTGATAGAATGTGTCCTTGACTGCATTAGAACTGCAGTCGATGGGCGCAAAAGAGAAAATAACAAACAAACAGCGTTTTGTACTACTTCGTGAATCAACCTTAGACGATGTCGTCAAACGGGCTGTACACAAACGGATGTTCATCGGAATCAAATCAACCAACGGTGGCGCAGCCTTGGAGCTTAGAATGATACCTACAACAGCTTGACCCGTGAGTGCTGCATCGGCGTCTCCTGATGCGTGCAAGCAATAAGGAGAGGACAAGCCGGATGCAGTTAATTCAACAACCCCATTAGGGTTATTGATCCTAGTTTCGTACACACAACATACATCAACACCCAGTGTGTCCAAAGTGCGTGCGAGTGCAGCCTGTTGACCTACTTGTCCAGATCGGAAGCGTTCGGTAACTCGGATGAGGTGGAACACTTTTCTGGTATTACCACAGAGATTAGCAAGTTTAAGCTCTCTATCATGTTCACACCACCAGGTCTTACGGTCCTTCTGTAAGCTCCTACGCAGCGCTCGATCCAGGGATCGGCGTTCCTCACTACAGCCGGTTTCGGCTGCGATAAAGCGGCGTCTGTCCATCTGCGACGAGGAGACAGTGACATCCAGCTTTTTGGCGGGTGACAAGCAAATTCACAACTGACAGTACTGGCAGAAATTAAAGCGTCTTTGATGCACATCCATTGCAAATTGAGACCACCGGCAGAGAATGAAGCAAGTAGTGTTGACAGAGAAGCCTGGTACTTGGCGAACGTCGCAGGATGTTGCAGATTTTTAACGTTCGGTCGGTAGTGCGTACGTCTGGATGAGCCTCCGAAACACATGCAAATTTTAGCGCGAAGCAGTGCGTGATCGCAATCCAGACAAGTTGACCAGTACGATCGGCAGTCTGTTACGCTTCCGCGCCATTTGTAGCTTGTTGCTATGTGGTCAAGCGGAGACCACACACACCTCGTGTGTGATTGCCCACCAATGCAATCGTATGTCTGCGCGCAAATCCCTCAGCATGGCGTGCTGGAACGTGCGCACACTACTGGACCGGAACTCCACTGAGCGCCCCGAGCGACGCACTGCACTGGTCGCGATGGAACTGGTGCGCTACCACATCGATATTGCGGTTCTCAGTGAAACTCGGCTCGCTGAGCAAGGTAAGTTGCATGAAGCTGGTGCCGCATACGCGTTCAACTGGGTGGGAAACTCCACCTACGCACCACGGGAACATGGGCTCGGATTTGTACTACCCGATCGCCTCCATGGCCACCTAGTGGGTGAACCAACAGGCATCAGCGCGCGACTGATGACTGTTCGCCTACGACTCGGAAGAGGTAAGTTTGCCACCTTTATAAGCACGTACGGTCCGACCATGTGTTATCCTGATGACACGCATGATCAATTCTACATTCAGCTATCCTCCATGATACATTCTGTGCCGAGGAGCAAACGACTATTTCTGCTGGGTGATTTCAACGCGCGCGTTGGGCTTGATGCATCCGTGTGGACAGATGTCATCGGTTCGCATGGCATTGGTTCAGCGAAAGCAAAGGGTGACAGGCTGCTCTCACTGTGCGCCACACACAGCCTGACGATCACGAACACTCGGCTTGCACTGAGGGCGAGTGATATAGCAACTTGGACGCACCCACGGAGTGGTCACGCTCACCTGCTCGACTATGTCATCGTACGTCAGCGTGATATGCGTGAAGTGCGCATGACACGTGTACTGCGTGGAGCTGAGTGTGGCACTGATCACAAATTGGTTCGGACCAAACTGTACATATATTTTCGTAAATCTGTGTATTGTACTGCCGCCTTGAATCGGCGTAAATTTAACATTCTCTCCCTCGGTACTGTGGCGAAACGTACTGAGTTGGAGAAGGCGATGGCTGCACGCGTGTGTAGTGTGGACAAGAATAGCCGCAGTGGGCTACCCGTGGCACCACATTCGCGACCAGGTGACAGCTGCTGCCGAGGAGACCATCGGGCGCGCAAACTGTAAGCGGCCTGATTGGTTTGATGCGAACAATGCGACGATTGGTGCATTGTCGTCGAGGAAGAATGCTGCATTTGTTGCCCATATGCTAGACCCCAGTGACTTGGGGATGAAGAGTCAGTTTCGCAAACTTCGACGGCGACTGACCCGAGAGCTCCATCGCATTAAAAATGCATGGTGGACGGAGAAGGTGAAGCAGATGGAATGCTACACCGAACGCCGCCAACACAAGGAATTATTTGACTCCTTGAAGGCGGTGTATGGACCAGGACTGGAGCCGCTGAGAACGCTGATCGATGGTAGTTCAGGCGCTACCTGCACACAGACTGCAGACATAATGCAGATCTAGCGGAAACACTTTGACTGTCTCTTGAGCTACCGATACGAGATTGAATGGCCTACATTGAAGGGCCTGAAGCAGCACGGTGTGAAGGTGATTCTGGCGGACACGCCGACACTGCATTGGACGCAGAGAGCACTTGCTCAGCTGGGAAACATCAAATGTGCCGGAGCCGGCGGGATCCTGCCTGAAGTATTAAAACGCGGCGGACCCACGTTGTTGACTGCGCTGTACCAGTTAGTGCATCTTGTACGGATTGAGGAGGAGGTGCTTCCTCTGCTGAAGGATGCCCTTGTGCTACCACAGTACAAGGGCAAAGGTAGCAAGCAATGTTGCACGAATTATCATCATATCAACTTGCTGAGTTATGTGAGCAAGGGGATTGCCCGAATCCTGCTCAACCGCCTCGTCAGTCAGGTTGTGGAACCTAACATGGCGGAAGAGCAGTGTGGATTCCGCTCGGGTCGCAGCACTATAGATACGGTGTTTGCGGCTCGTCAGTTGCAAGAGAAGTGCAGAGAACGACACCAGCCTTTGTACTCGCTTTTTGTTGATTTCACCAAAGCATCTGGTACGGTGAACCGCGAGGCATTGTGGCTAGTGTTGGGTAAGTTTGGTTGCCCGCGTAAGTTTGTAAGTTTAATTGAATGTCTGCACAGTGGTATGCGAGCGAGGGTGCAGCTGAGTGGAGAGACCTCGGATGACTTTGCAATTGTCACTGGTGTGTAGCAAGGCTGTGTCTTAGCTCCTGCCCTGTTTAATATATATCTTCATGCAATGTTGTCTTGTGCTTTTGATGTGGCTTGTGCTTACGGTGTTCGTGTGGAGCACCGTATTGATGGCGGTTTGCTGAACATCCGTCGTTTCGGTGCGAGAACTCTAGTCTGTGAGACAACTATCTGTATGTTGCTGTTTGCTGACGACTGTGCGTTGTTTTCACACAGCGCGGATGAGTTGCAGCACATGACTAGTGCTCTGGCTACGACAGCGGCCAAATTCGGGCTCACCATCAACACAAACAAAACTGTCTGTCTCTTTCAGCATTCACCGGAGATGCAATCCTCAATATTGCTGCGAATCAGCATTGGCGCTGAAGTATTGGAAACCACCTCCCGCTCCTGCTACCTTAGGAGTATGATGTCGACTGATGAGCATCTACACATTGAGCTGCGTATCCGCGTGTCGAAGGCAGCATCGGCATTCGGTAAGCTAGAGTACCGAGTGTGGAACAACCATCAGCTTACCATTGGCACGAAGCTGATGGTGTACAAATCCACGATGCCGTCCGTTCTTCTATACGGCAGTGAAACGTGGACGATGTACCGTCGGGATGTGCGATATCTCGAGCGGTTCCATCAGCAGTGTTTGCGACGGATTTTGTGCATCATTTGGGGCGACAGAGTTGCTGACACGGAAGTGTTGCGCCGAAGTGGGATGTATACAGTGGACGGCATACTTTTCCTGAGACATCTGAGGTGGCTCGGTCTTGTGACCCGTATGTATTCGACTCGAATACCGAAACAACTCTTATACATTCAGCTGAGTATTGGGAAGCGGCATGCGTGGAAATCAAAGTTATGTTACCAGGACATAACCAAAGTGAGCCTCTCAGGTTCTAACCTTGATTGCAGGTCATGAGAATCGAAGGCGGTTGATCGGCGTGCATGGCGCGATCTGATCACGAAGGCAGTTGCCAAAGTGCGGGAGAGAGCCCTCATACATGCAGAGAAGAAGCGGCAAGCACCGATGGGTTGTACTCCATCGACATCGAGCGCATGGTGTTGTAGCATATGCGGTCGTGAGTGCCTGCATCAGGCAGGCGTAGTGAGCCATGAGCGAGGCCACTCGGGACCACTACCGAAGCGATGACGGGTCCTACAGAGAACATAGGCAGAACCGGCGCAGCGTTTCTAGATACGCTGCATTCGAGTTACTAACGGCGTGCTTACATGCTAAGTCTACTTATTTCAGGGGGCGACTTTTCAATTTTGTCCTAATGCTTTTCTTTCTCATATAAATGTTTACCTGTACTCTCTTCTGTAAACTTGCACAACTCGCTTAAGCTAATTGCAGTTAATTTCGATAATATTTTCGAGTTTGTAGCATATCTATAAAATATATGTTTCCACGACGTGAACATATTTCGGATTCGTTCGTAAACAACTTATTGCATATGCTCATTAATTTTCCTTATGCATTTTCCTTATGCATTACTCGATTTATTTTAGTTGTTAGCTTCCTCACAAGTGATGGGCTGTTGCTTGATATCCCTGCTGTGGCTGCGCTTGATGTACATGTTGACAAGATATCTACCTGTCTATTACCCACTACCTACTCCATACTGGCGCTAGGAGACAGTTGGTCGCTGCTGGAGGGGACGTGGTTCACGGTCCTTGTCGCCGTGTTAGGATCAAAGAGTGGTTCCATGCACTCAGTGTAGAATGCACTACAGTCCAGCGACCGCCTTGTGTGCGCTTGATTCCCTAAATACAGTGTGCTTGTGTTTGCCTGTGAAGGAGTGTGGGCCTGCTCCGTTGATGAAATGTGTCTCCCATCCACATGCCTCCCGGTCTTATTCCTTCGGGTTTACACTGGATATGGGGTGTGTGCTTGGAGCTGTGAGTGGTGCAGCGCAAGCCACCCATGTTCCCTCTGTAGGCGCAGGCGTCCTGTGGCTGGCCACAGTGACAGGCAAATGCGCAACCGGATGTCGCCAACCATATAAATACATAAAGAGCGGTAGGGGTAATTCAACTACTTTTTACCCGTACTGTCCTTAATAATTAACCGAGTATAGAATCCAGGATGATGTCAGTGCTACGCAGAGTGCAAATTTAGTTGGTTATGAACGAGCAGACAAGTGCAGTTGTATGTGCCACGGAGTCAGGAATGTGTACTTTGCGGGTGCGTTCTAAAGTAGCATCAGGACAAGGGTTGCAGCTTCTGACCAACAGAAATCGCTGAAGGTGAGCACGCAATCGGCGCCGGCGACAAGATTAACAAACCGAGTTCGTGCGTCTGGTTGTTCGGCAAGTGCTGGACAACATGTGCTGAACTCTTCTGCAGAAAAGCTTAGCTGCTAATTTGGCTATCATCAACAGCAATACATCACCCATTTGAACTGATGCTTCGCTGCCGTACAGCCACAAAGACCTACGAAAGGAAGAATAACAATATGGGGGTAAGAAGCCCTAGCGAAAAACCTTA
Organism: Dicrocoelium dendriticum; assembly: GCA_944474145.2. Taxonomy (NCBI): domain Eukaryota; kingdom Metazoa; phylum Platyhelminthes; class Trematoda; order Plagiorchiida; family Dicrocoeliidae; genus Dicrocoelium; species Dicrocoelium dendriticum. The sequence continues at coordinate 61,561,568 of OX104071.1, read as the reverse complement.
ATGCCCTAAGCAAACATTCAGGGTCAAGGCGCCTACATCTTGTGTTAACAATATACCGTCACAAGCAGCTATCATGTAAGAATAAGGAGGAATCTGCGAGTCCGCTTACCTGAGGCTTTCAATGCATTGCGTCATAGTTAGCCATTACCTTGCAGATAACTCGGCACCAAACAGACCTTAACATAGAATGTGACAGCACGCGCACCACTGCGAGTCATGTCTTGTAAGGTCCCCAGCGAAACACTAGGCAAGTCAAGTGGACTCCAGCCTGGAGAGTGAGACGGACCGACGACACCGAGTTTGGTCGTCAGTGAATTCATTGCACGCTGGCAAGTCAAGTTCCGTCCACCTGGGACGTTGTGTTACCCTACATCTGGCAAAGAATACAAGGTCCTCCTCGGTAAGCGGTAACCGGGCATACGTAGTACGTGCCCAGGCCAACACAAGTTATTCAGTGCTATCTTTGAACTAAGAAACTAGCATAATTATAACTGCCTAGCACTCAGTTGCGCACATCATCGTTGCGGACGCGCGGGTTTCGCCAGACACCAGCGATACTCCGCAAACAGCGATGACCAAAGACTTGAAGGCGCCACGGATCTTCAGACCGAAGAGGCCAAGTCCGACTCACGTAGAGTAGGACGGTCATCACCGTGGCCTTGTATACACGGCCTAGTAGACGGTGGAAATCTCCTTTCTGTCCCCACAAATGTCGCAGATACAAGGAGACAGTTCTAGCTTTTATACTATGTGAACTGACTGCAGTGCTTATGCGCTCATCGTTGCTGAAGCAGCTGGCAAGGTAAGCACTTTGGTGAACTACCTCGAGTTCTTCGTTATCAAGCGTCAATGAGGCGTCAAGTGGCTGGTGGTTCTGAAGCAACACTGTACTTTGAAGGTGCGGAGCTCATTCCAAACAATGGGGCAACTCTGGAGTGTTCAGCCACGGTTGATTGCACCGCTCCAACATCGTTAAACAGTGAGCCAATATCGTTCAAACAATCAAGATCAACTAGTCTTTCACCAGACAGCACTTCAACGCCTGGGTCGTAAGATTCCTGAAGGAAACAATGCATGACGAAGTCCACAACGAAACTGAACAAAAATGGGGAAACTAGACAACCCTGATGAACCCCACTGGCTGTCGGAAACATGTCCGACTATAGAGCACGTATAATATTCACATATTTCATGGGAACACCTTTACGCAAGTATTTCGAACAGACTTAGTGGAATGCACGCTTAAGATCGAATGACACAGCTATTGTCGGCCGGCGGTACGTGTGGTGATGTTCTAGCACCCGCCGCAGTGAACATGGGGTCTATACAGCCCCGTCCTGGGCGGAAACCTGCCCACTCTTCCCTACTCCGTGATTCACCCACCGCAGTGAGGCGGCAAACGAGAATCGAGGCCAGTACTTACGTCGCAAATGGCATTAGACACAGTTGGTGCTACTGCCCTTCTCGTATATTGCCATTATAATCGTTTCACTCCTGTTAGCTGGGATTGTCTCTTCCTTCCAGACCTGTTCGAACAGAGAGTTCAGTGGTTTGCGGATGACCTCACCTACATTCTTAAATAGTGCAGGTGCGAGGGAATCTGGGCCAGCAGCACGAAAATGATTAAGAGCAGTGATCAAATATCGGAACTCAGCCTACGATGGAGACTTTAAACTAGCCGTCCATGGCTCATCCTGCATTATCTGAGTAGTATGAGATCCAGAAGTAGGGGACAACTGAATTGATCATGAAAGTGCTCCGCCCAACGTGCCACGCGGCGCTCATTGTTATGAATCAGTGTACCCTCATTGTTTCTCATTGTCTCACATGGTTTCCTGAGACCAGTAGTGCAAATAAACTGAGAAAGCTTGCGATAATTATGTACTGCTCCTGCTTCCTCCATTTCTTGAGCCCGACTGATCCACCAAGCTTTCTTGTCAGCACGTAGGCTCCGGTTTAGTTCGCGCCTAATAGTCCGTATGGTCAAATTGTGCTCAAAGTCAGCCAAAACTTTTCTTCTGGATTCCAACAGATTCACCGATTTGTCGGATATCCAATGACTGATGCGGTAACGATTGGTAGTGCCGCAAGCGGAGGCTGCTGCATGGCGGTCAAAATCCTGTTACATTGGAGTTGAATACCAGTAGGACAGGAGAGCAAAAGTTGGGTACGCAGTAGATCCTAGTAAGCTTGCGTGGCCGTGGATTGAGATAACCTCACAGTTGCTAATTGAGGGAGACGCTTAGTACACCTCCTAGTCATGCAAAAACCGGCAGCGTACCAAGGCATGATCAGAGTCGACGCGGGTATTGCATAACATGCGACAATCCAGGATGGAGACCAAGCCACCAGTAATTTATGTCAACCCGATCCAATTGGGCCCATCGTTGGCCATCTACAGGAGGACGACAAGCGGCATTTTCGTACGCATCGTGTCTGAAAGTGGTGCCACTATGAAAAAGACCGTGCTCCGCGCACAGATGTAACAGACGCTCGCCGTTGTCCGTCCGTTGCTTCGCAGCGTTACCAGTTCGTGGTGGAAGATGCGCTAGGCAGCATCAGAACAGCACTCAGTGGAGAGATAAGCGGCAACCGCAAACAGCGTCTAGTAATATTTTGTGAATCAAATGTGGCTGGCCCGGTGGTTTAGGGGCAGTGATCACGACTAAAACCCCAATGGTCCCGCCTTCGATGTTGTTATATCTATCTGATGAGAGGAAATAACATCGAAACGCGTCATGGAGTGCAGTGTTTTCGGGTGAGCAACGCTCAATTTGCTTTTTCTCCATCAGCTGTGGTCCTAGTGATCGAATGGCCAAGGTTCACTTCAATGGGAAACGTGGTCTAATTTGAGATTGCTCCTCGTAATCCATCCACATAACGTGTACTTCAAAATTACCCTCCGAGCAATGTTGGTTGACTTTGTCAAACGAAATGCACATAAACGGCTGCTTACGGGAATCCAATCAACCAACGATGGCTCAGTATGGGAACTGAGGACAATGCCCACCCATACTTTATCTAGTCAGCACGCTGATAAAAAGGCGACAGTTATATAAACGAAAGTCATTTCCAGAGTTGGAATATAAACAAAAACCAGTTCAGTGGCAGTTGGAAACAAAGGACCGAATCTCGATTGGCAGTTGAAGTCCCAGCTGATGTTCTGAAAGCAAATTGGAGGAATTTGATCGAAACAGTTTGTGGAATAGAGGCTGTTCGCCATAGTAATAGAAAATTAACTGAACTAGAAGACACGCATTGTCAGAAGACGTTCAGATAGGTGGCATTGCGATGCTTTCTGGCGGATTTGGTGAGGGAACCCAAAGCGGGTTAGAGGACAGAGAGCCAAGCAAACGCCACTAACAAGTGTTGGCCGCGACTGAGCCAATCAGGACAAGGCAGACTTGGAGCGACCAAGCATGGTTAAAGTGTAGCATGGTTCAGCTTCATGGTAGTGGATTCGTTCGAGTACCAGCGAGCGAGTAGCGCATGCGCTAACGAGTCTTGGTTGATGTAGCTAACTGCAATGGCAGGTGGTTAGCTAGGCTAACGCAAAGTCAGTCGGATACCGTCCAACTGATTTAACCATAACAGGACGGGTCGGACGGATAGGGTAGGTATGGCGCGGTTTGGCATGAGCAGAGAATGCAAAAGAACACAGCGCGTGTGAGTCAATGAACTCAAGCAGACGATATAAGATAAACTATCAGAAATGGACCGAAAGAAACGGTGGTAATTGAATGGCAGTTAAAAATAACCACACGGCATGAATAAACAGATTGTTCACGAATATCAAATTTTTGATCGTCAGCCAGAGTATGTAGATTCCTGGGGGCAATTCGAAAGACAACATGAAGTGCAACAAATAAACCGTTTTGTGAGTAAAGGATTTCGACGCAGATTTTTAAGAGCTTCTCTGTAGTAGATTTCAAACCGGATGGTCCGCCATGTACTCAGGAATGCACTAGACGGTCGTTGCGAACTTTGGGTCTCGTCAGCAATGCGCGCTTATCGGGATTCGCATTCACGAGCACCAGCGACTTGTAAGACAAACCAGCAGTCTATGCCACTAAGCCATGAGGGACAGCAGTGAATCGTCATGGTTTCCAAACTAACTGCAGTATAGTGTGTCTTGTCTTCTACTGCCATGCAAGTTACAAGTGTTGCAGAGGATAGGATTGACCCCGAAAGACGGTCCGCCGTGGTTCACCGAGGCTCAGCGGTATGAAGTGATGGCTGGCAGCGCAGGCCGCTGGTTCTCATGGGTTCGAATGCTGGTAGATTTGATGGATGCGAACTACTGACGAAACTCAAAGGTTGAAACAACCGTCTAGTGTCTTCCTGGGTATATGGGGGACAATGTAATTTTGAAATTCCTGCCAAGAAACCAGAACAAATACATTTGCCTAGATAGACTATAATCAACGCATCTGGATTTGCTTGAAGCTCGGTATCTGCTATCAAGCTAACTGTCATTACGCACTGAAGGTGTCACCTCGATTGGTGGTGAAACGACTGCAACCCAATCGCTCAGCTCAGAGAACCAAACAAGACTTAGACCGCCAACCCGAGCTACCAGTATTCATACTCGTTGCAAAGCGTAGCAACTACTTTTGTCGCCCAGAGCGGTGGTAAAATTTTCGCCATAACTGCGGACAGAATAGGCGCTTGAAGGCCACACAATAAGCTTAGGGTAAAGTGCACATTAGTTATCGACGAAATGGATGATCGTTTGGGACACTGAGATAAATGTGGTGTAAGTGACCACAATGGGACAAGCAAGGGATCGCTGGGATGAACGTTTGTACAGGTGTGACACACGGCTCAAAGATGTTGTTGGTCATACAGAGTAACGTTAAACCTTCAACTCTCAGCTTATATATTGCCCTTTATGTTTGGTATCGATAGTCGGAATTGTCAAAATTGCCGTCCTGGGCGGACCGCCACCGCCGCCACTATGCTACCCCTCTGGAACGACATATACCAAACTATCAGATTCACAGCAATGATCGCGAGGCTCACCTAAATATGGGAATCCACACTGCATAAATAAATAAATATTAATTTGTCCTATTTGAAGACGATTGCACTCATGAAGGGTACAGTTCTGTAATTACATAACGTACAGCTTCGTGTATGCTGGCCTCCAGTAGAAACAGTTGAATCCTGCACCGCGACACTCGATTATGTACATATTCAATGGGTGTATAGGTCGTAGCTCGGCACATATCGATGATACGGCTCTCATTTTTCACTTCCGTTTATGCGGTTTTAAATAAATGCACTCCTGACCAGCAACATCAAATTGATTGGCACTCCGGGTTTTTTTCCACTGATTATCGCTTCAGTGGGTGCAAGTGAGAGCGGGATGACAATATCGATTCGTGCATACTTGTTGGCACTGTACACGCAAATAATACGGCATTCAAAACAATGTCACATAAAAGCGATTAGCGGTCAACCGTTTCCCGATTAGTGCGTTGCACACTATCACGGTAGGCTTAGTGTCAATATCAGCTGATTTCGGACAAAGAGCGATGGTTGCTGTCCGTCGATAACATTGGGCACAAGGAACTTAAGAATGCGAAGATTTTAACTGCGCTAGAGTGCAGGGAGTGATACATCAGAGTTTACTTGGTGACTAGTGCTCATTAATTGCTTCGCAACTGCAATAACACCTTTGCTTCTCGATTCAACTGGTAGAATAGCCGCATGTTAAATCCGTTTGCGCAGCCACTTCGGATATGTCCATTTATTCGGATATCTAGATTTCCAACAGTTCGCTCAACATAGCCAGCTCCACAGCTCCAAGTAAATTTGTATAAGCGGTGGGACGGGCACTGCTTCGATACCGGCGTCTTCACTGACAACATAAACAGTGGTCTTGTAAACACTAGCAATGTATGCACTTTAAATACAGGCGCGTAGTCGTTTCGCCCTGTGATTTTCATGAGGTGATAACGATGGAAAGGCAAAGACAAAAGATGCTGGAACACAAGGTTGCAAAGACCATACTTCTCGAAAAAAAAACTCACCTGGTGTATGCGGAAGAATTACCATGAACATCGCGGCCTGCATGTTAAGATTATACTTAGATGACTACATCATCTGCGCCGTCTGCCGAGGTCCCGAACTTAGTATTTGTCTACCCCATGCGATTAACTATGCAAAGCTCCATGTTTTCATTGCAACTCACACCATGGTATCGAGACTTGTTCCCAATAACCTTATCTGACGACTGCTCCTACAGTTAGTGTGCTATTCATTGTTTTCCTAGCCATGTCTACGTGCTTTCATCCCAAACCCGCTGTGACAATTGTGCACGTCCACCCCGTGTTACTAATTTCAAAGGTACACAAGCCCTTGTTATATTAGTCGTGCTTCTTGCAAATTCACACTCAATCTGGACTTGCTCTCATCCCAAACCCGCTGTGACGATTGTGCACTCCCACCCCCTGTACCAGTAACCCAAAAAAATCAGACCCTTGTTGGTCTTTGATTCCATATTCTCACCAAAACGCGTTAACCTCATTCCATTTGAATGTAGTGACACCTTGTATCTTCCTGTGCGCCGTGCCGTGGACCAATTGGATAAGCTTACGGACACCTTAAAAAGAACCCTCATATTCCTCACTTTGAATCTGTGCTTTGTGGCCTTGCTGTACGGTAGCAAATGCGCTGACGCTAATTCATTGTGTAACTGTACGAAGACAAAGTTGTTTCAGGACTGAACGGGCACTTTTGAGATTTGTAAATATGTATTTGAGTTTTGTTTCGTTTATTAGTACCGTAGTTAACGTCTCGGCTTCCTTGCTTCGCTGGACCTGAGTTTTTACGAGTCACTCGAGCCTCAAGCGAAGCTATCGCATATAATTATGAAGGAGAATGTTGGAACAGGATAGTATGGTGAAGCGCGGTAGCGTTTGGTGGAACCAGTACAAAGCAGAAATGGACCTGGCTTAATTGAAAAGTTAGTGGTTCCACGCAGGAAGTTGTTATCACAGCACATGTAGTCACGCATAGGCACACACCTAAACTCACGAGATAGCATGTCTCGTTCGACTGGTTGAGTGACTCATACATCACCCGGTTGCCGCCAGTGTGTAGACTGCAAACTGTCTGCAGTTTTAACCTGGAGGAAAAGGAGGGCTTGGACCAGTATCCACTGTTTGCATAAAGGTTGGGTAAGCCTGATCAAAATGGCTTCGACCGTCCATACCATCTGTTTCCTAAGCTATTGGGGTAGTGTTTTAGCATAAGAAAAAATCTTGAAAGCCTTGGCCGCACTACAGTACGTTCGACAGATATGGTCTGATGTTCATGGGTAACACGTTGAAATGCCGCACTAAGGCGCATATAAAAGGTTACCCGAGAAATTTCCAGCAGCTTTCCACCCATCTAATAATGAATATTTGCCGAACTTACGCACACAAACGCACTTGCTGGCCTGCGGACCAATAATGTAGCTCTGCCCCTAGGTGTGCATGCTCATGGATGCTGAACAGACATATGCTGAGTGACCGCTCGTCTAGGGACGGATGAGGCCTAGTAGCCAGTGGAATTATCGATAGGTTGACAGAACACACGGTAGGCGTAGTTGGTAATATGTGATGCGTGCGTTTTCGGCTGACTTAACAATCCCGACTTGGAATATGACGATCGATAGGCAGACAGCGCTCAATTAACCTAACAGGCAAGTCAGCGCTACTATTGTCATTTTGGTATCTGATCACTTCTCGGCAGTGGCGCAGAGCAACATTGACCTGAGCAATGAATTTTTGATGAGCGCTTATTGCCATCGCAGTTGATAATGATACACAATGATAGCCAACGCTGTCGTAGTAAAAAAAAATCGCATTCCAACAAACCATTAGCTGTTATTAGGTCATTTACGTTGATAAAGAAAATCTCACTACCTGGAATTCCTGTTTTCTCGAAAACCTACGGTGCCCTAAAATTTAACCGCCACCGCATAGTAGATTTTCCCATTACGGTCTTGTTCGCTTTGGACAATACTCTCAGCACTCAGTCTGCCCCGTTGCACTATTTTCATCATTTGTGAGCGCACCAATTTAGTTGTTAAGTCATTCGTTATGGAGGATGCAGATAGTTACACAAAATTGGTTTAACGGTCATAAATATAACCGAACTAGTTCAAAATCCCACCCCAGCGCCTTGCTTGCAGTGTAGAAATCGCCCGATGCTGTCGGCTAGCACTTTTGCTAATGACTCCGCCGTGATCGTGCAATATTGTTTCAAAATGCTCTGTTTCACTTCCTCAAGATAACTGGGCTTGGGTTTGCAAACTCTCCGTTTAAGTAGCCCCATAGGAAGAAATCCAAGGGGGTACAAATCTGGTGACCGGGCAGGTCACTCTATTGGTCGTCCCCAATCCATCCAACAGTGATCGAATGCCACGTTGAAATAATCACACACCGTTTGTGCATAATTTGCAGGTGTACCAGCTTGCTGCCACCAAACGGTATTCAATACCACTTCGGCCATCAGTCGTGGAATGACGTAGGTCTTCGGTATTTCTTTGTACGAAGATTCCAGAAACAGTAAGGCATTAGTACTGCTAAACAACAACTTACCGGTGAAATTTATGGAAAGGAGAAATGGTACGACGATTTTTTGACCAGTTAACCCAGCCCATACCATGAGCTATGCACGATGTTGCACACGGGAAGCACTGTATAGTCGTGAATTACATGCTGCTCAAAAATGCTACTTCCCTCTTCCATGCAAACGGAAAACCATCTCAGCAGTATGAATAATAGAAGGGAAGTTCATGGTATTCAAAGACCTGCGGCAACACGCAGGCCGCTTCTCCGAATAGCATGGTTTCAAAACTTGGATCTGAAATGCACCGTATCTAAAGAATTTTCGTCCCTTTAACATCTTATTCACAACATCTGGGGTGGTGTTGCAATGTTGAGCTATTCTACAAATGCTGATATCATTCATCCTGGAGGACTCACGGATAATCGCGCAGGCGGAAAAGTCATCTGTGGAGATGCGAGGCCGCCCGGTTTGTCTAGCGCTACACACATTTCCAATTTTGGCAAAACTTTTCACTAGTCAAAGCACGTGCCGGCCGTTATCGGGCCGCATTGCAGCGTTGATAGTGTTGCAGTTTAAACCGTACTCAACATACAGCTGATCACTAGGCACGTTACATGATTCCGGTTGCAGATTTGTCGACGACGGGAGTGTACGTCCTTGTTCCACCGCTGAGAAAGTGATCAGATAACCAAATGACAATAGTAGCACTGACTTGCCTGTTAGGTCAATTAAGCGCTGCCTACCTATCGATCGTCATATTCCAAGTCGGGCTTCTTAGGCCAGCCGAAAACGCACGCATCACACATTACCAACTACGCCTACCGTGTGTTCTGTCAACCTATCGATAATTCCACTGGCTACTAGGCCTCATCCGTCCCTAGACGAGCGGTCACTCAGCGTATGTCTGTTCAGCATCCATGAGCATGCACACCTAGGGGCAGAGCTACATTATTGGTAGGCAGGCCGGCAAGTGCGTTTGTGTGCGTAAGTTCGGCAAATATTCATTATTAGATGGGCGGAAAGCTGCTGGAAATTTCTCGGGTAACCTTTTACATGCGCCTTAGTGCGGCATTTCAACGTGTTACCCATGAACGTGCGGTAGTATGAATACGAGTTTCAACCTGGTGTTCTACGATGGAAGTCTTGATGCAACTGAGAGTACCCCACTGCAATGTCATTGGGCAGTGCTCCGCTATCCGTTTAGACAAACGCCTAGTCGTAGATAGGACGTACCCCGCACACAGGTGCAAGTAAAATGATATGGAATGTAGGATTCAGACAGGACCGGGAGCATGTCTTAGAGATGCTATACAAATAAACGGCGCGGCTTTGCAATGAGGTTTGGACAGGCGATAGAGGTCCGCGATACTGCAGTAGAAAGTCTTTTGTTCAGCAAATCGAAGGCAATGTCTCCCTTGAAGAGAACTGATAGAAACACATGCTACTTGGGAACAGCACTACATTACACAGTTTTACATTACAGACGGCAGTGCTCCAGGACTTGTTGCGTTTTCGCCTGACAAGCGTTCCAACTACAAAAAGCCACAAATGTCCGCTTAACAACATTGCGATGTGGCAGATGCGATTCGCCACTGAATAGTCACAGCCTACAAACTCACACTAGCAAGTTGATCATATTCACATTTTTTGATCATGCCTGACATGGTATACCTTGATGCACTGGAGAACAAACCGTTTATTTACCTATTCTCACCATGCAAGAGCATGGGATTTGCGCACATATTGATCTGATCCCTAGCGGGCACACCTTCTAGCAACAGTCTATAAATATACTTTATTTACTTGTAATGACTTTACGACGATCGTGAATCACTGGGTGCTTTCGGATGAACGGGGCTGGGTAACCGTCTTCTTTCCGGCCCCCAATGTTACCGGACTGGAAATTTAGGGAACCCGGAAGTACAAGCAAGGAACAAAGTTGCGTTTGTACTTTAGGGGTAAAATACGGAGATAGTGAATGAACTGACCAACCCACTTTTTCTAGTGAATAACCTTCCCTTATTCTTAGTGGAACGCCCAGGAAGACAAGCTTATCATCGTTTCGATGTCACTGGTGAATGCACACTGTTTAACTGGTTCAACAGGTTGGAAACATCAGTTTCTGAATCATGGACTACAAATGTGTTCTCCGTATATTGACAATAGGAAGAAAACGAAGAGACGATGGATTGCATATGTCTATGTTCAAGCATAGCGAGGAAAATGTCAACAAGAAGCGGTCCCAGGGGAGACCCCATTGCGACTCCGTCGATCTGTCTGCAGCATACCCCATCAAATAAAAACTCTGTTTAAGGTGCATCATTAGTCTATGCGCCGGAATACCCACATTTATGCTGTTTTTAGTTAAGTGATCACAATTAAGATTAACCGTCTTTATCAAGGGAACGTTCGTAGAGACTCGACGCCGAAAGAGAGCACCAATATACCATACACTCATTTATTCGATTGGTTTCAAAAAATCCGAGTGTCTTTCAAATTCTAAGTGCATAACTTGTTGCCTACGAGTTCAAGCAATCCTACAATCCATTTCGCAACCGAGTGAAAAGCCAGGTTGACATGTCAATTATCGGAAGCAGAGGAAACTGTGGTATGCGTGTGGAACCCGTTAAGTCAGGGAGGATGTGATGCAAATGGGGTTAGCCGTCCAAGTAGTGCGCCATCTATCAGGTTCATGCATCCCAGCTCATTCAATACTCACTTGATTTTGTGCTCATCCTGCGCGGTCTTGTCATTCTGCGCCGTCTCATGTGAGTATTTTCGTGCGTCTTTCAAACATAGTCAGATGTATCCATCAGCAGTCGTCCCGGTTCTTTATCGGGCCTAGAAATTATCACACCTGGATTCGATCCCAATTCCCTGATGGTGCCTTGGTGTTTTCTAGTCAAGACACGTGAGGACTAGGGTTCGTAGCTCAAATATTTCTGACTGAGGCGAACTAAGTTGGCACTGAATATATCCTCGGTAAATGAGGAAGTAGGTGTCAAGTCGCTCAGTTGTGTTCTAACTCAATGAAAACCGGCTTCTCTTAAACTGCTAACCCTCGGTCTCGTTTCATACTGCCACGGAAGCGTTTTATGAGTTGCAATAGATAACACTAGATTGCAGCACGTCAGACAGCGCAGGTCATTCTCTGCTACCAGTGTGTCTGTGGCGTAAAATGTATGAGCTCGATAGAACAAAGTTCAAGCGCTTGCGATACACACACGTTATGCACGTTAGCTAGAGGTGGGAAGCACCTCAGCGCTTGCGATGGATCGGTGAGAAACTCTTAAAATGTAAGCACTGAACGGTCCATGTCCCCTTGTGACTGAACTACTTTGTCGTGTGAGCAGTATGTCTAGGTATGTGAGACTATTGTCGTGCCCAGCATCGCACGTCACGGTAAGATTCCGCTGCACACTATTGAGTATTTTGGTTGAAAGTGCTATCTTCATCCGAGTTCATGACTAACAATATTTAGTCAACATAGGGTCTATGTAAAGTTGCGGAGTTGATGATGTTTAGTTTCGCTTCAATCATACACATGAATACGTCCGCCACCAAGGGGCCTAATGGGCTGCCCATAGCCACACAAGTGATCTGTCGAGAAGTTTTATGCGCAGCAGGAATACGTTTTTCAGTATTTCCGTGGGGAACTGTAGTACGTCGTGATAAACTCACATAAGTGGTCAACAGTTTCGTTCAACGGAACGTTGGTGAAAAGCGACCGAAGGTCAAATGAACACATGCGCTTGTGGTTTGAGTTTATGTCTTGCAAATAGGGAAGTATCTCGGTGTTCGACAGAGTGTGCTCGACCGGAAATCTTCTGACTGGATCAAGTATGCAGTTCAAGCGTAGGCTGTTACATGGCGTCCGAGATCCGATTCCAATGAAGCTCAATGTCATTAGGAAAGAGAGCGATAGTTAGGTACGCAGTGCATTCTAGTAGGCATGCCTGACCGAGCGCTGAGATAACTTCTCAGTCGATGATCGAAGGAGATGATATGTACACCTCCCAGCAAAGTTCATGGAAAAACACAGACATTCCATAACGAGTGACAGTCCAGGATGGGGCCCCGCCACCTGTAACTTATGGCAACTTGATCTATTTCTGTCCACTGTTGGTCAACCACAGGACGATGCCAAGTGGCACTTTGGCGCCCATTGTGGCTAGAAACGGTACTACTAAGAAACAGCCCGTGATCCGCACATAGACACTAGCCGTTGTCAGTCCGGTCGGAGTTAAGTCCATAAGTAGCACCCAGCAGAGCTTCTCAGTAGATCAGACGACCTTCTTACGCATGCTTATCTTCGGCAAGAATTATGATACCTGCGCAGTAGCAGGTTCAGTTCGTGGTAAATGTGTCCTTGGTAACATCAAAGCTGAAATCAGTGGGAGCATAAGCGCAAACTACAAACAAACAGAGTATAGTGCCAATTCGTGAATCAACCCTGTAGCCAAACGACCTGTATGCGAACGGCTGTTCATGGAAATCTAATCAACCAACGATGACTGCCTTACAGCTGAGAACAATGCCAACCCAGCTTGACCAGTGGTAGCCGCATCAGCGCCTCCGCATGCGTGCAATCAATAGCTGGAGGATAAACCGGGCGCAGTTGATTCAACAACCCCATTATGGTCATTGATCCTGGTTTCAGACATAAAACACAGGCCAATAAACACCGTGCCAAACATGCATGCGAGTGCAGACTGTCGACCTCCTTGTCTTAGAGTGTGAAGGTTGAATGCCGCCAGGGAAACGTGACGGTGTGGCCTCGTAATGAGTTGTAGGGGATTGTTGTCCAGTGCGTGGTGCGGAAACGTAGCTGCAGATGGTTCGACTCCAATGACATTGCGGCTGTTACCAATTACACTGGGGATAACAGAAAGAAGGCTAGTAGTGGGGACTGGGAGGGGAGTAAGAGAAACGAGTGGAAAGGAAAGGAGCCGCCAGCAGTAGTATGTTTCCGCTTATCCGCAGTGCTGTATGCAGCAGATAAGGCGATCCTAACTAATCTGCGCAACGGCCGACGAAGTATATGGTTGAAATTTGAAGAAACAGTCATGGTTGTGTGTGGGCTGAGATACTGCCAAGGCGCCCAGACCTAGACAGGAGAACGAGTAGGGTCCTTAACTAGAGCATTTGGCTCAAAAGCTTGTCCGTAATGCAACGGAGAGGTGGGAATGATTTAATTTTACAGAAATGGACGCCATCCCATTTCAAACCCGAAGTTGGCCAGGAGAGAGTTCGTCTGACCCATAACCACTGACCAACCTGGTAAGAGTAACTCTTAAGGGACCCGAGTGCCCCAGCCAGGAGGTATGCGAACCGTCCCACCACGTCAAGATTCAGTCTCCTTGCGATAAATATTATTGACGTGTGATGGCTGTATGACTGAGTCTAGATGTGATGAATTTCTACCTATATAATTCATATTCTCCAACTACTTTCTTGATTTCAGTACAATAAAATGAACGGCTCCTATTATTTCAATGAAGCCTCAAAGCCGTTCCGACTCATTAAGATGTGGAACACCAGCAAAATTGTGGGACAAATAAGAGCGCTAGTACAATTTCAGATCGTTTTTAGGTGAACATCGCCGTTACTTCCATAAATAGGACAATGCGCTTCCGACTTTCGTGTGTGACTATATGAGCAAATTACCAAACCGGGACCGCTAAATGCTACCATACTTCGGAACTTAAAAAGAACAGGATTACAAAGTATTGTCACCATCATATAACAGTGGCAGCTGTAACAAATGTACATATAGTCAAGATGAGGTTCGCAGCTGGTCTAACAGTCCGATCATATCTACCAGGCTTGGAAACGCGACCATGGATTCGATGTGGGCGGCTAATCGTAGCAATCCAACTTCGCTCAAAGCCGGTCCGATCAGTTGTAATCCGATTGGTAGCCCTGTGGATGAAGAGAGACACACAGGGATCGACACTGCCGGAACGCCAGCCAAATTCGCTCCGACGGTGCACACGTCATCCATGGTGCACCGAGTTCGACTGTCCAGTTGGACGAAGTCCGTAAGCCGGGTCGGTGGTCCAAGAGTCGTGGGAGTGAGTAGGAAGTCTACTTGATCAAATACCTATAGGGCGGATAATGAAATGAGGAGTCAAACGACGAATACAAATGATAATGACGAAGCTGCAAGTAATGTGTGAAGTGAATGTTTTGTAGTGACGTCACTGGCTAGCTCGCCGAACAACTTCCCTATGATGCCAACTGGTTGGTTCAGGTTTTGCCGCTCCAGCAAATGACTCGACGACAGTGTTCTAGGACGTGGTGGGTTTTCGCCTGACAAGCGTTTTCCATCTAGAAAAGCCACAGATGTCTGCTTAACAACACTGCGACGTGGTGGATGTGACATGCCACTAGATAAAGTCCCTGTCCTTACTTAACCGTCGTGTAACGTTGAATTCAAGTAGATGGGTGTAGTGATGGTGGGAAACATTGGCTCCTATATGGTAACTTACCAAACAAAAGGCGTACGACCCGAGAGATCGGTTACCGGCTCTCACTGAGTGCGATTCCCTGAATTCGCACTGCTGCCTTGTGGGTAGGGTGTTGAGCCAAAGGCTCGGGATGGTGTCCCTTAAATCAGCTCTCTATATCCGATTGGACAACTGGGTGTTATCGCGTCCTCTGAGAAAACGATAGATTACACTGCTGCTTCGCTACTACTTCTCTCGTACCTGCGTTCATCGAATCTTAACAAGATTTATCACACACCAACCATTCTTCCGTTATTAATCCATATTACTTTCGTGTTAACTCACACATCAGTTTTGCCACTGCCCAGAACGCCTGGCCCGGCAACAGGTCTGTATGGCACGTACGAAGAGTTCTCCCGCTAATGATATATGCTGCTTGCTGAAACACTTCCAAAACCTAAGCATTGTGCTCAATCTAACATCTCCAACCAATGACGAAGCCACATACAAAAAAGCATCAGCAGTACGCCGGTACGCCCTACCGACGCTACGCTGCCGCGCAACCACCGTCAGTTGCATGTGGACTGAGGATACTGCGAGGGTCGCCCGGTCCCCTATGCAGACTAGAAGACGCGACCGCAGGATTATAAGATAGGCTGTGATCTACGAACCAGCAGAAAGTCACATACAACCTACGTTTGCAACTTTAAAATATCCCATAGTGTATGATCAGAAGTAAGGGTAAACGAACATATGTTTTCGATAATTAATCTTCAGGCTTATACAATTATATGCAAATCAAAATGTGCAGACAGACATTACAAGTCGTTACTACTAGAGCGAGTTAATTGGATGCTGACAGCGCTGTCTGTTAAGCCAAGACAACCTACCGCGTGTCACCTCGTGGGTCAGAAGTCACCGGCCGTTTGGGCCAGGGCAGTCCCAAGCCTTTGGTTAGCTTCTTCTGAACACAGCTCCGGTTTATACACCCGGATGGCAATTGGTTCAGCGGCTTCTAGTAGTCGCTTGCGGAAACAGTTCGGGCGGTTTTTTGGGGCCTGATAGATAATTTTGAACGAATCAGTGAACTTTACGGCGTGTCCTGTATCGGCTAGGTGCGCGGCAACTGAAGAGTGCGCTGTATTTCCGCTTCCAGTTCTAAGCCCGACCGGGTGATTTTCCTTCATTCTCACAGATAGACGCCGTGTCGTACGACCAATGTATTCGGCTCCACAGCAGCATGAAAATGAGTGGAGATACATAGAATTGGTGTACACAGGCCTCTTATCCCTTGAGTTTAGTCTCACCATCGGAATGCTAGTGAACGGAATTCGCATCTGCGCTGCTGGATAGGTGCGTTTGAGTACGAACGAAAGACGACGAGGTAGAAGTTTCGTCGCAACCTCGACCTTATATGGCAGCTGTAGGAAGATTGGTTTGTGTTCTACTGGCAAAAATAACAGGCTTTTTCTTCTTATGTTCCATGTTGTCTCTGAGGAAGCTTTCCGGATAGCCGTTCGTTCTTAGCACTAAGCGAATGCACTCCAATACTTTTGGAAGCGTGTCATTCGAGCATATACGTTCAGCTTGGCTCACTAGGGTATTTATCAAGTTCCGTTTAAACCTAAGTGGCACAAAGCTGTAGAAGTTTGTGCACTGCCCATTCCATGTACTTTTCCTATAGACGCAGCGCTGTACCGCACCCCCATCCAGTCTTTTCATGGCGACATCGAGGAAATGAAAGCGACTGTTTTCCTCAACTTCGCAGGTGAACTTTATTACTGGATGGCCTTGGTTGAAATTGTTTGTTAGTACTTTGATACTTCGAGACGACTGAAGCAAGACAAAAATGTCGTCTACGTAAGAGCAATATCAACCGAGACTTGAGATCGTTGGTTTTAGCTTTCCCTGTTCCAGTATGTCCATGAAGACGTCGGCGAGGAACGGACCTAATGGGGAACACATCGTACTGCCTGTATAATTCGCCACTGAATAGAAACTGAACATTGAACGTGCACCTGAGCAATATTTCTTTTAGGATCGATCACCGTGGGTATGCCAACATTAATGTGGTTCGCATCAACATACTCACAGATGTTGATGATTTTTCGTAATTCGATAGAGTTAACCAGTAACCCATTTACTTGCTCTTAAATACAGTCTGTCTCAGATGCAGTTGATAGTCTGAACTAATGGTACGTTGGTGTAGAGTGAAGTAACATCCAGGGAGCACATGGTTAGATTGAAAACATTTACATCACGCACGATATCCACAAACTCAAAACTACCCTTTGCACTGTGCACGATAATTCATTCTCGAATAAGCGTAAGAATCAAAACCAGCCACCGAGTGATATGGGGAGTTTTTCATATCCAAGACGCGACGAAATGGGATGTTAGGCTTGTGAGTTTTTGGTAGCACATAAAGCCTTGGAATAACCGTTCTTACCAACCGAAATTGTTCATAAGTGACTTCGTTGATGTAAGCATCCTTTCGAAGCCGCTTCAGACAGTTGCAAAGTTGAGTTTCAATCTGTTTTGTTTTGTCTGGTGACACAGAAGCAGCTGCAGCTTGTTTGGCTGATGTTGTCGTGGCATTAAACAGCGAAGCCGAGGTCACACTTGGGTTCGGTTGCTGGTTAACAGCAGACTAGGTTCAGTTGTCGCGTCTTTCATCCTTGGATTTGTCCTCTGCTAGCTCCTGCTACGAACCTGCTACCACTCCTGAACTGATGACATCATAATGAATGGTGCTGAAACGTCTGCAATCAAGTTGCCCAGCTCTGCAAACACCACGACAACTGAACAAGCCTCCCGAGTTCCCAACAATTCAAATAATTTAGAGTCCACTATGTGCAGTCCGCCTTCAACACTCATACAGGATTAAGAAGTACAGGGCGAAGAGGCGCAACCTGTTTGTGATGTCCGCCTATGCGCCAACCGATTTCAGCTGGGAATCGATCAAAGGCGCGTTTTATCACTAACTGCTACGCAAAGTCACCAAACAAGACGTCATTTTTCTTATCAGAAAATTCAACGCAGGTGTTGGTCGCCTGTTTTCAGATGAATACCACTTAGGTGGCTATCACGCACTGAGCGAGATTAACTCAGATAATGGAAGCAGGCTTCTCACTGTGTGAGAACAACGGTCTCTTTCTCACAAGCACAAACTTCAGGCACTCTGGGAGGCGTTTTTTCACCTGGCATCCTCCTTCAGTTACGCAGTCATGACCACAAATAGACCACATTACAAATAGACTTCAAATGGCGGAGTAACATACAAGACAGTATACCATTTTGGACTATTTATATTGAATCCGATCAAGCATTGGTTTGTGCTACCATCTGCATGCGATTAGGGCCTCTGAAATGGAAGAATAGTATGCTCGGTAGGAACAAGCTAGCTGATCAGTCGACTCGGCTGAACTATCAACTGCCATTGGTAAACACAGTACCCTGTGTTCCGCCTATTGACATCGAACCCCAATAAAGTTTCCTGCAGCACCTAATGCTAAATTCGAGCCAATCAGTCTGTGGGTAAAGTTACTACCCCTCGAGGAGTTGGACCTGTGCACGCTTCTGGTATTGTTCGCGACTACTGCCGAAATCTCGCAGTTACACCGGCAATAATGAACTCCGCCGTATTGTCAGCTGACAGCGCAAACGAAGCCTTCGTGGCGATCGGGAAGCCCGATAAAGGTCGCCACACTCACTGGAAACACCCGCAGACCGTTCCAGCTCAGTCGGATCACTGGAAATAGAAGGTCTAGTATCAGCGAAGTAACCTGCGAGACTGATGGGTGGCTTTGCGAACGGACCAAATCAGAGCTCGCGACTATTTTGTGGAGTATCCCTCACCATTTTACTACTCAGCATCGAGCTTAGACGCATTCCACTCGGATTTATTAGCTCTACAAATTGGATAATAAATGATCAAATTTTTCCCAAGGCTTCAACATCGTATGCACTTTCGGTAATTTGGACAGGGCTGCTATGGAAACTCAAACGCGAAACCGCTTCATTTTCAAGTTCTCATTGGATCTTTTAAAGTCACTCGAAAGAGCTTGCTCCGATCTTTACGATAGACTAAACTCCTTCTCATCCAATACTGCGGTTAGGCGCCGCTTGATACTTTGCAGCCAACTGTTGTTTATTCACTAGCTAACCCAGTTTTGTGATTCGTCCCATCTGCTATTGATTGGAACCCGACATATCGTCTATCACGCTTTGTGTGATTCGCGTGAGTCACGCTCAGCGTCAGCTCGCCTGTCAAGGTCAGAGGACCAGCCGCCTGACCCGTGCGCGTGTAGACGACCGCCCCACTTCATCTCAGGGCCTAAACAGAACTGTGAACATGAAGAAAAATGAAGTCAAACTTGTGACGAAGAGTAGCGAGTAGCAATCACAAAGGCGGGAAAACAGATCGATTCGGTATTTTGTGTTTCGGATGCAGCGCATATTATCATACCAAGTGTGCTTCATTAAACCAAGGGAAATAAGGAATAATAAAGCTAATTGGAGGGTCAAGTTTGGATTAAACGTTGGGTGATTGAATTGCGACATGCAATCTCAATTTAATGGACTGTGATTCACATTGAAATGAACCTTAGTCACTGTGATCGCTGGGGTCGTATTCAAAGTAGATGGAAATTGGGTATTGCCCACCCGAAAACACTGCACAGCCACGACGCGTTTCGATGTAATTTCATCTCATCAAATGGAGACAGCAGGCCTCGATCCCGCGACCATTGGAATAGCAGCCCACACCACTACCCCTTTGGCTACCAGGTCACGATGGGCAACGCTTTTTGTCACAACGGTAAATGACTAATTGAAGGGTCAAGTTTGGATCACACGTTGTGTGATTGGATTGCGACACTCAACCTCCATTTAATGGACTGTGATTCACATTGTGCAGTGTTTTCGGGTGGGCAATACCCAATTTCCATCTACTTTGAATACGGTCCCAGTGATCGCAATGACTAAGGTTCATTTCAATGTGAATCACAGTCCATTAAATTGAGGTTGCGTGTCGCAATCCAATCACACAACGGGTAGTCCAAACTTGACCCTCCAATTAGGCATTTACCGTTGTGACAAAAAGCGTTGCCCACCGTGACCTGGTAGCCAAAGGGGTAGTGGTGTGGGCTGCTATTCCAATGGTCGCGGGATCGAGGCCTGCTGTCTCCACCTGATGAGATGAAATTACATCGAAACGCGCCGTAGCTGTGCAGTGTTTTCGGGTGGGCAATACCCAATTTCCATCTACTTTGAATAAAAAAGCTCTTTTGGTTCTACACTGACTGTATCGCCGTCTCACTTATTAAACATATAGCTAGTTTGGCGAAGAAAAGCGATAATTTAGTGGCGATGGTTGAGGAACCTAAGCTTAGTAAAGGTTAGCCTTCGGACTCAACCGCCGCAGGGCTCGGAACCCAAGGCTCTATAACTGAACATAGTGGCCAAAAAATAGGTAAGGGTAAAAGCGTGAAGCTAGGTAAACGAACTACTCCAAGCTGAAACTAGACAAACCATCTGATTCCACCTATTACTGCAACTTCCATCCTGGCCCAGTCGATAGTGCATAAGAACAACTATGTGGAGTATGCTAGATCGGCACATGTGAACACATTGCCTACCGCTGCAGCCTTGGCCACATACCCGTCAGTTGCCGCTGCCCAAGCACATAGAGCAAAATCTATGGATACATCTGATGCGATCATACACTGAGCCAGAAGTACCACACATGCGCCCATCACTCCACCGAAGATTCAATTTCCATGCTTTCACAAACCGGTTACTTCAAAACGAGCCCATGAGTCGCTGACGGTCGTATGCTGCAGTGTTCCAGAGTCCAACGCGAACAGCATAAAAGATAAACTCTTGGACGACCAAAAACAGTGGGATTCCATATGCCTATTAATAGGCGTCCAACCTAAGCCGGTAAGCATGATATGCATTGTATGACACTCAAAAGCGACCCATTACGGGGAACCACAGTTGTTACGCGTGACGCTACAATCAGCAAACTATATTGAGACGGTTCCTTTATCAGCCACCCGCGACATTCTGACTTCCTTTGACCTCCCTTGGAGCGAGTGCCAAAAAAGAAAACAGAACCCTGATGACCACCAACATCGGAACAAAGGAAAGTTGATCTTTATTCATGGTGTACCGGAGCTTCAAGAACCTAAGGAACTTGAAGTACGAGCCCATGATCGGGAGGAATGACGCTACCTTCGTCAAGCGTTCCCACTCGATTACGTGATCGCCAAATCGGTCACAAGACTATCCCCATCCTCAAAGTACTAAGAGTGTGGCTGGAGTGTGATAAAAGTTGTGCGCCAGCCCAAACACATGACGGAAAGTGTACTTGAAACGTGGTGCAAGTGACTTAACAAGCTTCCCTCAGATCTATGAATAAAAGCGTTCAACACCAGACCCCAGATGATCGAGAAAAAGCGAAGTTACCGAAGTCTGACAGTGAGTCCAATAGGTCTTGGCTACGAAGCAGATAACTACGGAGCACTACCAAGTGTTGAAGTGGCAGCGGCTTTCCCAATACTTACGGAAACCGGAACTACATCCTGTGATCATGCTACAGGCCAATATGAAGCGGCTCAAAGTTCAAGGTCAGCAGTTCACCAAAAGAACGATTAGTTACTGATCTCGCAAGGATGAGCAAAAGCTCGGACTTGCCAATCGCACCCTCAGATATACTTCTAACTTACAATGCACTCTCTTGTATGTATACCAATGCTGTGCCCCTGCAACAAATCATCCGAGCTTTAATCACGCAAAGCGTCGATGTCTATGGACCTAATAATGATAATTGACACGGAAGCGGAGATCGCTCTACCCGGTATGTCCATCCTACAAAACGATCGACCTAGTAAGGGAGGTGGCATAAATTTGTATTACCGCAGTGATATACGTTTCTAAGTTGTTGACGATTCGGAGATTTAAGTTGTGGACTCACTTTGGTACCGTCTGCAAATAAGACGTGGTGATACATGTCTAGTTGCTCTCGTATACCGTCTTCCCATGTTGCCAGTGGAAATGGACAACCGGCTATCTTCACACTAAAAACCGTTCTAACCTAGCCTAACTCTCATATTTACGTTGCAGGGGATTGCAACATGCATATAATGGAGATTCCGGAGAGTAATTTAAAGACGAGCTCCAAGAATAAGTCGCTGGCCCCCCATTCCACAACAAGGTTACTTCCCTTAAGAGATTCAGAAAGGGGGACAAACAGGCTATTTTTGACCTCATATTCACTAATGAGGAACTTATGACTGACATAGTGACAGTGAGTAGCATCCTGGAGGGCAGTGTTCATGCAACGCCGCCTTTTCGTTACATCTGCTACGTAGAACAGTCCGACAGGGAAATTGAGGAGGTCCGCACAATAACACACCATAACATTTTATGCACTGATTGGTCGTTTCTAGCAGAACAACCCCTGCTTTTGTTCGATGAAAGTTTGTTGATCAGTTCAACATTTTATTAATAAAAGAATAAGAGGCTAAGACCCTCAGCTTAAAAAAGTCAAGTCGTTCCTGAGAAGTAGGACGTGGAAACGAATGGCACTGAAAGATTTACTTTGAAAATCACAAAATTCCATCCAAACGCCGGAAACTGGCATGCATATATAACTGAACGAAACCCCAGTGTCAAACTTGCCTGTGAAGAAAAATAAAAACTCTCCGGAAGAAAGTAAGGATTGCCTGGGAAATCCACTAATTTAGCGATTAATCGATTATTAACGATTATCGCATCGATTTTGAACGTTCTGGAATGTTCTAAGTTCTGCAGGTGACTAGCAACCACCTGACATCTCGGCCAAATTTATGGGGAACCACTAAGCTTGGTACTTGACCTTCCAATTCCAGAAGTCGAAGGTCAGTAAGAGACCTATAAATGCAGCCAAGGTCCGCGGCAGTTGTATAGTGTTTTGTTGAAGGCGGTTAACACGTAATGTTGTCAAGGTCATTGGTGTTCCGCTTTTCCCTTTCGTGGGGCTAGAAGTTTTGTGGAGCAGTAAAGTGCAAATTTCGGAATCGCGTCTAGTGAGAAGATTTTAACAGAAATGACAACAAGATATGGTGGAGAAGCGCTGCTGCAATCATAAGCTACTTTACAGGAATGTTAGCAAACTTCGCAAAGTACACGGTCTATGAGTAAGCGCGAACTGCCCAAGAAGCAGTTAATACCCTTAAAGATCATTCTACTAGTACTTTCCAGCATGCATTGCCGTCTCATATCATACGCACACATATCATATCACCACCAGGTCTTAGCCACATCTCCTCCACAGCCGCGGATATGCTGAAACGACCGATGTCACTACGAGAGTACAGCACACCTGGTCCGGGTAGCATACATTTCAAGTCACTGATGGCGGCTACCACGAGCTTGGCTGAACCATTAGCTCAGTTTCTCCAGTGCTCTCTGTACGAGATGTGGGTCTCAGCAATGTAGAAGCGTGGAATAGTAACCCCCATTTACAATAGAGGCAATCGAGCAGTGCCGGCCAACTACTGCCCGATTTCTTCCTGTACTTCCTAGCGCCATGGAATCTCTCGTCGTAGATGCACTTGTGGGATAGTTATAAAGGTGTCATATCATCGCGCAAGAGTGGCATGGCTTCCGCTAAAACTGCCCATGTACCACGAATCTTTTGTTAACCCGTGCTAGCTGGGATGAATCCGTCGACGCTAAAGAAGTAGTCAATGCGGCTTACCCTGATTTCTCGAAGGCACTCGATCACCTTGATCACCGGATTCTTCTACACAAGCTTCGGAGCTACGGGATAGGTGACGTCATCCTAGACTGGATTCATGCACCCCTACTCCAACGACGTTTGAATGTGCGGGTTTGTAGCACCCTGTCCGACTCGGTGATGGTTCATTGTGGCGTCACACAAAGCTCGGTGGTAGGACTAAGATTACACCTCATGTTCACAAACGACCTGGTGGAAGTTTTGATGTCGAATCTTCTACTACTTGCGGACGACTTCAATGTTTGGAGGGCAGTCAAACTAGCAGACGACCAAATAGCAATTCAGAGTGATCTCGATAAGGCTTACGAATGGTCGACCCAGAATATGCGTGTGTTTGCCAAGTGCAAAATAATGAGCATACGCCACCAGAGCACCTACCAATATCGAGTGAGAGAACAGGTTCTGCAGTGCGCTTCTCATGAAAGTGATCTCGGGGTGCTCGTGCAGGACGATCTCGGATGCTCAAAGCAGGCTCAGGGCAGTGGAAAAAGAAAGCCAACACTTGGGTCTAGTACGGAGGGCGTTCGGCCAGTTTGATCTTACCTCTTCGAAGATTTTCAAAGCTTACCTTCGACCACACGTTGAATACGCCGTTCAGGTGAGGCAAAACCATGAGCTCACTGCCCTTGAGAAGCCACAACGAAAGATGACATGTTAAGGGATTGCTCCACCTTCCTTACCAGTTGAGACTAAAGACTAGGAGTTTTTAGTGAACAATATCGTCTTCTGTGAGGTGATCTCATATTTGTGTAGCAGATCCTCGAGGACTCTAAGCATTCATGACGAGCTTTACTGAAACGCAACCACAACACCTCAGTGAGAGGCCACCATTTGAAGTTGACGACATAATATACCCGACTGAAACGTTTGCTCATTTCGTGTATTGCCAACCGTGGGATTTACTTCCGCACTTTGTCATATCTGCACCTATTTTGACCGAATTCAACACTCGAGTTGATGATGCATTAAGCCACCTGCAATACTTGTTGTAACCCAAGTTACTGGGACACAAGACAACCAAACAATGTGTACACTTGAAATTTGTGGTAAGTCCACTGCTACGCGTTTTTATTTTGATACAGCAAATTTTGACCTCAGCCATTAACTATGTAAAACTGTTTAGCGGTTGCTTTTATATCCATGATAAATCCGTTGTCCAAAATCATTAACTTGCAGAGATGTATGGACAGATGGGCCGAGTGTTACGAATCTTAGTTCACTGGATCCTCGCGGTCCAGTTTTACACTTAGCACACCCGGTTGTACGCCATAAGCAGTGCCACCAAAACCATTCAACGAAGCATAGTATTGTCTTGAGACTCAACACCTGAAGAGGTTTAACGCTGGGGGATCAGACGAACTTCCATCAGAACGGTTCAAGCACGGTGGCAAAGCAGTGGTAAATAAGCCAACAACCATGTTCCTGACGATCAAGCTGGAAGAAAGAGCTCCCTCTGCTTGTGGAGAGTGTAGTTGTCTTAATGTTCCACAAAGGTTCTCCTACTTTATGCGCCAAATGCAGAGGGAACAGTCTGACATTGGTTGCTTTCAAGTTATTAGCATCCATCATGATCGCCGGGATATCCCCAATTCGCGAAACACTATCTGGAGGAATAGGCTAGTTTACACCCTGATCTGGTAAGCGTGGATCAAATATGCACGTTTCGTCAGCTCCACGAACTGTAGACCTACCATAGTCGTCTTTTGAGCGGCACTCGGATAAGTAGACCGACCTGCTTTATGGCAATGTCTGTACCAGAACCGAGATCCCGAAAAGTAGACCGCAATCCTTTGGACGCTATATCCCCACACTTTAAACAGGGCATGAGCTTACGGCAAGCTTTCTGTATTATTCCCTGTCACCAATGATGTGCGACAAGGATACTCTATATCTCGGCTTTGTTCAACTTTGCGATCGAAGAGGTCTTGTTCATAACTTTAGAAGGGTTCCAGCGATTTTGGCATCGAACTCCTAAATAATCGCGCAATCGACTTAGATGACGCTGATGATATCCCCGTTACTCGGCAATGACTTTCCTGGTGGTTGAAGTGTCGAAATATGGTATGTGCTTAGCGTGTCAAATGCTGTCACAAGATAGACACTTCTTCCGCAGCTTCCCATCAAAGGCACACAGATCGAACACGTTGTTAATGTTGTATACCAGAGCAGCTGTCTTTCTAACGACGCACTATCTGAGAGAAGGTATTAGTATCGCTAAAGTCCGATCAGCTTTTAGCAGACTGAAGTATTTGCGGTGTTGTCGCGTGATCTCGCTCTCCTCAAATGGCATGGCTTACAATGCCAATGTTCGTACGATGCTGTTGTATGGATACGAATCCTATCCCAGTGGGTGTTTGCGGAGAATCGCTTGCGAGTGGTGACAACACCGAGTGCGCAATGGTGATGTCAGACACCGCGTACTGGGCAAGGCGGATCTTCCTCTCAATAAAGTTATTTCGTCGCACTAATTGAGATGGGTTGGCTACGTCCAACGCATTCCCAATGACCGATTACCAAGATGTACCGTAGTTGCATGCGCAGGTTCGTATTGGAGGAGGCCGTGTGGAGGTCAGCCGACCACTTGGTGACGGAGCGTGAAAGTATTGACACCATTCTCAACTATCTCTAGACCCATATGTCTACCCGATTGAGGACTCAAGATTAAAGAATGCCAGTAGCTTATGATGTACGACGCGATGATGCCGACCCGGTTGCAGCGGAAGCAATGTGTGTAAATTTGGGTGAATTTCGGGTTTCAAGAGCAGTAATTTAAATACACAATAAACGCAGAAAAGCGTGTAAAAGAGACAAAATATAGATCCGGAGGTGATTCATCATAATCCACCCTCAGTCAACAGCCTTTGGCATGTCTGGAAAAGCACCACTGCTCATTAGTAATCTAAAATACGTCCGTATAGCATCTAAGTGCTATGTCGTACAAGGTCGCTATGCAGAAAGTCCTAACTCGTGAGGCCAACTGCTGTCATCTGCACAATTCGTAACTGGTATGGCAGTGGAAGATAAGCTGGGCTATATCAGAGTCTACTGTCAATCATGCAGGTCCACCGCTGTCCCCATGGCTTAGCGACACAAGCTGCTGACATCTGAAAGTCATGGGGTCGGAACCCGGCAGGGGTCCGAAGAAGGCGCACCACTGATGAGACCCGGGAGGTCGAAATAGCCCTGTCTGGTGCCATTCCAGACGTGTCAAGACCTGATTGATAGTGAATTGTGATGAATTATCTCCGAAATATACCAAAATCCGCACTACTCGTTAGTAAAAATATAGATGTTCTTTGTCTTTCCTCATCGGTGGTTCCTTTTTCCTAGTGTTATGCATGTCCCTCTCTTTGATTCCTAATGCCATGGTTTCGAATTGCCTGATATTTATTTCCATATATATATATATATATATATATATATATATATATATATATATATATATATATATATATATATATATATATATATATTGAAACATCGCAGTTGAGCAGCCACGGCACCAACGCACCTCATCAAAATCTTGCTTAATCAAACGCCAAAGCCGACGAGCAGCATCCAGATGGCAATCCCGCTGACTGGTGAGGAGGAAGAAGTTGCCTGCCAACACACGACCGCGTACCACATCGCCAAACCCGTGTGATCGTGTGGCTGCGAACATTGCCTCCACGCTGCTCAACTGCTGCTCCCCGTCGCCACTGGCCCCGTTGTCAACCCACTCGGTGGACGGCTGCGCACGGTAACCGTATTTGAGGCCATCGTATCTGTCAAAACAAGAAGGTAAAAAGGCAAAGGAAAAATGGTATCAGCAGCCCAGTTGCGCAAGGCTTCGCTGACAAGCGACCCTCAAGAGTCGCGTGCGGAGTGGGGAAACTGCGAGGGCACCCGCACACTACGCACAGACTCGAACCGGTGGACGGCGGAGTACAACCCGGACGCCTGAACCAATTAGCAACCGGCCGCTAGCGAATGGAATTAGGTAAAAGCAAAGTAGCAAGAAACCAATAACAATAACTCGTGCTGGCGCTTCATTGAGAGGCAACCGCAAACGGGATGAGATGCGTCTGCTGGGGACGTCCAGGTCCATAAAGAAGCGGGCATCTGAACTCAGGGTGGAAAGAACGGGAGCAGGAACCACTACACCACTGATTACTCCTGGCGGAGTGGGACTCCTGAGCAGGCCGATCTGCGCAACAGGTTGGACGGTGAAAGTAAGCCAGTAGAGTTGTAGGTAAGCAAACAGCAGAAACCTTCAAAAAGTAACTGCAACTGACCCATGTAACAAAATGTCAAACGAGCCAGTATAAGTCAAGTATTACCATGAGTGATTAAACTAATTTAGCAAAAGCAAATGGAGTGTCGACACAGATGACAAGACTGCTTCATTGAGGGAGTAACAGCCAGAAATCACGAAAGAAATCCAAGGGAGCAAGATGTTTCTCGACTGAGTAAGCAAGCACCATGTGGCTAAACGAGAATGCGCTATGTTGTCACACCTAGTGGACCCCCACCACCAAATCAACTCGCGTGATGCCTTCCAACAAGGCTACTGTACACCTGGACGTCACACACCAGCGGTCAGATGCCGCTTGCTGTCGGCAGCACAGGTGATCGCAATCCGGCTCCACAACCCAGACATGAGTGCACAGAAAAAAGTTGTCCAAACTCTTTCTTTACCTTGGCCACAGGCCAGCACAAAGAACAATGACGATCATGCCACTTCACCGGACGTCCTATCAACCAGAACAATCATGTGGTCTCATCGATTAGTGATCCACTGTAGTCAAAACTTACACGTCCGTTTAGTCCGGTCAACTGTGGTTGCAATAGCCTAACGTTGATCAGCTGAAAACACGCGTATTCACTACCTTTGTTTCTGATACCTTGGAAAAGTCGATGGACCTTTCCGACTAATTCACTCTCAAATCATCGATGGTCGAATAACTTGAGAATAAAATCCACATATGAGATTTGATGGACAGCAACAGAATGACTATCAGTCGGCCGAAGTGTGTGCGTGTGACGCGTAACATAAGTACTGGAAAAACGCCGAAACGAGAGGTGCTTTGCATCAAGTGATTTAACATAGAGTAATTCAAGCCCAAGAAGACTATAACGTCAGTGAGTTCTGAGTATCTTCGTTGATCAGATGCTATCATTTCTAATCTGAGTGAGTCCGAAGGAATGCCAACAACTAGGACAACTATCGCCGTGAAATGGAAATTCCTGCTAACCCTTACACGACCAGCGATACAATTGTAATGCAAAAGGGGAGATTTAGAGAAAGCATTTCAATAACAAAGTTGAAGAGGAAAGAAGCTACGGGAAAACCTATTGTCTCGCTAACTGATGGCTTTCTCGGACCCGTGTTCCAGATGATCTGGAATAGCACTGGCTTTTTCCATCTCTAGAGCTTTTGCAACTCACTAAGGTTCCAGTGAACGCGAAGACGCCTTGTCACGCATCGTTTAAATTAAGGAAACGCTGAAACTCGTTGCACATCGGAAGCCGTTAAGGCTTTTCGAACACTGATTGATGCTTCAGAGATCAATTCACAGTTACAACGTCTCAAATCGGGTACGCATCAAGCGCCAAAGATATTCTTCATGGCACACTTGAGACGAAAGCAGTCGGTGTTCGGCCCACCAACCTCACTCATCACTGGCAATTGGTGGATCAGTTCGGCGTGATATGGTTGAACTGCAGATTGTGAGCTCAAGTTATACGTAAAAAAGTTAAAAGATAGACACTTGTTTGAAGTGAGAAGAGTGAGCGCCAAGTGTGCGCGTACTAGAGCATGGTCGGAATCCAGTCATGTGCTCCAAATTAAGGGACAGTCTTGGACTGGTCAATTTGGGTCCAGGTCATTGAGAAAATTGGTGGGCACCAGGTGACGCGATGTGAACGCTTACGATGGAAAGCAGTGCTGCTACTAGAAAGATTATGATTGGCGTTCAGGTTGAGTGTGTCGTACAACAAATTAGGTGTTGGCTAGTGGGTCCCTAACCGAGGCGCGAACCAGTCCGCCTCTTATCAGTCACGAGTCAGTGAGAAGTACTTGAGCGGGGTGCGCATGAGCTTTCCGAGGGGCCAACACATTACAAGTGTTCGCGTAGTAATGTGTCAAATTAAGCCGACAGATGACAATTAAATGACACATCGTTACCACATAACACCGCTTCCAAGGTTGTTCATGAACAAGCGGGCAGCGAATGAAGGTTGGCCTTCAGCAACGGCCGGAATCAAGTTGTCATGGCCAGGCACATCGTTATGCTTCACCGGTCTTCGTTCACACCGAATTGCAACGGTATTAGTAGATGACACAACCAGAAAGCTAAAGAGCGTACCAAAATATTCAAATAAATAGGTGCGTTCGTGGAATAGGAAAGGGCCCAATATGTATGCATAATGGTTATGATGATACATCGAGTTGTGGACTTAGTGAGCAGAGAGTAAGAAAGGTAAAGTAACCTACAGTGTATGGTGAGTATACGTGTAACATATGGAAAACGGATCGCGAAAGTGTCCGCATCTTGACATTCGTCATCATAAGAATACGAAACATAGGCAGAAGAACAAAAGTGAGAACTTGAATGAAAAATCCAAGGTAAACATACTGATAAAAATAGAAAAACCGACACAGTCAGAAAACAAAGAGCAATCGTGTTGCGGAGCTCATACAACTCCACGAAACTTGCGCAGATTTTGCTCGAGCTCACCATAACAATACTGTCATCATGCAGCGACTTAAACTGTGCCGGTAACAACCGAACCCTCCTCAGAACACTGCTGTATCTATCGTGTCAAGCCGCAGTAGACCATCTGAGCTATCCCCAGTGAACGAAATGCTGATATCAGCAAGTCTCAATGCAGTCGTGCGACGCTAACCGTTTGGTTAACAATCTCAGCTCGTGTGTACAAGGTCTGGTGGCTAGGTCCATTAGGCCGTACCGCTACGAATTCGACTGACCACTCTGCGTGTTACGTTCGTTCCGACTAAAAGTCGAGACAACAGGGACTTATTACAACATATCGGAATTGGTTCCTGGCCACGACAGGTTGGGATGCGCTTCCAAACAGGAAATTCAGTCTACTTCGGGGCAGCCAACCACGGTTAGAAGTATCAAAGGCGAGATTTTCTTAAAAGATACATAAAATGAGTTGCGGCCAATGAGTTTAATCCAGACTACTACAGGTTATCAAGGGTGGGTGAGGGGTGAACCAGATAAACTGGGGTAAATACGGTTGTCAGGTTGTATCACTTAGATATCTCGACTGCCGAAAGTAAGGGAAGGGAAATAGCGAAACTTCAGGGGAAAAGATGTTGTAAACTGGTCGGGGTGTTTTATTTGTTATACGGCTGATGACTGAGTGGTCTAAGAGCCTGGTTTACCACCCTAAGCTCATCGGTTCGAATCCGCGTAGGGGTGGGCGTCCTCGCGGTATACTCAGTCCACGCGGGACTAGTGGTGGTCGCGTGGCAGCGAAGCCCCGGTACGGCGTACAGCTGGAAATGTATTTTTTTTATTAAGTTGAGTGCGCACCTGGCCATATTAGAGGCAACCTCTGCAGCACATAACACTGAATACACTGTAGTTGCCATCGGTGTGTGTGGCAGCCGTACTTGCTGCACCGTGCAGTCCAATTCTCCATCGTCCAAGCAGGAGGCCACTTCATCCCAAACCTGAGCGATTTCTTGAGTTAATCCGGGAGCATGGTATTCCACCGGGATTCCAATGCGTAGTCTGCTCGACTGCCCTTCACAAGCGCAATGGGTGGCAATAGCAGTTAGGCCGTGGTGGAAGATGCTGAGTTGATTGTCAGACAGTGGGATACAGGTAGCATCCATCCGTCGCGCCGTTTGGTCCTTTGGATTCATCCAAGAGGCCAGCAGCGCAGCGACATCTGAAACACACGAAGCAATCAGTGCTGGGACGTCCAATGAGTTGACCAGAGGGATGAGTCCATGACGTGATAGTAAACCGTAGGTGGGCTTCAGTCCGACCACACCGCAATGAGCAGCGGGCAAGCGGGCTGAACCCCCAGTGTCTGAGGCTACAGCAGCCAAGCACAGACCAGCAGAGACTGCGGCTGCGCTCCCACCAGAACTACCGCCGGCGATGACATAATCGCGTGCACCACCCAGCTGTTTGCATGACCAAGGATTGATAACCGGACCGGAAATTTGGCCATCGGTTGATCCACAGCCCATAGCGAACTCGTCCATGTTGGTCTTGCCGACCAGAAAACAATCGCCGTTGAGCAAGGAAGAGATAATCTAGCGAGAAAAAGGGAACAAAAGTGAGTTCAAGGTGACATAAAAAGT
The DNA here is from genome assembly GCA_944474145.2 of Dicrocoelium dendriticum. NCBI lineage: Eukaryota > Metazoa > Platyhelminthes > Trematoda > Plagiorchiida > Dicrocoeliidae > Dicrocoelium > Dicrocoelium dendriticum. The sequence goes on along the minus strand of OX104071.1, from coordinate 61,529,443 downwards.
AAATTGTTAGGTAGTGTGTCAGTTCGAAAATTACCGATTCGGTTCACATGTTGATTGAGGAATGCCGCAAATAAGTTAGCGAATGAAACAAAAATGTATGGAATTAGATAGAAAAGACGGTTGAGGATAAAAGTATGAGATACCGCCAAATCACATTAGCTAACATATGTGGATGATCAGGTTGAGTTTTGCAGCCTCACTTCAGTTGCCGTTGCTCAGCATTAGACAGTAGATGGCAATGACGATCTTATGTGATCAATGAAGATGAGACATACAAGATTGAGCGACCAAGAACACCGGCTCACGTTCGGACGGACATCGCGAGAGGAGTGAATAGTTACACCAAAGCATGTGGGTGGAAAAAGAATTCACGGAGGTTATCATTTCAAGGGCGAAACCCGAGGATCAGGTTAATTGATACTCCCTGCAGCATCTAGTGCCCCGTCAAAGTGGGAGAAAAGATTAATCGTGGTTGGAGATGAAGACTTACCTTAATATGTTAAGAGGTCTCCAAATTACGGCGTCAAAGGCGATGGGAATGTGTGGTCACTCATGAACATGGCATAGGCTGCGTCCCCAGACTTGAGCACCATGTTAGTCTGTTCAGCCCCTCTTTACTATTAGTACAACGCAGCATTGGATGGTGTTTTAACTGGCAGCCATCTATTCCACTGACGAATGATTAGCTCTCAGGCAAAGTTCGCAAAGACTTTTCCCTGATACAATCAATAGGCGTTCAAAATTGGTCATAGCTAGAAACCGAGGGCATGGATCCAAACAGTGTGTCTGCATACATTCGATGCATGTTGGAAGTCTCTTTTGGAGTCGTCGTGCCCCTTCTCTAGTAGTCAGAGCATTTATACGTTTACGTTTGTGAATTTCAAATTTTAGTAGGCAAACTACATTAATAATCAGTAGAATAGTTCTCTTCCGTGAATTTGGAATTAACAATCATCATTAGCGGTACGCGTTAGTCGATGGTAGGAGGCACCTCAGCTACTGTGCCCAATACAAAGATAATTAAACAATACAAACTAAAAAAGGTATAAAAAAGTAACATAATGCTAAATATCACATCATGCATGGAATTGGAGTGTTGTTGGGGCTGGGAGCTAAAAGGGAGGGAAGTAGGAAGAGACTAATAAAGGCCACTAAGGTAGGCTTTTCGCCATGTCAGATAGTGTGTCTAAACAAATGTGTTAATCGTCCTTCGGTTTCCAGCCAAGCAGTCGGGAAACACCAACCGACGCCAACTCCGAAGTGAGGGAATTCATTCCTCTCGACCAAGTTATCGCTTGGCCTCTTCTTCCATCCACATCCCCGGGGCACAAGCAGTTCACGATGCAGGAACAATGGAACAATGGTGTATGACGGGTAAAAAAGCATACACTTAACGAGTCCCGCAGGTTGGCAATAGAAATACTAACAAATTGGCAAACCACATAAGTGGTTGAAGTAAGGAGCGTCAGTGAGATAAAAAGGTAGAAGTATAACAGTTTTAGGAGGATAAAGTGGTACGACGCAAAACTGGCTAAGAAATTGTTATCGCTGGTGATGGAAGCAAATAAAAATGGAGTACTCACCGGTTCGCACAGATTTACGACCGTGAATTTGGGGTATAAATCCAAAGAGGCTGGTCAGCCTAAATATATACATGCGCAACACGTAGTCCAGCCATCGGAGCCTGGTGCGCGGCATACTGGTTCTGAGCGGTTCACTCGTTCCTCCAGCATCAAATACGCGGCGCAGAACGCGCTCATTGCTCACGCGGTGTTCGCGCCAGACATGAGCTATGCTGCGAAGGCAGCGATAGTCGAACGTAACAAGCCTTTTTAAGCCTGTCGATTTGATGGGTCAGATTTCGCAACCATACAGGATGGTTGAACGAACAGTTGCACTGTAGTCGTTGCCTTGCAGAGCGAGAGTAATGTTACACCGGCGCCATAAGTGGCAGAGATTGGTCGAAAGCGTAATCAAGGAACGTCGAGCCAAGGCACGTGCTCGCGGTAGTCCAACTAACGGGGTTTGTGAAGAGCATGCTATCGTAGCGTGTCAGTAGTCCCCTTCTTCATTAGTTCATTTGAAAAATGTTATTCTAGGGGCTACGTGAAAAGTGCTGAACTATGTCGGGGTCTCTGAGACCATGGCCAGGGGTAGTTGTTTTTGTTAATAATTCTTGGTCCCCACCAGCAAGATATATGTTGGTTTCACTTGAAACAATTCACCAAGCGAATTTCCAAGGAGGATATAATCAGAATGGTGTTCAGACAAATTTGATTAGTGAGTGTGTTAGGAAATATCACATTCGCGCATGACTTGTTCGTGACCGACAACCCATACCACAGGACGGCGTAGTGAATAGAAAGAAATGAAAAGTGGCAACCGAGCCAACAATAGTGGGGAGTTGCATTTTCCGTGTCTCCTAAAGTCATACCAAGTGCGTATTCGTCTGATGTACTCATATGGTGAAACCATGCAGGCGAATACGCGGCTAAGCACAGTATTCCAGTGCTCCTTGCGAGCGCTTTACTCATGGTCTCCCTGAAACCACACGGTCGGGCCTTAAGGGCAAACTTTATTCAGTGTTGTTGGTAAAACGGGGCCACAGTGAAGTCGAGGCGTATCGTCGACGCTTCCGATCCAAGTTGTAGCTGGGTTATTACTGATTGCATGACATAACCAAGGGCTAAGCTAGGTATGAAGTGGATTGTCAGAAGAGACAATGTTAAAAACGATTTCACGTAGGACGCTAGACTAAAAGTCGACTAGAAACCGAGGGCATGGATCCAAATAGTGTGTCTGCATACATTCGATGCATGTTGGAAGTCTCTTTTGGAGTCGTCGTGCCCCTTCTCTAGTAGCCAGAGCATTTATACGGTTCCCTCACACATCGTTACGGTTTAGTTTCGATGGACCTTCGCGTCGGTGCGTCAAGGTACAGTGTTCGCGTAGTAGCTAGTTCCGCACATTCACAAAGCCGTATAAATTTTTGAAGGAGGGTTCTCTACTGGTCTGAATGGTAGCAGTTCCTTTCTTGGCCTACGCAACCTGCTGAGAATAGGGAAGTCTTCGAAAGACAGATGCTACCGTCACCATCGTGTTCATATCTGCTTGGTAGTTTAGCAGTAGTAGTGTTGAGACACGCTTTCATTTGTCCTGATAAGCTACGTAACTCGTCTGGAGCGTTGGCTTTTACCAGCGGTACTTTAACTAAGTGATCAATGTAAGCTCTAGCTATCAAATGTGGTCGTCCGAATATAGACATTAGCGTCTCCAAAGCATCTCGTAAACCATTCTCTGGATCAAGTATTACACAACTTTTGATTGCTTTTCTTGCGTACTCGTCGCAGTAATTGATCAAATAAGAGAGCCGTAATACTGGACTTGATATGGCTTTCATAACATTTGCGTTGGAACTGCGGATGAACACCCACTACCGTCGAGGATCACCGTCAAAGCGCAGCATTTCTTTTTTCGGCAGTCCAAGCAAGTTATCCGGCGTGCTGGCGTTAAAGATAGTCTCGTTACGTCCGCCAAGCGGTTGGCTTTAGAAACTGACAAAGTTTTCCGGCAGAAATCGAACCAGTGCATAACCGACGCACAAACACGCCGGACTACAGTTGGCTTGGCTGTAAATTGTATACCAGCACGCGAGTTGGTAAAATGGATACCGCACGGTTCACAAGAAAACAGGATTTTAGCTCAGCATAACGGCACCAGCCAGCCTTACGTTCTCCTCCTTTAAAGCAAACGTATCTAGAAGTCGTTCTAAATCCTTGATTCCATATAACGCAATTGACAACTGCTCAGCTGCGGGCATTGGCTTTAATCTATCACCATCCTATGATGGTTCTGATGCAGAAAGTTCAGCAATTATTTATTTATAAGCGAGTTGTAGAGTATTTGTTTGTTACTGCTACTGACTTAGATGGAGCGGGACGATTCACTAAACTTACGCAAGGTCTTGGCTGCAAAGTAAGGGCAGTGGGCAGAATAAATTGTGACATTATTCGTGGTTCTAAAATCCTAGTTTACATAAAACAACGCAATGTACGTATGAATAAATGAAACAACTCGTAAACAGGACAAAAGTAAATCCACAAATCGAGCAATGAACGTCGCGAGCACGTCACAGAAACGGCACAGTAAAAACGAACGCGATAAAGTTCACAAATTTGAAGAAAAATAGCAACAGAATAAATATAAATCTGCAAATTTCAGCAAAATTCGTCAGCTTGCAACTGTATGAAGCATCGATAGTCATTCAGCTAGTTGATAGAAAGCAAACTACTCATTAATGGACAGTAAAATAATTTACCTTCGTAGTTGAAATTCATAGAAAGAGCTAACTACTCATTAATGGTCAGTAGTACAGCTTACTTACGTAAATTTCAAATTATAGAAGGCAAACTACATTAATAGTAGAATAGTTCACTTCCGTGAATCTGGAATTCACAATCATCATTAGCGGTGTGCGTTAGTCGATCGTAGGAGGCACCTCAGCTACCGTACCCAATACAAAGATAATTAAACAATACAAACTAAAAAAGGTATAAAAAAGTAACATAATGCTAAATATCACATCATGCATGGAATTGGAGTGTTGTTGGGGCTGGGAGCTAAAAGGGAGGGAAGTAGGAAGAGACTAATAAAGGCCACTAAGGTCGGCTCTTCGCTATGTCAGATAGTGTGTCTAAACAAATGTGTTAATCGTCCTTCAGTCCCCAGCCAAGCAGTCGGGAAACACCAACCGACGCGAACTCCGAAGTGAAGGAGTTCATTCATCTCCACCAAGTTATCGTTTGGCCTCTTCTTCCATCCACATCCCCGGGGCACAAGCAGTTCACGATGCAGGAGTCCCTGTGCTGACATGCGCAACACGTAGTCTAGCCATCGGAGCCTGGTGCGCGATATTCTGGTTCTGAGCGGTCCACTCGTTACTCCAGTATCAAATACGCGGCGCCGAACGCGCTCATTGCTCACGCGGTGTTCGCGCCAGACATGAGCTATGCTACGAAGGCAGCGATGGTCTAAAGTAACAAGCCTTTTTAAGCCTGTCGATTTGATGGGTCAGATTTCGCAACCATACAGGAGGGTTGAACGAACAGTTGCACTGTAGTCGTTGCCTTGCAAAGCGGAAGTAATGTTACACCAGCGGCACAGGTGGCAGAGATTGGTCGAAGGCGTAATCAAGAAACGTCGAGCCGAGGCACGTGCTCGCGGTAGTCCAACTAACGGGGTTTGTGAAGAGCATGCTATCGTAGCGTGTCAGTAGTCCCCTTCTTCGTTAGTTCATTTGAAAAATGTTATCCTAGGGGCTACGTGAAAAGTGCTGAACTATGTCGGGGTCTCTGAGACCATGGCCAGGGGTAGTTGTTTTTGTTAATAATTCTTGGTCCCCACCAGCAAGATATATGTTGGTTTCACTTGAAACAATTCACCAAGCGAATTTCCAAGGAGGATATAATCAGAATGGTGTTCAGACAAATTTGATTAGTGAATGTGTTAGGAAATATCACATTCGCGCACGACTTGTTCGAGACCGACAACCTATACCACAGGACGGCATAGTGAATAGGAAGAAATGAAAAGTGGCAATGGAGCCAACAAAAGTGAAGAGTTGCACTTTCCGTGTCTCCTAAAGCCATACCAAGTGGTATTCATCTGATGTACTCGTGTGCTGAAACCATGCAGGCGAATACGCGGCTAAGCACAATATTCCAGTGCTCCTTGCGAACGCTTCGCTCATGGTCTCCCTGAAACCACACGATCGGGCCTTAAGGGCAAACTTTTATTCAGTGTTGTTGGTAAAACGGGGCCACAGTGAAGTCAAGGCGTATCGCCGACGCTTCCGATCCAAGTTGTAGCTAGGTTATTACTGATTGCATGACATAACCAAGGGCTAAGCTAGGTATGAAGTGGATTGTCAGAGGAGACAATGTTAAAAACGATTCCACGTAGAACGCTAGACTCAGCACTAGTCGTCAGCTGTACGCCGTAACGGCGCTTCGCTGTCGCGCAACCACCAATATTCGCGCGATGGCTGAATACAACACGAGGACGCCCCGCCATACGCGGATTCGAATTGGTGACCTTACGATTGCAAGTCTGGCGTGCAGACCAAGGCCACCGGGCGATACATTAGGCTCAGAGTGAACAGTAGCTCAGAACATATGGTGAACACTACTAAACTAGAAGACAGCAGCCGCCTCCTTGTACGACAAGTGTTGCGCTCATGGAAATCAATGGTCCGGTGGTAAATGTGTCCGCCGGCAACCAATGCATCCGGAATTCGAGTTTCTACTCTGTCTCCATCTAAGGAATAAAGAGGAGATCCGGAAGTGCAACATTGGGAACAAGAAACAAACATCAGACATGCGCGTTTCTTGGATGCAGTTAAGGGGTTAAGATTATGGAGGTTCATTTCACCATGATTCCATCAGAGGCCGAAACAAACCGCTGACAGTCCAGCTTAGAGATCATCTTTGTAGTATCGAGAAATAAACGTAGCTTGAGATAGGTAACTGCGTTGGCTTGAGTGCCGAGAGTGAAAAATCGACGACCGAACGTTTCAAGGAGCTATTAACAGTAGATACAGTAAAATCTCCGCGGTTGACCACCTCTGTATCTTGACAAGTTCTCCAAGTTGACCATTTATTTTTTCCTTGCTTGAACGTTCACCATGTAAACCTCTGTATGTTGACTACTTTAGTACAGTCCATTGAGTGGGCAAATTACGGAGTTTTTACTGGAGTTGATCGAATGTGAGCACACCCAGTGGTTAAGTGTGTACAACGAGTACTACCAGCACAACTCCTTGGACTTCTGTCCTCGCATGTTCGCTTTCTTCTGAGAAGTACTCGCAAACGGAGAAGCTATGGAAATCATTTCTGCTATTAGAAAGTTTTATAGAAAACTACGGTCGTCATTATTCTCAGTTAACTGACCCTGAGCCAATCCTTACTATATTTGGTTTAAAGAGGAGCATTCTGATTTATTCAACCAGCCGTGTACAGCGTTAGGCAACTGCGTTGCTTGGTTACCATTTTAACATCCTTTCCCGTTGCACAAGGGGTTGATCAAGTGGATATCTTTTCTCACATAATCAAGGAACACCAATCTGCTGAAGAAGAAGAAATGGTCATCGCAGCAGTTGCTGTCGAGGACGGTGTGTGTCGGGTTCTGGCGGACTCTATCCACAGTATTCGCGTAACTGCTGCTGACATTCAGCACATGACCAAACAAGGTCACTCTTAAGCTAGCCATCAATTTCACTCAGTCCTGATCGTCATCTGATCTTACTTCAGGTGATATCCGATAGGTATACCTTAGGCGACAAGCGTTCTATGTGGTGGACTTCCGTCCAATGTTTGCTGATCGGGTTGTCGTACCTGCTCCCCTAAGCCAAACTTTGCTGCGACAGTCTCGTAACGGCCATCGTGGTATCGGACGCATACAGGTACTTGCTGGCGATTACGTTTATTGGCCTAATATGGATTCGGATATTGAGAATGTGGCAAAGCATTGTTCGCATTGCCGCTCTGTCGCCAAGGCTCTGCCTCAGATCGATCCACAGCCCTGGTCTGAGGTTCAAACAGACCTTATCGGCCACATCGATGAAGCTATGTATTTTCTTTTGGTTGACGCACACATGCAAACTGGCCAGACAGTTCCTTTTCATCACGCAACAGCAGCAACCATAATTGCTGGCCTCTGGCAGATTTTTATTGTGCACAGAGACCCTGGAACATTAGTTACCGATAATGACACACAGTTTACCACATCTTTGTTTTTGGATCTCTTCCGTCATGTGGATATCTAACAAGTACGGACACCCCTGTGTCATCCACAGTCAAACGGTCATCAGGTCGAGCGTCTTAACGACACTTTTAAGAGCGCTATTAAAAGACTGTGGGCAATACATGACAGATGTTGCAGATTTTCTTCTTTACTTACCTTAGACCTCATAACAAAAGCATTCCTTGAAACAAAACCCCAGCAGAATTGCTCATGGGGCGCAATCTTAGAACCACAGTTGATGGGCTCATTCTCAACACTAACGTTATCCCGCAGTGGGACCTGTCTCCATCCATATTTGGTATTGGAGAGATCGTGTACGCACGCGATTATCAGTCTAGATAATCTAAATAGATGAACGGTGTTGTCAGAGAAACAAAGAGAAAGGTGACGATTGACATTCAGATCCGTGACAATATTTGAGTCCGCCATCAAAATCAGCTACAAAAGAGAAACACAAGCCCAGATAACTAACTCTTCCAATAACCCAGTCATCCTTTGAAAATGCAGATATACGTCCGAAAATCCTCGAAAATAACGCCGCCGAATTCAGTAGCGCGTGGATTACCACGGTTCAGACGATCCGACTGCGTTCCTCTACCAACGGATCAGTTGCAAATGAACCCGGTAGCACACACATCTCAAGAAACTTAGGGGAAGGGGTTGAGAAAGCCAGGTTTTTACCAAGAATGTTATTCTCACGACTCAGAGTCAGCTTGTGTGCCTGATATCGATTGGGCGCTACAAACGGCCGTAACTGATCGATCGAAAATATGAGCGAAACTCACTCGGTGATCTCGGTCCACCTAGACTGTAAAGTCAGCTCCGGTTTCTCGTTTCGTTGGGCTAAAGGTACTTGTGTGAGGACCCGTTGTTCTTCCTTATTCGAGGGCGAGCGCGTGCTTTTTGGTACCCTCACTCAAGAGTTGTTACAGGCTTGCGTCGTGTCGACACAACAGGCTTTGTCAAACGGATGGAGAACAAAGAGCATGCTACCGCGATACATACACAATGCCATTAATTCACGAAAAACAAGTCCTCATTGGAGTCCAAACAACAAACGCGTCCTTGGTCGCTGCCAAAAGCGGAAGCGCAGCTTTAAGTTGGTCACGTGGACTGCAGCGTAACGATCAGAGTTCCACTGTGCAAGTTGTAGCACCGAAAGTGGGAGTAATGGCGTGAATAAATAAGCAGAAGAAAAGGTAAGAATGAATGATAATAAGAACAACCCTATAGTGCAGTCAGCTCCGTAAATTCAAGCCGTTATTGGATAAGCTCAAGTAGAATGAACTATGGCGCCCACAAAGTTTGGCTGAATTCCCTTTCCTCTTCACTTCAATGGGAATCGCGGTCTACTTTGAGATTGCGCGTCGCAATCCATCCACACAACGTGTACTTCAAATTCACTTTCCAATCCCTTTCCTCTTCTTCGCCCGATCACCTGAAGCACACCTCACAGTCACACCAATAAATGTGCCCTAAATAAATTGCAGACTGAGACTAATCTACTCACATCTGCTCCTAATCTTCATGTTCTGCTTAATCAACTATGTACACCCTACAGCCATATTAGAAAGTGTGGATTGGAAAGGTAACGCTGGTTAAATCTACCATTACCACAAGCGCCCATTATTGGTTCCTTTTTATTCGGTCAAGGCTATGTCCGTAGACCACATGTGGAACATGTCAGCTGAGGAAGACTCACAGTCTGTGTGGACACCTTTGT
>OX104071.1:61404003-61519422 GCA_944474145.2 Dicrocoelium dendriticum | reverse complement strand
ACCCGGAAGGCAGCGGGTCTAGCACATGATCACTTTACTGACTCATGCAGATTGTTATCCTGGATCTTAGCAGGAAAGATGGCGTAACCGAACTCCCACCCAGTGGTCGCCACAAGGAGGCGTCCAAGACATGAGCCAATGGCACAACCGTAGCAACAGTGGGTAGACCATAGGCTCTCCCGCCACATGCCACATCTATACACAGCTATATATATCCAGTCCAACTACCATGGTACTAGCTGCCCATGGAGACCTGTCAAAAATATCAACGATTTTCCTACATTTTCTCATTATTCTTAACCTCTCTATTTCGTTTACCTGTCTAACGCAACCGCGGCCACGCTTTTGTGGTCCTCAGGCATTCTAGCACCTGCTCAAGACGTCTACCACTAGCTCCACTGGCCGAGATTGTGAGTAGAGGTGTCATGAAAGTATCTCACCGTTTCACCCATGTAGTTTAGACTGAGTTTCAAAGTGTCATAATTGCCACAAATCAATAGTATAGGCCTTGCACTGCTTCATTATCGCCCAGTTTCACGCATTCTGCGTCTCCTTATTCGATTCCCCATAGGCTTGCTAATACCCCCGCTGTCGCAGTTGACCAGTTCATCTTGCGTCACTCCCCCAATAACACTGGTTTATTCTCACCCCAGTGCTCACACTGCCTTCACACCAGACTTGTCTAGTAACATATTACCCCCCCCCCTGGAAAGCACCCCGTGTGACTAACGTATGTGTCCCGCTATGAGTTGTACAGTGAACCAATCGGATAGAACCATGTTACTCAACAAAAGAGCCAAGGGAATCCCCTCGCGCATTCTGCATTTTGTGGTTGTGCTGTTGCAAGTGCTTTGAGTATCTCTTCCCGTGTGTATTTTGTTACTGTGTACCCAGTCGGTTGTCAGCACTGAGCGGATACTGGTGAGGTATGTCCTTACTGCATATTCATGTTTGTTTTTATAGTTCTTTCTGAAAATTCTTACGAAAGACAAAATTGCTAGTTCCAAATCAGCAACGCCAAAGCCATTAACACTTGAAAAAAGAGCATCATTGATTTGATAAATTCAGGAAGGAAAACGCAAATATTGGCGGAAAATTTCGGACTAAGAAAGACACATATCCTTCTACTTTTAAAGAAGGAATTCGAGTGTTTGAATGAATTTGTGAACAATGCACCGAGACTGAAAAGAAAGAATAGTAGAAAAGCGGATAATGAAGACATAAACCCCCGTTGCTGGAAATGGTGCCAGTCAGCATTTGCGATAAAAATCCAATTATATGGACCTACGATACAACCACGAGCATTATACTTAGCAAAAGCATTGCACAACCCAGACTTTAAAGCTGGCCTTTATCAATAGACATAACCTTGTGTTTGGTAAGCAGTCAGGCGAAAGCCGTGACACAGATATGTGTACTGCATCCGATTGGACAGCAAAAGTACCCGAAATATGTTCTGGCTACACAGCTCAAGACATTTTTAATTTAGATGAAACTGGTTTGTTATTCAAAGCGACTTCGGATAAAAGCTTTTGGCAAAAGGAAGAAATGCGCATGTGGGAAAAGAAGCAAGGAGCGTATCATAGTTGTGCTGTGCACTACAATGAACAATGTTATATTACGGGTAAGAAACGATTGCTTTCCAAGTCCCGTAGGATGGCTGAAATGAAAGTAAACATAAGTGGAAATCGTAAATTTAAGCTCCTAGCGATTCAGATGCCCCTTATTCATATAAACGCTTTAGAATGTGTATTGAATTGTTACTGTAGAGTAATAAGGGAAGTACTATGGGAAAGGTACGTCTTAAGAACAAAAGAAATGACAATGCCTACTCGTGTGCCACTTTCTTGGGCTGAGGTAATTGATGAATGCAGTTGTAGTGTATCCGAACGATATTCCACAGCAGCAGCGTGTAAGTAGTAAAACACGAAAGCTGAGAATGAGCACCGTTGTTTCGTGTTTGGTTTACGTAGACGTCACTAATTAGTTAGCGTAATGTAAGTGGATAAGCGAATCATCCAGACATGCCGTTAGCGTGTGGGAAGAAACAACGTATGTAGGAAGAGCGTTCCAGTGTTGGCACAGACGAAGGGAAAGGAAATTCCGGCGGCATTCCAACCGGCTGTGTTGTGTGACCAGCTTTAGCTGGTGTCCTCTGAGTGTAGCATTGCGACTCAGCTTTAGTAGGTGACGACAAGAATGGTTTGGATTCCTCAGAATCATGTAAGTCATTATCAAGTCGTCACGCAGGCGTCGATATTGTCCACTGTAAACCCCGAGGGCTTTCAGCCTCAATCAGTAAAGGAGATGAAACAGGCCCTTTAAGTTCTTGATCGCCCTTCGTTGTGGCAGATCAAGAGCGGTAAGCTCTGGTTTTTTGCCATGGCTGCCAGGCGTGAATGGCGTACTCAGAATGTTAGGGGAGCGAGAACCGGCTTTAGTGATTGGGAACTCAGCCAACCCACGAGTTTTTAGCAAGATCAACATGAAAAAACTACCGGTAGTTTACAAAAATAATAAAAAGACATGGATGGCTGCAGCTATTTTCAAAGATTAGCATCAAAGTTTTGACATAAAATGCAGAAAAGGGGGTGCAAGATCATACTTTTTGTCGACAGTGCCATTTGCCGTCCCAAATCCCAATTACTTGAGGTCAAATTGCGGTTCATGCCACCAACACCACTTCGTTAGTTCAACCCTTCGACCATGGTGTCACGCAGGCGCGTAAATTGCAAATAAAGGAAACAGCAGATTCTGTATTTTATGCGGATCATGGAATCCCACAAAGAGATGTCCGGAACTGAACTCATGAAATGAATAAATTTATTGGACTTCGTGTTCTGGATAGCTAAAAGAACACGCGACCATAGGTGAACAATTGTTTTCGATGATTCTCTTCAAACCAGTACAATCATATTTAAGAGTAAAATAATGAACTGAAATCGACTCACTGCGTCAAGTTACATAGTTAATTAACAGATCAGTGAGGGAGGCTAAAAGTTGATCATTGATCTGACTGGTCGATTGCATGTTATCGAGCTTGGTTGGTGGCAATCGACCTCAGTATCGTTCGTTCTAGCTGGCCAGGGAAGCTGTAAGGCATGAAGCAACTTCTTTTGCGAGCATAATGAAGGTTGCAACAACCGAATGCAAATCGATTCAGCTGTCGCCAGCGCACGGCGGCGTAAACCTCTTGATTGATGATGGGGGACCCTGTAAATTATCCTGAAGGCACGCTTTAGATCGACTTGGTGCCCCGTGTCGACAATGTGGGCCAAAACGGCGCTGCTAATTGCCCCAGTTCCTCCTTGACGCAACCAGCGCGGGCAGTGCTCCTTCACGCGTTTGGACAAGTGCCTTGCCGTTCGACCAATATAAGTAGCTTCACCAACGCATCTGGATAGCTACCGCATGGAAGGAGGTGGAAAACGCAGCAATCTCTAAGTGTTTTTATAAAGCAAGGTTTCTTTCGCTGCAGAAATAGTGGTTCTGAGAGAGCAATATAAACTAGACCTGAGACGTATGAGCAAATTGTACCTGCTTCGACCTCTGTTGCTTTGGATAATCTTTCAAAGAAATTGTTTGGCTGCCAACTGGTGACAGTCATAAGGTTGGTTCTTATCGCCAAACCTGTAACACAAAAGAAATAAACTAGGACCTGTCTGCCGCATCAATTTTGGCAGCTGAAGACGTGAATAGCAAACCAGACGACGAACAGGAACAGGATTCCACAGACGTTCTGAAAATGTAATCATTCACAGTAGCACAGGGTGCTGTTGATGTTTCGCGCTCCTCAGCAACGCATAGCGGATGCATTAACACGCTTGAACTTACCATGAACCTGAGAGAACAAGCAAATTCATCTTTCATTTCAACTGACAAGCAACCGACCATTGTACTTGATATTATTTCATCTGGTGGAAAATGTTTACTAAAATAGAAATGAGTGTGTAGGTTTTTTTCAAGGATTGTGGATTTATAGAATTTGCAGGTCAGTTTTTAACGTTTTATCTCATAAACTGTAGATTTATTGCATTCTTATTACTCATATATCCCACATTATAAACTCCTACTGTTTTTGGCCTAATTAAAAGCTAAAACTAATTGTAGAAGCCATCGTTTTACAGATCTAGTTCGCGAGTTGCAAGTTCATCACACATGTGGAGTAGATCGCGATTAGTGTCGCCTATGTTTGAACCTATCTGTGGTGACCACCTCTCCCAAGCGACAACATTTTGTCGATCCCCTGAATGATCGCCTTGGACATGTTTGACTGTATTGTATTGTTATATATTGTTAACAAGATAATGATAATCCAGCTAAGGAAGTTCTGTCTCTTGGGTCCAGTCCTCTCATTCGTACCGGAAATGAGTATTCCGGTGGAGCATGAATTGCGACATTTCGCAGCTAGTTTTGTGGCCCTGGTGCTTCGTACCATCCCGTGTAGCTGTACAATTTCAGTCAATGCGCACAAATTGAGTGGGCGATGATTCTAGCTACTCACGGGAAGCAGATGATATCCCCAATGCCGACAAAGCACAAGGGAAACAGACAGCCCTCCGGTGGTGTTCCTGCGAGTATACACTATTTGTCTAACTGAAGAAGCTTATTGGAAATTATTACAGATCCATTCTTACACTGCTCTTCACACAACGGTGGATCACACAACCTTGCCTAAGTAAGTTGGGAATGAATAAATTGACTAAGTCGTTGAATCAGTGAACATACCGATTCCTAATTTTGCTCCTATTGACTTCTGCACTTGTACAGTGCTGTCGGATGCATTAGTTATGATTGTTTTTACAGCGCATCTTGCTGCCATGGAGGGTCATTTACCTGTGCTGAAATGTCTTGTCAGTCTCATGCGGAGGCCGTTGCACCAGCTGAACATGCCGAACGACTTTGGGGATACTGCTGAAACTCTGGCAAACCGATTTTACAAGGATGACATCGTCGAGTACTTGAATAACTGGAAGACCGGTAAACTTTCCCTGCTGGGTTCAGAGGAATTTTCGAAGATGGCGTTTCCCGCCCACATTGCAGCGTATAATGGCGATCTGGATTGCCTGATGGACCTGGTAATGGAAGGTTGTGTCAAAATAGATGAAAAAGATGAACAGGGATCCACTCTATTACACAAAGGTAAGTTAAGCTAAAATTCTTGAAAACATGCTTTAGTGCGTAATAAATGGCTCACTGTGCCACCCAAAGCGATGACCTCCGAACACCTAAGGTTTGATATAATGGCTGCAATGTATTTAGCTTCGAATGATGGGGACTGCCGTGACTTATCATTCACAAACATATTCAGGACTTTTTGAGAGATTTGGGTGTCTTGCCTGTATATTAGCAACCTCTCATCCATGGTTCCGCAGGGTTCGAGCAGCACTTTAACAAATGAGAAATGGGTCGATAAGTAGGTGCATATGTGTAGGGCACCTGCGTTTGGATGTGTGTGTGACCAAACACTAATTGTGTTACTCCGTCAGAGTGGATCAGTGGGTTGACTTTAAGCTGTACGTATGGTATTTACACGCCAGCAATAATGGGGAATCCAGTTCCGTGCTTTAGCTCTCGACCTAGTGGTATATACGAGCCAAAACTCAATGACCAGCCATGGTGCGGCCAGCCTTTGTTATTTTCAATATAAATAGACGGAAGCGCATGCACGGGACCAATGAGCTTGCTCGTTATCTACACAAGCAGCAGCGATGTATTTACCTCCCAAATGAGCCAGGCTGTTGGTTGGTCGGATTGGACGTTCTTGCGGTTTCCTCCGGCAGCTGCGGTATGTCGCGTACCATACCTTTTAGGGCACCCATGCCGCAACCTGCGTTGTCAGTTTAAAACAAACAGCTACTGTAAAAATGATACTTGCGATGCACTGACTTAACGTGCTGCACTACTGGCACATGTCCTGTCAGTCATTTCATTTGACTTTGATGGTGGGGCTGGG
Source organism: Dicrocoelium dendriticum (assembly GCA_944474145.2). Classification (NCBI taxonomy): domain Eukaryota; kingdom Metazoa; phylum Platyhelminthes; class Trematoda; order Plagiorchiida; family Dicrocoeliidae; genus Dicrocoelium; species Dicrocoelium dendriticum. Next base: position 61,513,466 of record OX104071.1, on the reverse strand, counting down.
AACAATATCCTGATGAAACAGAAGGAGGGAAACTGTGTATATCACCTCACAGACTTTACAGCATGTTTCTGAAGTGATCTGAGCAGACTACCTTTAAACTGAGGCCTACTCTGCTGGAAATACCTATTTCACCGCGTTGGCCTTATTTTGCAAATAAGACCGAAAATAATTTCCACTGAATACTACGTCAGAGTATTGATGAGAGCATAAAAATGACAGCAAGTATTGATTTTATTTGCTAGCAAGTAGGTTCGTGCATCGTACGTTTCGTAATTTGTGTGGAAAATAACGTGTATGACGATACCAGTTGTGTACGGCGGCACTGGAGACGATGAACACCGAACTCGGTCTGTTTCGGAAACCAATGACACGAGATATGGTATAGCCGTATAAACACGCTGTGGTTGCTACAAAACTAACTACGGAATTGTTAAAATAGCCGGCCGGTGGCCGAAATTCCTAAGACACTGGTTTGAATCCGCTTAGGGGCTGGCGTCCTCGCGGTATACTCAGCCCACGTGCGATTGGTGGTAGTCGCATGAAAGCGCAGTGTCGGTACAGTGTCTCGGCGTAGTGCTGATGATTTTTGGAAATTAGCTTGTCGGTTGGTTGCTACTGGATATCAGCTATCCACTTTGTGATCCACGAGGCACCGGTTCGACTCCGCGGTTTGACCCCGCAGTATCCCCAGCGCGCGTTTCATCGGTGCTGACCGCGTGGCAGCAACGCGTCGACACGACATGCCGTCCGATTGTTGTTACCTGCTTGTCTACATCTGATGAGCACATTTAAAATTACATCGCATGAACAACAAACCAATACACATTGGCATGTCGTGTTTCTACGCGAATACTCGTCGATAATTATTCCACAGGACTGGCTATCTACTTCCGAACGTATCAAATGTTCGCAGTTTCATGGTACAATTCTGGCTAACAGTGTGTTCAAATGTGAAAGTGTACATACGTTTTTGCTCCTGAAAACACGAAAATAGCACCATCTAGTTGCTGTTGTAAAGGGATGCCGGACGTTGTTCGGTCCAAATTTAATTCTTTGGCGTTGTGCAATAACTTAGTCTCGATACACCGAAATACTAGTGACAAGGGGTACCAACTCACCCATGGTCTTTATGTCGTCACCAAATGCGTTAAACCCTTCCGGTAATGCGACCAGAATCAACACCAAGATTTTTGTTGTTCAACGCTGTGGGATCACAGGAACCTCTAGGTACGCATTTGCCAACGCAAGCAGGTTGTATTGACCTATTCACAATGGCGTGTCCGTTGAAGCCGAGCAACTGGGGTAACACTGATAACCCGAACTGTAGAATCCGCCTTCACGAAAGCCAAGCTTGCCTGTAATGACCTTACTGCACCTTCCCGTGCCTTTTGAGAAAAGTAAATTTCACCCATACTGCCATATCCATAGGAACGATCCTCGTGCACTGTGTTACACAGGTCCTTAAAATTCATCTTTTAATGCACATAGTTAAGGTGGGTTCATATGGTCGACATTGTTAAAAGGTTGTACATTTTTAGTTGGTCAGTGCAAGCTTGACATACTTTTTTATGAGGATCAAACTGGCCCTCTGGTGCCTGTATGATTGACCTAATTCCAATACCAAGCAAAAGTTTAAAAGTGCTTAAACTAGTAACACCACATGGGGTATCGGCATCGTTGCGTGTTGAGGCTTTCATCCAAACTAATTCACATCATTCACCGATTTTCTGTCTATGAGAACATAATGTAGGTCTGTCCTGAGTCACAAGAGGCACACAGGCGAGAACGGTGAGCGAAAGTGCCATAGTACATTTAAGTTTATGTCTCAGGAAGGTGAATGCCACTTAGACGTGTGAGAAATGGCCACTGCGATCGCAGCGTCTTCTTCCCAGCCATTCACACTGCTCAGCGCAACGATTTAGATTCTGTGGCTCATAATGAGTGCTGAACACCTCTTACGGAATTACTTGCACGTGTGTGTCGCATTATAAGAGTAAGGTAGGTCAAGACAGACATCACTTACCTCTTATACACGAGTGCCGGAAACAGTCACAGCGGTTTCAAGTCCCCGTAGGTTCATGCACTTGGCTAGTGTTACCAGACATTTTGTTCTCACGAGATGAAGTCAAATGGAGTGCGCTACAACTGGGGGGATATTTGTGCTGATAGGAGTGAACCAGTTTGGGATCAGTTGCGGTTTTCACACATATGCTACTCGGCACTTTTCGAAGGCTATTGACACGGGACACGTGGTGTGTGTTTGGAATGGGGGAAGTTAGAGCAGTATCCACGGCTGGTTCTCCGTACCCATCAACATCATATGGACGGCCACCAGGCACAAATGTCACTGGCCACAACAGCTCCAATGGGCCACATACTCTCAAAGTATGCAATCCAAAACGCACGTTATGCTCGCTTATGCCCCGGAAACGGTTATATGCTCATGTTGCCTGTCAAAGTTCTTAGTGGTCTAGGCATCTACAGTGTGTGCTACGCGGTTACTTTTCTTTTTAATGCAGAATATTTGCACAACACTGAAAGTAATGCTGTGTGCTTGGTGGACTTATTGCTCGTACACAGGGGAGAAATATGGCCCACAACGTGTATGCTACCCGAAACAGTCTGTTGGTCAGTCCAAGGTTAAAACGTTCCTTCGGGCACCTCTTCGGAACAGATCATCTCACTTGCTAAACCGATGGCCTACGGTACACCATGAACTTGCCAGGCTGCGAACGACACCACTAAGTGTGGGATGTTTTCGAAATTGAACCATTAAAATACCACAAAGGAACATGTATTTCCAACCACCTTGTTGTGATTGTGCTGATAAGTAAGTGTTGTAGCCACTACCATAGCAAGTTGATGGACCTCAGACTCGCATAACCATATGCTTAAATCCTTCTTTCTTCTATTTTAACTCATTCATCTATGCCTGTGTTCACGGTAGGCTACCAGTTAAAAAACCAACTGTGCTATCTCAATATGACAGCAAATGATTACACTTGTGGCTTACAGACAGATTCCACATACTGAATTCGGACAATTTGTGCTCGTGAAACCATTAAATGAACAAAAGTTACCTCTCAACCGCTGGAATTTATACTACTCGAGAACTAATTGGCTGGCCTGGAAACCAAATGTGAGGGGCTTTACACTCACGTGCTGATAATCATCCGCAGAATTTTGCGTTCTCGTTCACTTCTCAGCGTCTCAGACGAGAGGTGGTCGTAGGACAAGGAGCCAACAATGGGAAATCCCAAAAGGAGGTGAAGCGTTAAAGTGTTCCAAAGGGCATGTTGACAGGGCACTACTGAGTGCGTGCAAGTATCCCACTGCGAACTGCCGGAATATCAATACGGGTTTAGTGTATGTGTAACCAACTCTCCGTTGCTCGTTTTGCCAGTAGTCAGCCGTATAGAAGAGCACTGTCTAGCCACTATTTTCTAGCTATCCTTTTTATGCCTATCTTCCAATGGGGTATTTTTCTGCGTATGTGAAATGCGGCAGTCTGGAATACGGCTCATACTTTTGGTACAGCAAAATTAGCGCCATGTTATCAAGAACCTCAGTCTTCCCGTTACCGTCTAAGGGCAACGAAGTGAAAACCTATTGGTTCGGTCAGTTTATTTCACCGAGGGTATGGTTTATTTCGCTCGATGTCGAACCATTTCTAACGCAAGAGTTCTACGTGAAATTTGACGGGCTGCATAATGTCACCAAAGGGGGTCCCTTACAATCTCACTTCCAGCTCCCAAAGTAACAAGGTTGCTGCACCTGACAACTTACTTCATTCGTAACAGAAGTACATCTGTAACTTGAAAAGCTACTTTGGTAGCAAACTGCTCTGGTCATTTTGCTTATGAATAGGGAAGAAAGGGGATCTAACAAGGAACAAAAATTTACAATTCCTTGTCTCTGAGGGCTTCCCATCAGTCAAAGGGAACAATATGGGTTCAAATCTTTAAGGTAAAAGATAAACTTCAAAATACAACACATTTGATGTGACCTGCCTGATCTGCTGCCGAAACAGAGACAACCACCACGTAAGACAGACGGAAAGAAAGCTTAGTACAGCTCTACATGAACACAGCCTAGCCATTCGTTATCACGATCGGAAATTCCTGGTGTTCGTGCATATGAACGTCGAAAACCACAACCTCCATCTAGCGCACCACAAAGTCCTCAAATCAAAAAGCCGATGTGTAGCACGCACACAGTCACAACACGAAACGAATCCATTCAATCAGCAAGCTCGAAACTTTCAACAATGCGCTCAGAGAGTATGCAGTACCTCAAATCGCGCCGCGGTCCACATGCTCGCACCGCCCCCGGGCAGCACTTTCCCGAAATCCATACCAGCCAACCTTCCACAACTGTGCTTGAGTGATAGCCATGTCATTCTGCCGACCAGCTAGTTCTCTTGACCTCCTCCACGTGGTAGCCTAGCTACTCAACATTTCACCTAGTGATAACGTGCGTGGAATCACCACGCACACGGCACATCTCACATGGTTGTTGGCACGCGGTTCCGGATTTGCCTGTCACTATGGCTACCATACGACGGCCACAGGAAGCCTGCGCCTACAGAATGAGTAGCTGCGGCTTGCGCTGCACCACCCACAACCCCATCCACACACCCCATGTTTAATGGAAACCCGAAGGAATAAGACTAAAAGACATGCGGATGGGGCCAAATTCCATCAAAGAAGTCGGCCCAAACTCATTCAACATGCACAGCAGCAGCATCCTGTCTATTTAGGTTGTTATCATGCGTACTAGATGTACACAAGCCGGTGGCTGGACAGTAGTCCGCTCCACACTGGATGGAACCACTTGTTGCGTCTAGAACGGTCACGAGAACGGCGCATCCCGTCTCCTTAAGTAACAACCTACTGTCTCCTGTAACGAGTATAATTGAGTCCACCTGAGGCCCGTCGGCTCACTTGCACTGTTCACCCACTGTCATCCGTGCTAGTCCAGTTCAACCTTGCCTACCACAGTGCGACACATCTTACATTCTAGGTCGGATATGTTTTCCCCGCGTCTGACTCACACGTGGTGTTTCACGGCCTCCTGTCCACGGACCCCAACTAGAGTCGGTCCATCAGCCAACAGCTACTAGCACACGTCTAAAGGGTTGGGTGCTCGTGTTTACTTACCTTAAAAACGTGGGGATTGATGACGTTCACCACATCGGGTAGCGGAGCTGCTTAGATAGAACGATTGTAGGAACATTATGACATTCGATGAGATGCAGTTGGCCGCTAGTAACGATTCTTGACATCACCAATCAAGGTGACTACCACAATACCGTTTGACGTTTGACCTAAATCTCAAAGAGGAACATGCTTTCTCACAGATTTTTACCTATTTATGCTCATCTGAGTAACATCACACGTCACCGACCATTCTGTTACACTGTACCTGTAACTGCGTAGATGTGACGGTTATCCAACCGTTGCTTCTCTATAGTAGAATATACAGTCCGAACCTGTGGTGATGAAGACTCCACAACTTTCGCTGGTCACTCAGTCCCGTACTTTTGCCTAGGAATTTCGACTCACGCTTGTTTGTCTCTATGCTTTCACCCGCAGATTGTGAAGTAGCTGGTTTACTTGGGCTTGATAAGTTGGACGCACTTAGTGAAAAAATTAATCATTTGTGGTGCTATCAATACTTCTTTTGTGACATATCCAACATACTTGGAGGGACTGTGTAAGAAAGTGGGGTAGCTTACATGCAACATCTGACCACAAATTACTGCAATTATGTCCACACGTGCACGTTTTCCTTCTAAAGAACCGCATCAGATTGTGTCATAAAATTTTGAACATGAGGTTTGCGGCAACACGTGGCAATCACAATCTAACCCAGAATTTCATTTTCCGCTCTTGAAAGCTGCCGAACAAGGCCATTTCAAAATTGTTCAATGGCTGCTCAACAACGGTGCGGACCCGTTGATCACTAACCAGCTCGGTGAAACGCCTGCTGAGATGGCCAGTCGGTTTGATCATCCCGACGTGGCGCAGTTGCTGCGGCCTTCGAAAGTCACTACTGATTTGGATGAACGTGCATCAGTGGCGAGTAGTCCACTATCAGAATTCAACCTCGGATTCACTGTGGGTGAGATACGGACCAACGTAGCCGGTGATCGGGAAGCTGGACTTGGTAAGTAAACCTTGAACCCGTGCAGTTACGATGAGAACTGTGCGAAAGACTGAACTTCCTTCATGCGCAAGATAGCTTATGATGACACATTAGCAACAGGTGTTTTCAGTCAAATAGCAGCTCATTGCGACACATTTGTCCTTGGTTAAGCATTGCCATGTATTGGTCAGTTACAGTCATCTGGATTGTCAGGATAAATACGGATATCGAGATTAAAGATCAGGTCGAAGGAACCTCTTTCTGATACTTCAACGTTGAGCTGTTACCATTTTATACGAATCAAATCACTCCAACCGACTAGTGAAGTCGTTACAAAGGAAGGTACGGTCAAACTTGTCTAAGGCGACTACTCAAGAGACCGATAAAAAGTGGTCTCTTTGGACAGATGGTCACCATAGACAGGTTCATGCATAGGAAAAATACTCATAGGAGAAAACTTTGCGGATATGTTTGTCTGGTCGTCATGAACTGGTGGTCACCATGGCAAGTTGGACTGTAAAAGCAGTGTTTTGGAGAAGTCGATCGTTGCTGTTAAGTAGGTCGCTGTCTCGGCCTGTACGTAGTCCAACTGAGTCGATCGGGTCAGGTCAGCCGTAAGGCCTTAAAGATTGGTTTCTGAGTGCACATATTCGGTTCTTGCAACCTAATTGTGATAGCTTCAGCAGCTTCCAATATCGGCTTACGCGAGTGCCTAGATCGTCTTTCGGGGCCCCGTAGATAATTCCGTATGCATCGGCTGGTTTAGGGTCATATCCTGTGTCGGGGAGGTGGACAGCTATGAGGGGCGTGGTTTGTAGACTTGTTCGCTCAGGTTGGTAATTTTCTTTCAGACTATTAGTCGTAAATCCGAACGACACCTTCAGTGCGTGGTTGTGCTAGCGGCTTTGCTGTTAGGCAAAGATCCTCACCGAAATCCCGTAAGTGGATATCGATGGCAATTGAGCTATTCCTTGTATATATTTCAGACCTTGTAGCTGGTGCCACAACTCCCAGATCTACTGGCAGTACGATCAAATTCGCTACCACTACTGTGTACTGAAGCTGTAACATTGATATGCGACAAAACAACTGCGAGTAAATTGCCAAGTTCTGTCTATAAGCCCGTATCTCAACTCCCAACCAGAGCTACTAGTATTTCAATGCATTGCAAACAAATATCAAGAATCATCAGCCAGTGTCTCTCTCTCTCTCTGTAGTATGAGAATTGCTTCAGTAGAAACTTACACCTTAAGGGTGATGATTACAGTTTAGTGCCGTTAGACAACTAGATCCTACTGCCTAGACATATATCGCCCTGGCAACAATCCTTTAAACAAGTGCTGAACTGATAGTACAGTCGAACCCGCTTTATTGTCAAGTTTTTCAAAATACAAATTATTTTCTCAGAAATATGCTAAAGGTTTATCGTCTAATTGCCCGTTGCCGGAGTTGTCCCACCGCTTATTTGCCCAAGTGCATGGGCTGTGCTCTTGTGGCTTTATCAATTTTTTGCCCCCATTTCTACTATCTTTTATTACGATTACTCCACGGCTAGCCAGTCCGATCGAGTCAAGGATAAGAAAGATGTCGGCGGCGTTAATGACAGATAAGAAGTGGTTACCTAAATCATTCAATACACCAGCAAGCTAAATGTACAGACAGCTGTCAGCAAGCATTCGGCCCTATTCAAAACTCCAGAACTGAGCGAAGTCGGGTAATCTTTCCGCTCCACATTTGTCAGTGCTCTAATGGTTACACACAAGTATGGACAGTAGCAGAAGACGTTTGTTCTTGCAGGACAAGTTGGATGGTTTTGAGGAACTTAAAACTTAACCACCAGGAACCTCGCAGTCCAAGTTGTCGCGTGATTTACATACTCCTCGTCATATCGTAGTCAGCGAAAAGGAACTCCGGCAAAATTTATCGCATGTCACTTCAAGCTCTCAGAAATGGACGCACTGTGGAAAGGGTGAAGAACTTGCAACTGCATCGAATGACTGGATGATAACGCTTCGCGAGCACAGCCAAACGGTTACAGGCCCGCTTTTGAAGAAAAAGGCAGAAGAATTCTGGGAAAGACTTGGCAAAACCTTTGCTGCCACAGAAGAATTGTTGCAATGATGGAGGAATAGAAATCAAATTGTGTATAAACATGCGTATTGGTGAGGAGGTCCGCGGATAGAGCAGTCTGTGAAAATTATCTGGAAGATTGATTGCCTGAACTTCTAAACCTATTCTATGATGACAACGCGTACATTGCAGACGAAACCGGCCTATTTTATCGAACAACTCTAGAGGGTTCTTTGTGTTTTTCTGCCGACAAGCTCAGCAGATCGAAAAAAGCCATGGATAACATCATTCTCCTATGCTGTGCGTTAGTCAGACACGGATAATGGAAAATTGGTTACAACCAGAAAAAGTAAGAACCCACGAGTTGCGATGGCGTGAACGTGGACACACTACTCGTAAGTTACAGAGCTAACCAAACTATGTGGATGAGGAAAGAAGTTTTCATCGCGAGAGTCCTCGAATGGGATAAGTGTTAGGCCAAATTAGCCGAAAAATTATGTTGCTCTTGGATAATTGTACAGCGCATCCACAAGCAGAATGCCTGAAAAACATTCAAATGGAATTTTTTCCAACAAACACGAGCAGCGTTCTTCAACCCATGGACGAAGGTGTGATTAAGCATCTGAAAAATCCGTTACGGGAAGAAAATTGTGGACCGAATTCTTTTACATCGAAAAAAGCATATTATCTGGCTGCTCGTCGGCGGTGCAATTCAGCGCCAAGATTTCTGTGCTCGATGCAATTCAGTTAGTTTCAAAACTTTGGGGACAGGTTACCAGTGCAACCCGAAAAGCTTGCTTTCAGCATGTTGACTTCACTCGACTGGCATCAAGTGCACTTGCTGATGACGCCTTCATCGCTGAGGACAAGGTCAGCGGTTGCACAATTCTGGTCATCAGCGCAGTAGACTTCGTCGCCATTGATAAGTATGCGGAATGTACCTCAAGTCTGACAACTGTTGAAGATGAAATTGTCAGTAAAATGTTGGAAAACTGACCAGAGCAGAAGGAAGGCAGCGACTCAGAGGATGACGTGCCAGATGCCTCCGTGAGTAACAGCAGTCCGCGCGTGTCGCCTGTAAAAGCAAAGAACTGTGAATGATCTGTAAAGCTACCGGCTTTTTGCATTGGCTAGGCAGAGTTTTCTTGTCCAAATTGGACTTTATCAGTAAAAAATGGCTTGAGTAGCGACGCAAAGTAATGTCCAGCTGACGCTGGATTGTTTTCACTGCGAAAATATGCAGTAGTGCCAGCTTCTATAGCTATCCAGGTAAGTTGCTTTATAGTATAATTTTTAATGTAAAGATCATGCTGTTCTGAATAATCGTCCTTGTTAGACTTTTGTTACAGCTACGTAGCTTATCCTTCGTTACAATGCAATTCATATACTGTACAATAGTTCACTGGTTGTCTCACTTTTGTAAAAATGGCAATATCGGTTAATTGCCTTCCCGGCTTTATTGCCCACTTTCAAAATATCCCGATGGTGGACAATAAAGCGGTTTCGACTGCATTAAGCAGGAGTTAAACGTAAATGATAATCACTGCTCCGAATATAGAGAATCTATGACTAGTTAAACTGACTGAATGCAAGAGCATTAGTGGCATCACAACCTGCCCACATCTACCGATGTCTCTAACAGTTTGCCCTAGCAAGCCCGAAGTATCTATCCAGGAAAAAAAATATACGCCAGCTTGATTAAACCTTATGGTCACCGGCCTAATGCCTTCGTCTTCTCACTCTCCCTCTTCTATCAAACGAATGAAGATGAGCCAAACGATACAGGCCGGGGTAATCATTGCGTGGTTATACAAATGACTTAACCAAAGCGATTGACCTGTTTTTGTTTACTAGCCACAAGAGGTACACTGTCAAGCACCAACTGATGGTCCTGTGTAATGCGGTTTCAGTGTCCACACCGTACTTGAGAGATGTAGCATCAGTAGTAGTAGTAGTAGTAGTCAAGTGTAACCAGTCTCTCTGTCAATCACCTACGCAGCAATGAGCGCGAACCAACTTTTTATACCACATTTTTAACTAAGTGATAAACCTTCTTTGTCTCCACGGCTAGTAATGACTATGAAAAACTAAACACTCCTTACCCATAGCCTCCGCAGTTTGTTCAGCGATATACCCACCAACTTGTGTCCTCATTAATGTTTCTGAGAGGATGCGCCTTTCAACGTAGTCGTGCAATCCTACTTGAAATCATGGGACAACTATATAGTACGAGTAATAAATCTGAGGATTGATAAGTCCCGTAGGACGGTCTGAGGGGAATTCATAAGTTCAGAAATCATTATCCTTATGATAAGCCGCGCTTCCCTATACACAGATACACAGTCTCCCGAAACTCGATGGAAATTTGGTGCTATGTGCCTGAAAACACTGCGCAACCACGACGCGTTTCGATTTGATTCGCTCTTATCAGGTGAAGTTTGCTGGCCTCGAACCCGCGACCGTTGGAATAGTAGCCGAAACTTCTACTAATGAAAGCCGTTGAGCATGACATTGTAGCATGCGGTTTGTCGTCGCCCGATAACTGCGGGTAATGGGACGTAATGGAACTGTTATAAAGCAACATCGATTTGTTTTTGGTAAAAGTATTTAAGTGGATGTAGAATTGACATAGGTCGGAAGAGCTTCTCACGAAGAAAATATCCTGCTGGAAAAGTGTTCTGACCGGCTGTATTGGGTAGCCAGTTTCTGCAGGTGGCCCTATTTTTCGTTTTCTGTCGGAGTTGCAGGAGGTAGCGTTAAACATGACTGAGATTATTCAAAATCTGGTAGATGAAGATGAGGTCACTGAACGGACGAAGAGAAGCTCCACTACACCTTCCTATAGCGAAACGTAACACATTCCATTTTATGCAGCGCATTGCGTTAGCCCATTGAGCTTCAGTTGCTTATCGACTGGACTCAACTCCGCATCCGCGTGCTTCAAGTCTGCCAGTCAATCAGTCAACGGCCTTGCGCTTCTAAGAAATCTAACAGCGCGTCGTCATGCATGCACAATGTTACCACTATGTTAAGCAGAAAGGGTGATGATGAAGGCCCTAATTCTTCCGGTGAACTTAGGGAATATATTTTGGTGCAGCTCGGCGCACTTTTGCAAAGCAAAAAACCAAGGACATGGAATGTAACGGTCCTGTTGTAAGGTCTTTGTTGCCATTCTATATCACAACCAGAATACAACCAATGACTCAGTGTGTTCAGCAAGTCCTTGTGTGTTTCCTTCTATACCATCTGCATGCAATTTCTCAAATTAGTGAGCCATTTGTTTGAACAGGTCGTGGTACTTTGCTCAACGAGCATTTGTTCAGTGGAGATGAATCGGAGGAGTTAAGTTTAAACCTAATCTGCCGTGGATCAAGGGCCGACGACCTGTTCAGAAACATCATCCACTACGTACTAAAGAACTGGCGAGATCACGTCGACCGGTGATGAAACCTGCTACAAATTGCCTACCTCAGAGAATAAACCGAAGGCTAAACAGTCGACCCAAGCTTGTTATTCAAATTTACTGCAACTAGCGTGCTTTCAGATAACGAGTCACAGTTGTTCGCTTGCATATATCGATCAGTGCTGTCGTTCATCTTATAGCGTCGCAGTCTGTTGGTTTGAATTGTGAAAATCTCAGTGTGAATAAACTCTAGCGACAGGTCCAAGTATGGTGAAAAGACCAACCGATGTTTCTCCGTAATCCCAGCGGATTTCTGCCCGATTCTAGTCAGTATGAAGTTGATTGTTGCAACTTTAGCAATAAGCGACATGCTACCGGGATGTTATAAATTCAAGCCGTTTTGAGACATTATCGCTTTCTAATATGTATGCAAACTTATTCCCATAAATTTCTCTGACCATCGTAAAGATGGAGAAGACGGTTGAGTACCAAAATTCATGTAGAGGGGGACATTTGGAGGTACAAGTTTTGTTAATGACTTACGACGTGCAGCCACACTCACGACCAAAATTCACTTTAAAGTGCGGATCACTCAATACGGTCACTGGAATCACACCTGAGGCTGCAAAATATATGGTTTTCCCAGGTTACAACACTACATACAAGGATCGGTTCCGTATTTATTTGCAATTGTTAGGTGGCTAAAGCAAGACTGCGAGTTGAATCCCGGGGACTGGGGTCTCATCCAAAGCAATCCATTCGCACAATCAATATATATATATATATATATATATATATATATATAAGCCGAGGTTCAGACCACACTGTAGTCATGCTATTGCTACGGAACTGTATAAGCAGCAAGGGCTAGTGAAAACCCTTCTTTCGATCCTGAGCACCGGTCGCCTGGATAAAGGTGGTGGCTCAATTTTACCTTGTCTCTCTATAATCCTTCGCGTGTTTTGTGTGGGTATCTATGTAACCCATGCGACTGTACGATTATTAAAACAGTGTAGGCTATTATTGATACGTATTGCTCAATTATTCCCATATCGTAGTTGGACATTTAGCCCCGAACTCGGAGTGAAGAGTCCCAACCCATGATCCACGCGATATTGTATTGTGACACGGTTCGAAAACGGAAACCGAAAACGGTAAAACGAGTCAATCCGAAAAAGAACAAAAGGCCAGTTAGTATCAACCAGTGTGCCAATGCTGTTCGATTAATCGCGTGGAGGCGTGTAGTTGTTTAAGTAACGTTAACGCGTTCTGCCGTAATAGGCATGATTCCACTCAACCCGGCCTAGTTTCTTAGCCTTGTGCTGCGCGAAACGGCCAAAATAAGCGACAAAAAACGAGAGGACGCATCTCCGAGGCAACGGCGGAACAACCGAATGTTAGTGATGCAGAAGGAGATGCTTATGTTCATCGACAGCAAAACCATCCATGAAGCTGCTGAAGTGGCTAATGTCAACGCGAGCAGGACAAGAACTATTATCGTCGCCTATGGCCGAGTACGCACCAATACTCAGCGCAAGTGTGGAGGAAACATCAGAGAAAAGCTGTTTCCCGATATCCTGCAACGCGTTGAAGAAACTGTTGAACGGCATTCCGACGATCCTATGGTGCAGCTTTAGCAGCAGCTGTGATAACCGGATCCACCTTTCCGTGTCTACGGTTTTCAAAGCCATCGGAAGGCTAAAGCTTACGCTGCAGAAATGCCACTACGAGCTAAACTGCTTCGATATTGCCACGACAATTGCAAGCCTGTAGGCTTACGCTCTCGACATCTCGCTACACGACCTAATCCAACAAGCCAACCCCGGCAGTTTGGTTTGAAACACCAACGTTAAAATAGATATGTTGTATTAACAAGAAGGAAAGCAATATCGTTAGAGATAGTAAAATGATAAAGGACTGTCCAGCTGCTGCGCTTGTCAGCATCGTATTGAGGACATAGTTCGTGTAGTCCTGCTGGGTTACCATTTCAACGTTTTCGTGAATGCCGGCACTTAGCTTCTGGTCAGGCGTCAGGTTGTCTTTCCGACGATTTCACCTTTGAAAACACATTTTGTACTGGGCTTAGCATGTACGGGTATGGCTACAGTAACTTAATTTATTGAGACGAGCACAGGATCCTCCTTAAATCATCCGCACCTGGATCCTGGCGCAGTCCATGACCAGCGATGATCCGTTCCTCTCCACTCTGCAGCGTATACGCGTCACAAGCTTTTCTGATGAATATCGAGGACTTTACAACATTGCAATCGCCATATTTGATGCTTTTTGAATGAACGATGCCTTGGTTATTCACTACCACAGTCAGCGTACCACTGCAGCTAGCCAGGTCTGACGGTTCGGTCTTGTACCCAACGCGTGTACCTGCTCTCCTGGAAGAAACCACTTGCTCACACCTCACCGCTGCGTAACATTCAGGTTTACTGCATCGATTGTAAATGTATTTTACGCTCAAACATACCTTCTTCTGGGATCTTCCCCCTGGTGCAAGGAGGTTAGACGTAGTCCAATAAGTTAATAGGAACAGCGGTAGGTTCTTCTCTGTTAGTCCTTTCACCCGCAGTTTTGGTAGTGAATGCCTGGAGGTGTTCACGAATCGTTCTGTCTGTCCGTTAGACTGCGGATGGCCCGCGGCGAACACCAACGCTTGATGCCATCGCGCTGACAGAATGCACCAAGTTCATCTTAGATAAATTGTGTATCGTTAGCTTCAACCAGTGTTTTGTGAACCGAACCGTGTCCGTTTTCGTACTGTTGCCGCTGTGGAGGCTGTGTTCATCAGGTATACACCCGACCACTTCGTATACGCACCATCAACAGTTCAAAACATTGGCCATGCACTGAACTAGCGAAATAAACGTGTATTCTTTCCCAGGGTTTGGAGGCTGACATCCAAGGTTGAATGAGGTTGCTTGGAAGCCCCGCTGCTGAGGCTCAATCGCTACATGTGGCGACACAATCCTGGGTAGCATAGTCAATAAAAGGCCACTATACGTAACTCCTGACCAGATCTTTTATCCGCGATATTTCAAGATGATGTAGGTGCAATATACTAACAACGACTTGTTCACCGAACATACTACAATCATCGACTAGTGCCAATGAGTCACATGGACAAAAATTGCTGAAGATGTGTCTCAGTAATCCGATTTCACCACTTCGTGTAGTTAAACGGATAACGGTTGGCAAAAGAGACTCGAGTTTGCTCCATGTCTGAATGTCCACAGAAGTAATCGGAAGAGGTCTGACTGAATTACACGGAAGATTTTTCACGTCCGAATCGAATGCAACTGACTCCAGCACCTGGTCTTCTTCTATGCTTGCCTATTTCGTGACAAGTCAGAGGCAAGCATCGGCGTAGCTGAAATCTGCCAATGTAACTGGAGAATATTAAAATTTTCTCCTTAAAACAGTGTCGCACAACGTTAGCGGCGATTTTTCATGTGCACAGGTGTACTCCTTTGTATTCAAGCCCCGCAACATGCGGTGCAACTTTTGACAGCACGGGTTAAAGCTATTATCTCTCTCGGTCTGTGAGTAGTCCCCTTCAGATTTCGGTAAAGGACGTGACGCATAGGCAACCGGCCTCATGATGTTTGCATCGAACCGTTGACGGGGAATCGCTCCAACGCCAGAACTAGAGACATCTGCGGATACAGCAAGCTTTGTTTTTGGGTCACAATATGCGTGCATCAAATCAGACGCGACAGCTTTCTTAATGAGCCTAAAGGTTTCCTCACATTGGGATGATCAAACTCAGAGTCGATTGTTACCCAGTGACTCATTCATTGGCCCGCGAACCCTAAGCTTATCAGAAATAAATTTAATGCAATAACTCTTCATGCCCAGGAACGATTGCAAGGTAAGTAGGGGGCAGATAGTTCCTAAAGGACATGCAGCTTTTCAATATCAGGTCTTCGTCCATCATAGACCATAATAAAACAAAAATATTTCACCTGAGTTATATGCGAATGACATTCATCAACTCTCAGAGACAAACCATATTCCCGTAGAAGTTCATATACCTAGGAGACGTGAAAACTCTGCTGGCTTCTCTTTGGTGATTCGACTATGATATCATCCAAGCTTGCACAAGCTGACGGTATGTCCGCCAACGTCGTATCCATCGGTGGTTGAAAGACTACGTTCACACGGAACGGTAGCCGATTCTACTGATATTGGCCACGGTGAGTGGTAAAAGTATGAAGGTGGCATGCGTCGTTGTCTTCTACCATTTGGAGCTAAACATTCGCGGAATCAGTATTTGAAAATACTCGACTACCCTTGAGTCTGGGGAATAGATACTTAGGCAGTGGCAATCGTGTTGACGGAGATTCAGTGCTGCGTTTTGGTCGGTCGAAAAAGCTCCACCTAAGCGGATGGCTCCATTTTTCACTGTCCTTATGGACGCTGATCGGTCTGAGTATTACACAAGATATCAATCTTGATGGCTCCAAGCGATCCAATTCATAGTCAACTAAGTTAAGCGAAGGATACAGCACCGGCCTTTTGTGTCCTTAAAAAGCGTTGCATCCTCTTTTAGTTACAAAATTGCTATGAATTCGGCGCAACAGCCAAGTGTTGGGTTGAACACCTCTGGGATTTGCTTCTCTCTATCATTAGTAATAGCAGAACTCCGTGCTGAGTAGCATTGTGATGACCGGACCGTATAGACTTTCCTCGGTTGGCTCGCAAACAGATACAAGAGGAATACACCACAATTTCGACACGGTGATCCAACCAATACAAAGTATGCATAATCCCAGTCAGAAAAGTTCGATTATCGTTTCTACGAATATATTCACAGGATAAGTTACCAAGTAGTCTTAGGATACTGTTTGATGCACTCCTTGTGGTGTTTTTCGACATTCCGTAAAATCTGAAAAACACGGAATTAAAACGAATGCTGGTAGATGCATGCATTTCGTATGGCCTCCTAAGTACCATTAACAATAACTGATATGCATATATATATAGCTAACAGTTGGTGCAAACAAACAAGATTAAGGTACAGAACAGATGACGGAAGTACACTCCTATGTCCAAGGCAGCTTTAGGCTGACAAATAATTGTTTCTGAACTCACAAGCCTAGCTTAATCCGGCTTATAGCGACAGCCTCAGCAAACCGAAGGAAGCGGGGATTAGGGTGACATAACACAACGTTAAACGTTGAGCCCAACCTTATCCGGTTACCCCAGTCTAATAGATGTTTGCCTATCGAGGAATCCGACGGTCTGCACGAACATGGAATCTGACGAGGGTAGGCAATCTGAGTAACCTCACGTTGAACCCATCTAGGCACATGCTCCTTTATTCGGGAAGTCAGCATTCTATTAGTTCTGCCTAGGTAACTGTTTCCGCAGTCACATACAAATTGGTATACGCAGTGTGAGTTGGCCGCAATAGGCTGAGCTTCCTGTGTTGAAAGTATGGGCAAATTTCGGGTTCGGTTGATGACGACAACTTGTGCAGCATAGTAACTTCCTTTTGTAGCCGGAATTATACACTTAGTTGTCTTCAGAGTGGCTAAATCATCTTTGAAAGGTAAATGGATATGCACTTTCTGCTTTGCTGCCGTGTGCACCAAGTCCTTTGGCTCTCGCGATTGGTCATGTTTCTGGAGAAAGCTTCGAGGGTAGCCGTTCGCCATTAGTGTTGCTGTAATTAACATTAACTAATCCTCCAGACAGTCGGCCGAACAAACTCGTCTGGCACGACTATCTAGAGTCTTCACAAGTGTCCGTTTGTACAGAACTGGTGTGAAGCTGATGAAGTGCAGGTACTGAGCGGGCCAAATTGATTTTCGGTACACGGACCACTTTATCCTTCCATCATCCCTGCGACTTATTAGAATGTCCAGATATGACAGACAATTGTTTTGTTCTACGTCCCATGTAATCCGTAAGTTGGCATACACACCACTGAGCCGTTCTACCAAATGTGTGAGCTACTGCTCCGACAAACACAAAGCCAAGATATCATCGACATATCATGTGTAGTAGGACACCTGTGCTATCTGCGTAGGAATGCTTCTTTCTATCATCAGCATGAAGAAATCAGCGAGCACAGGACCTAATGAGCTACCCACTGCCACGCCGTCTATTTGACGGTATGGTGTATTCCAGAAGTGAAAACCCACACGCTCCGTGCACAATAGTTGAGATTCCCTTAGAAATTCTGTTTTTCGTTTTCCGCTAATTCGCACACGTACTCAACTGTCTGATGTAGCGGGACGTTGGTAAATAAGAATCTACATCCAAAGAACATATTACTGTGTCTGACAGATTGAGTTCATCTAGGTCGTCGATGAGTTGAAACGAGTCTTTAAGACTGTACGGATTGCACTGTTGTTTCAGCGGAGCTAGCAACTTCACTAACCAGCGAGCGAGTTTATGCTGGGGCGCGTTCATCATCGAAAGAATTGGCCTGAGTGCCACTTCACTCTTATTTGCCTTTGGGGACTCATACAACTGTGGAATAGTGCTGCAACTCGGCTTCAAACTATTAAATGCATCACAGTCTATCACGTGTAGAATCGGTCTACCGATAGCCGACCACGTCGGGCTATATATAGTGGTCAATCCAGTTGCGGTGTCCACCTATAAGCACACTAAGTGACCATTGATAATGACAGCGGTAAATGTACGAAGTGAAGAAGTTCTTCCTATGCAGTTGCATAAACCACATTTGGCTCCCAGTTGATTTCTCGTTCATGATATGGTTTTGAATGGCCCCACGATAAACGTGTCGTAGGGTTGGTCGGTAACGTTTTCCTTTATGGCATTTCTTGTGGCATATAGTGCACAGGTGATTGATGAACAGAGAGATTCTGGAAAAATGGCGCACACCGCAATTCCAGCATACACGTGAAGGAATTTGTGTGTGCAGATTTATAGACTTCTGTTGGTGTTCGGGTAGCAGTTGTATCTACCATCGCGATCTTTGTTAACAGTTATCGCGACTGCAACATCTGTGGGTCACTTTGTAAGTTGACCAGATCCCGACATACTGCAGTAACGGCCTGAATGGTGAACACTGGATATGAGTCCAGTTTAGATAACAGACTTGTTCGGATTGCTGGGTCAGCTACACAAGATACGGCGAATATAATTTGAGTGACTTGAACTGGTCACCTGTAAGTAGTTTGAGCTGGAAAGGTTCATACGCATGGTACACTATACTCGTGTGGGAAACACAATCCTTCGATTGATTTTTAACTAGCCTCAAACACTGATGACCGGGGTTGTAAATCGATAACCTCACACCCAAAAATGGTAGTGAGAACATCGACCATGTCCTGGAAGAAATTGCAGTCGTGGAACTGTTTCGGTAGCTTGAAATTACAGTATTGGTTGTGTTCATTTGCGTCCAGCCTTAGTGACAATAACCGTGCCTTGTCCACATCGCCAAACGCGATCGCATCAACCATAAAAATGTCGTCATACCGCCTGTATCAGGTTGCGAAAGTGATGCCGTTCTCTTTGTCATGCTAGAAATCTTGCATACCTTTTGCCAACGCTCAAACCGAAGTGGACTCTACTTTCAATTAGATGGGTGTTGGATTAAGATGGCAATTTCTCTGTGAGTACTTGGAACAACAAGGTCTGTCTTTGTTCTAGTTGATGCATACGCCGCTTTTGCTGCTGCATATAATCTTACTGTTGTTGTAATAATTGGGTTAGCTGTGAATGCTCAGCCGTCTACGTCGTCAGTGTTATAGTTGCAGCGGATGGGAGCGTAGAGCCGTCAGACCAAATTTCACTGCACTGAACAGTGTAAATATATAAATAAATAAATGGTATATTCCTCGGGGATTCTAGGTGCAGGGCAACTATGTGGTCTGATTAATGTGTACAACAGGATCGCAAAAAATAATCAATTTGTTCACGCTTTTTATAATGGATCCAAAACAGGTACTGAACTAATTGGCAGGATTAAGGCATTAGAGAAATTAAAAAACCAGGAACAATAACATATGCAGATTTAAACAGGTGTCCAGTTAAAGTAATACGGCCACTCGTGGAACCATCCCCAGGGGACCTGCTTCCATGCAAGGTATTCCCTCGAAAGGTTTCGCTCGCACTTCCATGCAATAACTGGCCGTGTGCCGGTGTGGCATAGTGGCATATGAGCCATCACCTGTTTATCATATGTTCTGTTCTTTTTAGAGCTGCTTTTGTACATGTATTATGAGCCATGAAGGCTCAGCCCAGTCCGTCATGCGGATCTTTCTAGTATGGCAATTTTTTATACGCCAGTCAGTTGGTGGCAATTCGCCTTGCTTAGGTAATGTCTTTTCTAAGCTGGAAGCTGTAATCCGTCACCACCGGAGATCAGTCTAGTCGTGGCCAACTATGAAATAAGGAAGAATTTAGAAAAGAGGGATTATGTGAAAACTATATCGTTAGTGTAAAAAATAGGCAGGTATGTTTTGTACATCGGCGTAGAAATCGATCGAGTCGATCACACGATAAATTGTGTAGCGTGACAGCCGGAGACAGATGACTGTACGAGTTGTCCATAGGCAAAAGTCGCATAGGGAATCAGTTATTGCCATCACTGAATTCAGGTATATGTTTCCGGACTGTTAACTGCAGAAAAGAAGGGGAATGATTAGCACAAATGTAGCGAAAGGGATCGCAGAACAATATTGCGAATTAATCAATTCGTGGGGAAAATTATGAAAATAGTTCCTGACGTCGCACCAGTAAATAATTTTGCTCTCGGTTTTAAACAGAAGACAGTTGGTATGAATTAAGTTTAAAGGGAGTAAAACCGCATGGGAGGTAGCGTTAAGGAATAGCATAAGAAGCGGTTTGTAGCAGCTCATCCTAGCTGATCAAGTTTTCTCTGGTGCAGTAGAGTTGATGTTCTCCGGTTTCATACATGATCCGGTCCTTCTTCATACAGCTTTTCATCATCAAGTTGAATGTTTAAGATCCATTTCGCTCTGTCCGTTGACAGATAAGCCTTTATCATTTTTTGAACATGCAGAAATGTTCAATACATCTAATCTCTTTTGGCAGCTTATTCCAAACGGAGCCATACCTAAGAAGATAGAAATTTTTCCTTAGACTGCACTTGAATTTAGGTAAATAGAATATGCATTCATTATCTCGCAGTTCATAAACGGTGTTTACCCGAAAGTGCAATTGATAGGTTCCAATATATGCTTTTCGCCACGCGAGTTTGTGGAGGAAGCACAGATTTAATTGCATTCTTCGTAACCACAGAGGTTCAAGATTCAACTGCTTGCACCTATCTCGGTATGAAAGAGCGGTTGAACAGCCAAATATGCACTTCGTAAAGCCGCGTTGGACTTTTTCAATGGCTCTCAGGTCAGCCTTTCGCAAGTTACTGAACACCAAGTGTCAACCACAGGAAACAGTCCAGACAGCCGACATTATATGGTAGTGTTTTACAACCTGGGTGTATTAACTCAAAGGGAGCGAAATAGATTTCTACTGGAGGTACATAGAAGTACGAGGATTGGATCATCAATCTGTCGCCAACTACAATTAAAAACAAACACATCCATATCCAGTGAGTTAAATAACTATCTAAGCACTATTGATTAACCGGCAGTGACTATTCATTTGTTAGCGGTCAGTTACTTAATTAATGTATTTTATTACTCAATAATACGAGTGCAAGCCTGTAAAGATGCGCAGCTAAATGATGCCTCTATCGGCTCTCTGCTGGATTGTTCTTCTGATTCAAACAGTTGTTCGCCGAGTCAAATTACACAATTAAGTGAACACTAAGGTAGGAGCACGGGTCAACCGACCAGGTAAGGGAGCCGTACTAGGAAATGCATGAGCTTAAGGGATTCAGCCTGGCGTGCTTACAAAGGCTGTCTAAGTAACCTGACTTAGGATGCTTACACAACTCAATGAAACGACGCGTCAAGTTGGTCCGCAAAGACAAACTCCGGCACCAACAGCGCTTAGTGGCAAAATTCAGTGCACATTCCAAGTTGCTGAATGGACACGTCAACAAGCTCCGGAGTGCGCGGCGGGGAATCCCATTTTTACTTGCGACAGATGGTCTGGCGCAAACATGATGCGGCCAAGCTGCTTCTCCCACACTTCATCCATGCTTTCCAGAGTGAGTTGTCGTTTCACACACTTTTGACGCAGCTCCCATCGCCACAAAAATACAACCACATATCGTTCATGGCAGCCAAAGTGATGAAAAGGTTAATGTCATTGCGCGTGCACAGCTCACCTGGCGTGGAGGACATCAAACCGAAGACAATGAGGACAAGGCCATGAACCTTGCCGAACCATTAGCTCGGTTCTTGCAATCTTGTCTCGATGAAAGCAAGTTCCCAAAACGTGGCAACATGGATTCGTCATTCGTATTTACCTAGGTGGTAATAGTTCGTAGCCCTCGAACTACCGTCCAATCACTCTCCTCCCAGTGTTATCCAAAGTAATGGAAGTTATAATCGCAGCGACGCTCAAGGGATACCTTGAGAGCACCGATATCATAGTGTCACAGCAGCACGGATACCGCCGAAATCGGTATTGTGCTACAAACCTGCGTCTAGCCCGAGCAAGCTGAACAGTCAGCCGATACCAGAGTGGGAGACGACGTTGTCTGCCTGGACTTCTCCAAAGCGTTCGATCGTTTGGATCACCGCATTTTCCTTTACAAGCTTCGAAGCTATGAAATTGGCGACCATGTGTTCGGTCGGATCGGCAACTTTCTCAGACAGCTGATGTAGTGATTGCTCATTTTCGTCCCCAGCTCAATTTTATCAATTCCCCTTTGCCAGTGTTATCTTGGACTCGTAATTGCATACATGTTCCTTGTTGTTCACACCCTACCCAGTCTGCCCATACTTCACAGGAAGTTATGACTATTTTAGCGGAACTAGTTGTTTTCGCCGTGCCTTTAACAGGTCTAACAATAACGGGCGCCGCCCACGAAGCGAATCGCCTAATCGCAACGACTGCAGGCGGTAACCAATGCTGCTGGTACCAGTGCCGGTTTGTTGCACAAGCCAAGCGTTGGGTCACACCCTACATCTTCAATGCGACTCAACTGGGAAACTCTCGAGCCATGACGTAAAGGCGACTAGCGTCAGTGGCCCTCCCGACGGCAGTCGCCTCGTTTATGTTCAGGACCGCAAATCTTGAACCGTATTCCTGGTCGACACGGAGACTGAAGTAAGCGTATACCCTCCCGCACTTAAGTGAGGCTACTCAGCTGGCTACTCTCAGTCTTCGTACCGCCAATGGCACACTAATCCTTACTAACGGCCAGCTTTCTTTAACCCTTAACTTGGGTCTCCGTAGAACTTTTCGATGGGTGCTCATTATTTTCGCCTTCCCGTTCTCCATTATCGCCATAGAGTTCCTCAGACATTTCGACCTCTTGGTCCTTGCAAACCATCGCAATGAGGCTGCACCTTACAGTAGAGCGATGGTTTGTGTGCCTCAGCGATCCACTGAGCTATGCTGGGTTATGCCTTTTCTCACCCGTAGAGCCACTCATACAAGCTTGGGCAATGGTTAGCGGCCAGACCAAATAAGCCTCCTGGTCGTCCAGGTTTGGGGTTGGAATAAGGTGGCTCCTTATTCCATAAAACGGACTCCTTGCAGCCCAACGCCAAACCCACTGTCTTGTGGTCAGGTTTTTGAACCAAAGGCTTTGGTTGAGAACCCTAACCGTTCTCCTGTCTAGATCTGCTCAGACTGACAATATCCTGCTAACACAATAGCATAAAGCATTCGCAAAACAATTTATTGAGGCTCTGGCCACCGCAGAAGATAATCAACCGTGTCCTATCTGCCGCACCGAGCAGGGTGGATAGGGGTTTGGATCCTACTGTTCAAGCCTTCCCGTCTTCTTATTCCCCTCTTACGCTTTTTCACTCTTACCGGCCCGTTCCAGCTTCACTTTTATCCCTCCTGTGTTCAACCCCCCAATTCTTTGCCTCCCCCACCTTGCTATGCTAGGCTTTACATTCTACATCATTTTACACGCATATTAGGGTATTGTACCAAGCTTTTAGCGTGGTTCATTTTCGAAATCGCGTGCGGTACTTTCAAGTTAGCGAGGCTGGGAACGCTGTTTTGGCGTTCTTGACTCTCTCATTGGTCATGGGACGTAAACCAATGGGCCACCGGTTAGAAGTCACCAGCATAAGCGACAGACAGTCCAATGAAAGTGGTCGAGCATCACCTTCCGTTCTGCCCTGATGCCCCTCTGAAGTAAACCTCGATGATTGGTCCCAAATCTGAAACCGACCAATAGGTAAATTGTGATGCTTGTCAAAGGAGGAGATCCTAGCCACCACATTATCCGAAGATTAAGACGTAACCAGTGTGGACAGACATACTAACCAGCACACGAAGCGGTCTATGGCGATCACTGGCGGCTACCTAATTGTGGCTTATTCAGCGGCCTAACCATGGTGGCGTAGACAGGCAACCATGTAACTCGTATTCCACAGTACAGCAATGGCTGCTAGGCAGTTAGACAATTGTGTGCGAATGTCATTGCAACGATCATGGGGACATAATTCCCACAGAAGTTAGTAGACCAACGTGAAGCTGAACAACGAAAATTCTAAGGTTGCTTAATTCGATCACAATTGCTGACTCAACAAAAAATAATAGGATTCCAAGTGTGGCGTTGACACGACGTCAGTGAGTGTTCGTTTGTCTCCATACCCATGGGCGAAATGTCGATCAGTTGTCGCTTCAGTGTCTCTATGTATGGCGTTATGTAAAGGTTATAGGAACCTATGAATTCTTAGGATAATTAGGTTTCACTTCCATATGGTCGCCCATGGTGACGTAGACAGAGAATAATCTCACTGGTATTCCGCAGTTCAGCAATGGCTGCCAGGTAGTTATACAATTTTGTGGGATTGTTATTGCGACGACCATGGGGGACATTGTTCCCATTGAAGATAGTAGAACAACCTGAAGCCGAACAACGAAAATTCTATGTTTGCTTACTTCTGTCACAGTTGATGGCTTCACCAAATGTGAGAGGATTCCAAGTGTGGCGTTGACACGACGTTAATGAGTGTTCGTTTGTCTCCTAACCCATGGGAGACTTTGTTAGTCAGTTACCACTTCAGTGCCTCCATGTATGGCGCTAGGTAAAAGACATAGGAACCAATGTATTCTTAGGATAATTAGGCTTCACTTCCATATGATCGCCCATACGTGTTGAGACGCTTTAACAAGTGGCTCTCCAAATGGAACCATTATAAGCACAGTCAATGCAGATGGAACCTCCCTATTACGTCAATGGATTGGCATGCTCTCCTCAAGAAATCGGCATTACTCAACAAAGTAACACTTAAAGGGGCCACAATGACTACGGTGTTTATACATGCAACGCAAGAATTATGATTAGTGGCGACGCAGACATGTTACTCTGGTACTTCAGGTGAGTACTTGGAACAGATAAACACTGTTGTCTCACTCACGGGCCTTCCTACAATGTGTTTGCAATCATTTACAAAGGCAACCGCGCCCACTAAGCCTGCTATGGATCACTGTTTCAGCTAGTCTTAGAAGCATTCATGTATGCACGCCGTGACACAGGTTGTTAGCGACTTGGCAAATACTGGGAAACATCTTGTCATTGGAAAGTAAGTAATTCCGGAGACATTGTTGAAGGAGGAAAATTGCTCCAAACTCTATGCTTACTATGCGTATGCAATGCCCGTAGGCACCTCATATCAGGGCCGTAGGGTCACTTGAGATTTAAAGCTTATCAATCACTTGGAAGTGAAGTGTAAAAATCATGTTGAAACGCAGGATTGACATGCATCTTACGACCTTAACATAACGGCAGGACCATGGGTCCTGTAGCGGTAACTTATTACCGAAGTGGCCCACAGGTGTGGTGACGAACGAACACTCACCAATGTCGTGTCACCGCCACACTAGGAACCCTCCTCTCTGGAACAATGGCTACAGATCCAATGATGATCTTACCTACGCAGCGAACTTGAACTTAGTATACAATGCGCCGACTACATAAGCAATACCTATTTACGCTATTCACATGAGTGTACGGCCAACTGAAAAAAACAGCACGAGAAATTTGTAGCTGTAAAGCTTTTTAAAAAGTCTATTTGCCAAGTTCTAGCTTTACCTCCTTCATACGAATTATTGCATTGTTTCCGATTACCTCACACTGCCTTAACAATCACACGCACATCTTAAGCGTTGTCGCACACCTATCGATTCTCCAGATTGCTCGCAGTGGCACGATTACACTGTGCATACCGCATCACGTGTGGCCAGATAGGCTAGCGAGCAAGGAAGGCAACTTGCATTCAACCCGTAAGCCTACAAAGGTTCCCTTCCAACAGGGTTGCAGCCAATCCGCTTCCTATCACTACTCAATTAATTGTCATCACGCTGGTGTAAGCCTTCAAAGCCTCGGACTCCGTTGCGCTGGCTGGGGATCTGAACGCTCAAGTTGGAAAGTTATCCACTGATAAAGTGCATCTGGGCGACCAACACGGTGTAGGCTCCCGTAATGATAACGGTGAGTGGGTACTTCCTTTGTGTGAAGCTGCTCGCTTATTTCCTGCGAGCACTAATTTCCGACACAGCTCGCGCCGGAGGGTGACTTGGCGCCCACCAGCCTCGAACCAGCCTTGCACGCAGATCGATCACATTGCGATAAGTTACCGATGGAGAAGCTGTGTCCAGAACTGTCGCTCGATTTGGAGCACAGGTGTGGACACCAACCTTGCACTTTTATGTGTTGACCTGCGGATGCGCTTCGACGGACGCATTGAAAGGACGTTGTTAGCGCATTGACACCAGCCAACTGGTGATACCAGCTGTTCTGAATGCCTATCAAATACGCTGTCATGCGATTTGAGTAAGCACTCACTGGATGCAGGTGAAGCTCTTTGGTCTCATATTCACCAGTCCTTACTAGCAGCAGGCGCATCTTCATGTGGTAAGTTTAATTGCCGACATGGACATTGGGTTTCTTCGCAGTCTCAGGCACTTATCGATGCTCGCCGGCATATTCCGGCTGGAAGTGAACACAATGAAACTCACAAAGATGTCGGGGCAAAACTTCGTGCTAGCCTGAAGAGAGACCGCGAATTCTGGTGGTCTCATCGTGCAGCAGAGATGGAAGTGGACGCTGCCCTTGGTAACCATCGGGAAACGGGCAGCAGGAGACCTGGTGTTAGTGAAACTATACGTGAAGAGAGTGGACAGCCTAGCCACTACTTGTCAAAACCCTCGGGGCGTTGGCCTGAGCACTTTGAAAGGCAATTTAATCGGTTAGAATTATTAGCTTTCTCGCCGGTTACTGATCGCTCCGCTCCCTGGGCAGTGCCTGTAGATCTACCATCGCGCTCAGAAGTCAAACGTGAGATCGAACTGTTGATATTAAGTAAAGCCGCGGGACCTGATGTACTTCCTCTAGCCCTCTTCAAATTCGGGGGACCTGCACCTGTGGATAGTTTTTGCGAGTTACAGGTGAAAATGTTAGATCAGGAAACTGTCCCAACCGATTGGAGCTGCTCAGTCATAGTCCCAAGTTTCAAGGGAGGCTCACGGTCGGAATGCAGCAACCATTGAGGAATCAGTCTGACCTACCTCGCCTCCAAATTGCTTGCCTCTGTCACGTTTCACAGACAGACTAGCGTTCGTGAAACCGATATTAGTGAAGTGCAAGCCGGGTTTCGTCGAAGTCATGGCTACATTGACCACATCTTCACTTTTTGTCAGCTGTTGCACCACCGTCACACATAGTGGCGGCCCACCGTTGTTGTTTTCCTCGATAGCAAAGGTGCGTTTGATGCAGCGGATAGATATGCACTTTGGGACTGTCTAGTCAGGAAAGGTGTATCTGAGAAATATGTAAATATTATCCGAGCATTATACGCGCTTAGCTCGGGAAGAGTGAGGGCTTACGACAAGCTGTCATCGCTCTTTACTATCTCCAGCGGTGTGAGAAAAGGATGCCCGCTGTAACCTTTCCTCTTCAACTTCACGATTGACGAAGTCATGGAAATCGCGTTCACAGGACACGACTTTGAAGGTGTGGATCTGCTCCCAGGAGAACGACTTCTTGACTTATGCTGATGATGTTGCCCTACCTGTGGCAGCTCACAAACGTGTCAAGCGTCACTGGCAGGTTAGTACTGACTTTCTGTCACTTAGGGCTTTGCTTCGCATCCACGAATTGCAAAGTGTTCCTCCAAGATTTGTCTGGACCGACTCCTACACTGACCATTGGTGGTTATCAGCTAGAAGTTGTTCAAAAATGCAACTACCTGAGTAGTTGTATCAGCACCAATGGGATTTAAAATGAGATCAAGAACTGTACAGCAAAAGTTCGAAGTGCTTTTACTAGTTTTCGCCACCTATGGCGGTGGCGCGACTTTACTCTCGCCCTGAAGGGTAGAGTGAAAATGCAGCGGTACCTTCGACCCTACTGTACGGTCGTGAAATCTGGCCCCTTAGATCAACGTACGTAAAGAGGTTAGTTACGTCCGACAACCGGTGCCTTTGCAGTTTGGTTCACATCTGTTGGGGACACCGAGTAAGCAACAAGCGTGTTCGACGCCTTGTTTACGGCATAGGAAAAGGAAAGGAACCGCTCAGCTCCGTTATTTCAAACACCAGGCTGCGATGGCTCGGCCGCGTGTTACGCTTTCCAGCCCCCGACTCCAGCGACGTGCGTTGTTTGCGCGCCGGGGGTGTGGATGGAAGAAGAGCATGGGTGGCCAACGGCTGACTTGGTCGGGAGGAACAAAGGCCCTCACTTCGAAGATGGCCTCAGTTGGAGAGTCTCGGCTCCCTGGTTGGGGTCCGGAAGACGATGAAAACGTTCGGCTGAATACAGTTGTTGATATGGCTAGGAGTCGACCTCAGTAGCGTCCGTGCTGTGAGTTTCTTTGTCTCACCCCATCCCACTTAGCCTCCCCTCCAACCACGATCTCAGTATATAACCTTTTTAATTTTTCATAGGAAATTACTTTTTTTGCTGCAGAGTAGCCGTCAGATAGCTTACCGGAACGATGCCCATCCGTTACCGGTAGCTCAGCTGGCTTGCACCTGTAGCATTTTCTTCCCTTTTTTCTTTTATGTATTGCGGCACAGTAGCTGAGGTGTTTCCTACCTCTAGCTAACGTGTATAGTGTGTGCGTGTGTGGTCGATGCGAAACAACAGAGGATAGTCGACTCCGCAACGACGATCAGCGTCGCTTTCGGCAACGCCGGCATTGTATCTATCAACACAATCTACGTTTGCCCACAGACTTCCTCCGACTATGTTCAACTATTCTCTCAATACCCCAAGCTCGGTTAGCCAATGTACGAATCTGTCCCAGTGGCATCGCACGTCATGCACCATTTCCGTACCAACGGCGCACTTGTCACATCGAGCCCACGCCGACTGCAGCCGAGGAAACTAGAGCTCTCTAGGGAGAAGTTTGAACACACGTTTGCATTTGGAATAGCCGCCCTTCTGATAGCCCTTGGTCCTCTCCTCTCCAGATAGTCCCAAATAAATCTGGAGACTGGCGCCCCTGAGGTGACTACCGAGCCCTAAACAAACTTATGGTTCCCGACGGATACCCAGTGCGACATAAGCAGGACCTCACCGTATGCCTCGCAGGTAAGACGGTTTTCGGCAAGATCGATCTTGTTAGAGCCTATGACCAAATACCTGTGGCGGAATAATACGTATCTAAAACAGTCGTCATTACACCTTTCGGCTTATTCGGATTTTTATGAATGCTGCTTGGACTGTGCAACATCGCAGATATTTTTCAACTCTTCATCCACAATGTCACCCGCGGACTATATTTCGCCTACCACTAACTCGATGACATTCTAGTGTTCAGTTTTTCTGACGAAGAGCATCTATCTCATCTTCAGTCCCTCTTTCAGCGGTTGACCCAACACGACGTAACCGTCAGTCCGACTAAGTGCGAATTAGGCAAGTCCTCTGTAGCATACTTTGGCCATCTCGTGTCATCAGCTGGCATCGAGGTCCTTGCGGACAAGGCGCAATCCAGCAAAGACTTACCAGTCCCGACTTCATTTAAACACCTATGTCTAAACATCGCTTCTCACGCGTAGATCTTCTGACTCCCATAGCCGATACTAAAGGCTTAGTGGAACATCTAACTAGAATATCGGTTACACTGTCGTAACCATTGATACCACAGTAGAGTACAAAGTACTTAACTAAAGGCCATCATTCCGCATCATATTCATATTGTTGAGTTGCCTCCAATAAGTCAACTTAGCGTTTTAGGAAAACAAAGATAATCTTGGCCAGTGGTATAATTTGGCTGTCTCGTAGTTCTATCTGTTAGCTCAATGAGATCTGGACTTCATACTGCGGCCTCTCTCTTACGCTTATCGCCTTGACTCTATCATAAGGGATAGCAACGACATTGCCCCATACACTATCCTGTAAGCCCGGACCTCAATCGCCATAAGCATACTACACTAGTTATGCTTAGGTTGAGTGAATGGTGTCCATCAACTGGATAGCAATATTAGTCGTAAATAAAGAGCGCTTTCTTACTCCTCAGAATTTGCTCATCCATACAGGATGCGATGCGTACCAGTCGGGGTTCCCCCAAAAAACCTTGCACTTTATTGTCCCAGGAGATAATGGCGGCTGATCCAAAAGGGATGTGTACGGGTAAACTGCTGGGTATTCATATTTTTGCCCACGTAGCTTCCCTTGATTTATTTAAGCGTCTCATTTGGTGTCGTAGCAGTGTCTGTGAGCACAAACAACCGAGGTGGGCTTGACAACCAATGATCAGTGCGATCACTAGCGATACGTTGGTCTTAATTTTTCGCTCTTAGAAAATAGACAATTATCTCTGTAATTATGAGCAATTTGCGTTGTGTCTAATAGTGTGTTTTCTAACCCCTTAATCCCCTACGGGGATGTCTGTGTTTCCTCCACTTATAGCGTAGGTGAACACTCGATGGAAACGTTTGAGTGATACTGGGAGTTGGGTGGATATATCTTCAAAGAAACTGAAGTAAAGGGGAGTCAGTACTAAAATAATATCTTAAATGGAAATAATGGAAGAGGAAAATACAGTGGAAAAGCCCTGGTTGATATCTAGGGGATAGAACGGTGTGGGCTTATGGAATTTGCGATACCTATTCAGGTGTTTAGCAAAGTCCTTTGAATAGATGACCTTAGGAGAGATCATATTTTTGCATTTCACGGACATACTAGTACCCGTATAAGGTGGATAAGCGCTGGTCTTCGTAATATACCAATCACTATATCTCTTTCTCTGTTGATTCGTACCTATTCACGTTCACACACCTTCAGCTCGTGCAAGGAGGAAGATTGAGAAGCTTGAACAGCTGTTAAGACTCGCAACCTTGGACTACAAACGGCTGGGAGGAGAGCTGTCAACCGAAGGAGTGGAAGAGGGAAGGAAATTTCGAGACGAGCAGTGGTAAGTACCAATGTTTAAAGTTCCAGTATCACGTATATGGGCCAAAAATGGCTCTGTAGCTATCTGCTGAGCATAAGCTTCTTGTAACTTGGGATAATAACGTTCCTGATGCTTTCGCTTGACACAATTATGGATAGTGGTGGACGCTGGCAAACTCAGGCTCTAAATTTATCTTTCACTCTGGTTACCAACCGAAACTGGTCGCTGCTTTCATACAGAGATTATGAGTGGCCTGCTTCGCATCATACACGGTTCCATCCTATCTCCCCATGTCAGCTGTAATCCCGAAGAAGTAGACTCCTGAGGCTTCCGAACAAACACTATCGGTGTAAAAGTGCGGAAACAAATCGTCCAAGGCTTGCGCAGAGCGGTAATTGGACCGCAGTCCAAAGCATGATGAAACAACCAATTAAGTTTAACGCCGTCACGATACTGTGCACATCATTTCTCCCAGCGACGATTCGCACTCCATGGAGATATTGGACCGGTAGTTACCCTACGAAAAGTTGCGGCGGGGCCGACCAAGCCCAATATGCCATTAGTAGTCAACCGTTAGGCAACCGTTCGTTTTCTACAGCACGACCAAAATGACAAGTGACAGCACGACCTAAACGACAAGTGACAACACGACCTAAATGATAAGTGACAGCATTTTCCCAGTCAACATCGTGGCCGGTGTTCATGCACAACATCTATAACGGCACTCGGCAATATAGTCAATAGAGCATAACCTCTGTTTACCTTACCACACTCTGGGTGTCAAATTAGTAAAAAGTGACCACTTGGTTAGTACAAATGTTTAAGCCGCAAATGTAAGGAAACGTTGCATACAACCGCATTGGTCAACGCACATAAGTGCCGGGTTATCCTTTCGAATAGAAGTGGGACGCAATCGAGACGATCAAACCTATTGGGCGTGGTCGAAATAAACTAACTTTCGGTCCATGGCTCTTGTAAAGTTAGCAGACGACGAGTCGAAAAGCGTGTTGTCTTCGTGATTTCTGCCTACGCGCCTGGTGACTGTACCTCGGACACAGTCAAACACCAGTTCTACCAGAAGCTTCATGAGCTGCTCCTAAGGGCTCCTAAAACAAGCGTCATTGTCTTGACAGGAGACTTCAACGCGTGTGCCATGTGCGCGCCACCTCGGGGGACCGCATGGATTTGATGACGTTCGCTCAGACAACGGAGAGAAACAGCTCAGTCTGTGTGCTGATCATTAGCTTTTCCTCTCCAGCACGAGCTTCCGTCATTCTGGACGCCATTACGCCACTTGGCGCCTCCATCATGAACCCAGCGCTGGTCACAGATCGACCACATAGCCATAAGTCGCAGGTGGCGCGGCAACGTACGCGACTGCCGATCATTTCGGTCAACGTGCGTCGATAGCGATCGTGCACTGGTATGTGCGGCCGTTTGCATGCGTTTCGGTGGTTCTCCTATGTCCAAACACACCCGACTGAACACCTACAATTTGGAGGACCCAATGGTGAAGAAGAAGTATCAAAAAGGGATTCGTGAAAATCTCGCTCTTCCACTCTGGATGTTGCTCTACACTAGTCAAGTCTGCAACAAGCCTTGCCATCGGCAAGTTTGTCCCGCTGTGACCTTGCTCACTCTAATCCCAAAAGCCGGATCTCGTGAAGATCCTCGGAATTGCTTGGTTGCCGACGGGCGGTGCATGCTGGCGCAGAGTACAACGAGCACCGCCGGTCTATTATGCAACAGCTGAAAGCAAGCCTTCTCTCTGACCATGCATCGTGGGGGTCAAAATAAACCGATGAGATGGAAGCTGCCGCATCTGCCGACAACTTTCGCCGTCTATGTTGCATCTTCAATGGACAGTGAACAATGATTTATCACGGGATAAAAGCAAGTGCTTGACACGTCCCTTAGGATGGTTGAGGTGAATATGATGAAACCAAAATATATCTGGGTCATCTACCGAACATCTGCCGAGATGAATACTTTGATAACTTAAATCAATGTAAAATTTAAAAAATCGGGCGTTAACGTTCAGCAATACACTGGGGTGTAGTGATCGTTTACATAAGGCGTGAGAAACGTAAAATAGGGTCGCTCGCTTGGTTCCATTTGATACACCAATCCTGTAGAAAAGCATGCTTAGCGTAATCTACAATAGAGAAGTTTAGGTAACAAAATGCTGGGAGCTAACAGCAACATCTAATCGTTTTTTGTAAACATCCAACGTAGGTGAGGATACAACTGAGTCTGGGAGTGCGTTACAGGCTTGGCAAACCCGAAGGGAAAAGTAATTCCGTCGACACTCTGGACGGCTGTATTGTTCCTTCAACTTTAAGCAGTTACCCCTGAGCTGCGTGTTGTGGTTAAGTTTCCGCAAATGGCGACATACGTGGTTGGGGTCACACAGTATCTGATAAGTTAATATGAGATTGCCGCGCAGTCTTCGATAGCGTCCGCTGAAAATTCCTAGCAACTTCAGTCTGCGATGGTAAGAGTGCTAGCGCAGGCCCTTTACATTCGTTGTTGCTCTACGTTGTGGTGCTTCCAACGCCTCTAGGTCGCGTTTCAACCAAGGTTGCGAGGCTTGGATAGCGTATTCAACATGCGGGCGCACGTAGGAATTGTGCATTATTGGGAAGATTGATAGGTCATGTTTCCCGAATGTCCTTTCCAGCATGCCGCCGTGCTGGTTGCCTCTTTTTGCAGGACCACCGGTTGCAATTCTCACGCTATCAGCAGACGATTTGGGAATCAGACGCACGAAGATCACCAACTATCACAGGTGATTGGGTCGCTGGACAGAGCATTTCACTCTTCAATTCAACCTCCCAACACAGCCCCTCTGGCACTCCCAACCCCAATGGATGCTGCTTGGCCTGTCTCTACGGACCCCCCAGCGAAAACAGAGATCCGAAATGCAATCCAATCTTTGAAACACCACAAGGACCCGGTTCCCGACAGACTACCACCGGCTCTATTCAAAAATGGCGGGATTGTACTTGTCAGCAAAAACCTATCGATGTTCACAAAACTTCGGACTGAGGAGGAGTTACCCAAATCACGGGGAGAATCGGTCATTGTTCAGGTTCACAAAAAAGGCTCCCGCGACGATTGCTGTAACTACCGCGGAATCTCGTTAACCTCTGTCGCATCCAAAATCTTCGTATCGGTCCTACGTCGCAGGCTTTCAACGACCAGATTAGAGTTTTCCCGAGAAGAACAAGCCAGATTTCGTCTACGCCGCGGCTGCATCAATCAAATCTGCATGCTTCACCAACTTCTCGAGCTCCGTCACTTCCACCGGCGGCCAAAAACCATAGTGTTTTTGGACATCCGAGCGGCATTTGATTCAGTGGATAGAGTTGCGTTGTGGAAATGTTTACGAAGAAAGATGTGTCCGACAAGTTTGTAACCATTCTGAAAGAACTTTACAGTCACACGTCGGGCAAAGTCACCGCATACGGCACACTCACTTCTCCGTTTGCAGTGACCAGCGGTGTACACTAAGGTTGCCCTATTTCACCTTTCCTCTTCAATTTCGCCATCGAAGATGTCGTCCAACGAGCACTAGAAGGTGTCCAGAACTGCGATGTTGAGCTCCTGCCTGCAGACAAAGTCACGGACTTGGACTACGCCGATGATATCGCCTTGCTGGGGGCCGACCCACAAACCGTCCAGAGCGCTTTGGACCGCTTAGCGATAGCGGCGTCTAAGTACGGCTTATACTTACTCCAGAAAAATGTAAAATGCTGCTGCAAAACTGGCAGATGTCTAAACTCGCGCTCACCATTACTGGGCATGTTCTGGAGCAAGTCCCTTGCTTTACTTATCTAAGGATTTGCATCACTGCTGTTGCCGATGTTGGAGTTGAAGTCTCACAACGGATTGCAATGGCTTTGCATTTATCAAACTGAGACACCTATGGCGTCATCGTGATGTTAGTCTCAAGCTCAAGGGCAGGGTGTACAATGCTTCCATCCGTGCAGTACTCTTGTGCCGCTGTGAGACTTGGCCTATTCGCTCGGAAGACATGAAGCGGCTGTCAGTCTTCGACAATCACTGTCTACGTAGGATTACTCGGGTGTGGTGGCAACACCACGTAAGCAACGCAGAGGTGCGACACTGAGTGCTTAGAGTGAGTAGTGCTAGTCTTCAGAACGTTATTCTCCGACATCACAGGCGTTGGCTCGAGCACGTTTTGCGCATGTCAGCCTATCGCCTTCCACGTCGAGCGCTATTTGCACTCCCAGGGAGCGATTGGCAAATGTGCCGCGGTGGACAGCCAATGATGTGGAGAAGGAGCATGAAGAAGGTAATCTCAAGTTTGACGGCAGTCGGACCAGTCCGTGCTCCAGGTTGGGGACCACGAGATGCTGAATCCGAGTGGTTGGAAACATTAGACGTCATGGCCCGCAACAGACATCAGTGACGTCAATGTTGTTCTGCCATTTTATCCCCCCCCTTAATGCACATAAAATCTCACGAATCAGAAAGAAAAAAGTTACAGTGGCATGTATTTAACCAAAAAACACGTTTTCCATATTTTATTGCATTTCATGTTTCTATCTTCTCCATTTTTTATTCTGCCATGGTTCTGATGGCACAATGTCTGCCAACAGACGGAATGTGCTACTACTACTACTACTACTACTACTACTACTACTACTACTACTACTACTACTACTACTACTACTACTACTACTACTACTACTACTACTACTACTACTACTACTACTACTACTACTACTACTACTACTACTACTACTACTACTACTACTACTACTACTACTACTACTACTACTACTACTACTACTACTACTACTACTACTACTACTACTACTACTACTACTACTACTACTACTACTACTACTACTACTACTACTACTACTACTACTACTACTACTACCTAACTAAACCGGCGGTTACACAAAGAACGGAGTATAATCCAGCTATATGTATCAGACGAGGAACGTCGTTTAGTATATTACGATTTAATTTTGCTCTAGGTATCCACACTAGATGCCGCTTACCGGTTGCCGGGTAAGTCTGATTGGATACAAGTAACTATGTAGCGGACGCAGTGTCTCTTCAGTGAGAATGATTCAGAACGCGAATTAGTGCTGACACCCTGCTATCCCGGAAACGAGCCGCAATCCTGCTATGTCCACGAGAGGAGTGGAATCCAGTATGAAACCGGTTGTGGGGCGTAATTTTCAAGGGGAGGGGCACAACACATCATATTTATAAGCACTGCTTAAATATAGTAATTTTTAGCACATTTTACTCCTCTACCGTTTCCTTTTCGAAAAACGATGAAGTGAAATGGGGGTAAGAGCTTTATTGATGCGTAATGAACGTTTTGTACTCTTATTTGGTTTTAGTAGCTGCCATCTGTTGCTCGTCCCTTCTCTATGCCCTACTGTGACTGCTCGATTTAGGAGGTCAACATAAGTGGGCGGTGGCTCACTACCCAAAGCGAGTGCGTCGATTACTTGCCACCGTTCCCCTTCTTGACGCTTCAGTAATAGGAATGTCGCATACAATGGTATGCTTAGTGACTATACGCGCCCAGTGGGTTTTAGTTGCTTTTTAGCTGCAAAAGGTATATATATATATATATATATATATATATATATATATATATATATATATATATATATATATATATATATACAGCAGTCTACGGATAGACATTAATTGCTCGAAAACCATGGAAAGGGGTGGGATGAACAGGTTTTCTTAAAAGAAAGTTCAACACAACACTGAACAACCTGAGGTTTTGTTATTGGCTGGGTACTGCCTGGTTGCCCAATCGACGTACGAAGTTGTCTTAGGGGAAAGCACTTCGAGTCTTTTGCTGAACAGCTTATCCAAAGCAGCAAGGCAAAGTCAGGGAATCGCACCGATGTTTGTGAGGCTTCCAAATCGGCTGTTGTTGTTTCGCCGTGCATTACCATTTTTACGCCAGTTACCGTGAGTTTCTCAATTTTGTCGTGCTGTTCTCGTGGGTTTTATATGGATCAGTCTAAGGTCATCCATGCTATCCCACTCTGCCGACTTTACCATCGTTCCAGAACACTGCGTGTAACTTGACTTATATCACATGTGGTTACAAAGTCAGGAACACCATCAAATGAATTTTAAAACAGGGGTTTAATAAAGTGAGGAGACACCGTGCTGGCTGGCAAGCTGAACTCGGACGTCAATTCTGTCAACTCTCCCTAACAATGTGCGCTCTCCACTTGGTAAATTTTCCGACCTCATTGTCACTATGCAGTGTATGGACTATGCAAACATAGGTATTATAGTGGTGCAAGCAATTTGGTTACATCCTGATGTGGATGATAAGATTATTCAACTCGATTGATACCCAGCCGTGAGGTCCAATCTCCCTGGAAAGCCGCAGAATCGCGGAGAAGGCGTTGTCATCTTCGTCAACCACTTATGGTGTAACTCAGTTACCGTACCATCTACAAAAGTTGCATCAAAATATTAGCTGTCATTTAGTCCGTTATGCACCAAAATTTCTAAGTGGAATCCGTACTGTCGTCACCGGAAATATCTACATAGCTTCGCCACACCATTGACTGAGCTCAAAACGTTTGCTGACCGCTGCTCACCAGCGTTAATGTCTAAAACTAATTGCTCTGTCGGTATGGATGCTGGTGACTAACAAAACTGATATGACACTCATCAGGACACTTGA
The DNA here is from genome assembly GCA_944474145.2 of Dicrocoelium dendriticum. Taxonomy (NCBI): domain Eukaryota; kingdom Metazoa; phylum Platyhelminthes; class Trematoda; order Plagiorchiida; family Dicrocoeliidae; genus Dicrocoelium; species Dicrocoelium dendriticum. The sequence continues at coordinate 61,475,683 of OX104071.1, read as the reverse complement.
TCTAAAGCATATGGTATTTTTCGAGATCACACTTGACACAGCTGAGTTTTAATTTCACAATTGTTTTCTAATTTAATGCTTCCTCCTCTCGGCAACCCAGAACACTATGTACTGAAAATATGCCCAATTATTTACAACAAGGCTAATATTGTGTCTTTGACGAAAAGCTATTCGAAACCATTAGGCGGCGAGACTGCTCGGAAGAAAATATCGCGAAGCTCCAAATCTTCAACGAAACGTGTTCATCATCCTCCGGACCCAAACCAGAAGGGAGTCTAGAGTCACCAACCGCGGTCAACACATCAAAGCGAGGGTATCCATTCTTCTTGCTCATGTTACCGGTTGGTCTCTCCTCCTTTTCCTCTATTCAGTCCCCGGTCGCGCAAATAACATACGTGACAGCCGTCGGTATGCTCACATATATAACACATAGCCCAGGTATCAGAACCTGGTGCGTGGAGTAATGGTACTAGGTAGTGCTATTCCTCTCCTAGCACCATAAACAAGACAGCAAGCGCGCTCATTTCCTACGCGATATGCCCACCAGATGTAAATCAAACTGTGGCAGCACCGGTGGTCGAATGTAGCAAGTCGTTTTACGTCTATCGATTTGATGTGTTGGGTTTTACAACCTTACGGCTGTACACTTAACTGAATGCTTAATTGTCATGTTTAGTATTGCGGGTACTACAAACCCAGAAAAATCCGTAGGTCATAAGCATGATAGTTGTGCATTGTTTAGGCCAAGGCAGATCAGAAGCGTATCTGTTTTCCTAATCCCTTGCATACAGCTGACTTCTAATCGAACCTCACCCTCACTCTAACTCTGACTGCTTACATATATAGTAGTGATAAAATACAAAACGATGCACTAATTTACAGGTGAAGGTATCGCTGTTGGTAGGGTAACTTCGGCAACTAAGTAATAATAACAAAAGCCAACAATCACTGGACCCCGTGTCTCCATCATTTAAAGAACAATGAAAAATGACTTAGTCGGGTACAAAAGAAGTTGCTTGACATGTCCCGTAGGTTAGTGAGGATAAAGCTACGACTATCAGAAGGTAGGTGAACTGTCTGTTTGATCGTTTATCTGGCAGATACGCTGCTGAATAATAGTGGTGTAAGTAAAAATTGGATGCAAACGACGCGACAAAACGGGGACAGTTATAGTTGTTGGATTCCGTAATAAAGTAAGAAGTTTAATCGAGATTACTCACTTTTGTCCCGAATCCTCAGGTTTTGGTAACATGCTATTCCGATTTGTAGGGCTAATTATTTTATTCCAATGTTGCACAGTTTAGGCAACGAAGTGATAGGGGCCCAGGGCATGAGCCAATCGATTTTTGGGAATATTCGTCTTGAGCAAACCTCACTACTCACTCAAATGGGTCATTTGAGTTCCGGCTATGCAATGTAAACGGAGTTGTGGGATGTATCTGTCACATGAATAAGAACCCAAACAACCTTTCTAGCTTATTTGAGGATGGGTTTCAGTAAATATGCAACCGGGTGAGTGCCATTTAATGGCAGCAGTCATCCATTCCTATTGCTGTTAGATCAGTAATTTTGCGGTAATTGCCCTACAGTTGCCTTATACAAATGCTCCTCCTTATCAATATGCTTTGTGACTATAACTCAACGAGTTTATGATGCACTATGTGTTTTTCTATTTAGGCGATGATATAGACTCGGCTAATTTCTTGTAATACGGAATGGTGGGTGAATGAACTCAATCGCAGTTGGCTCTTTGAACAGCTAGTTTAGTCAACATTAAGTTGACTGGTAGGTCATGTTCGCATGCCTAAACTCCCGTAGATTGAACAGTGGTTTATTTTATCCGCTTCAGTTGTTGCATGCAATTCCTAATAACAAACGACAAACCCAGTCTACCGTTTCTCTTGTGTTCCAGTGAACTGGAATCATGTAAATCGCAACTGGAACACGAAAGACTGCAGCGCGAAAAAGTAGAGGCACAACTTAAAAAATCGCAAGACGAAGCAACCGCGTTGGTCGCTCATTTGACGGAGCTACCGCTTACATTTTTCCCCCGTGAGGTGAGATCGAAGTAATACACTGCTCGTTATCTTTGGGTCTCATCAGATTGGGGAGTGTTAACGTTAGTTCCCCTGCTGCTTTACAGCAAAAGTTGATAGCTCCAATTGGCTTTATCGCGCATTTTTGACACTAGCGAATTTAGTTTTTAGATTGCTGTCAAACTCAGTTGTCCTAAAATCTCCACCTGTTTTTCAATTTCTGAGAAATTCTTAAAGACGTTCGATCACACTATCTAGACAGCGATATATTTTCAGTGGAAGCTTCCCACAACAGATGATTTATTGGGGGGGGGGGGAGTGCCCAATGTCCCATGAAATGCATTGTGGTTTCAGCTATGTAATCTACTTAAATAAAATTGCTACAAATTTCCGGCGCTCTATCCGTTTATTATCGGTCCTTGAGCTATTGAATACATCCTCAGTTTGCCAAATGGACAAAATATTCCGGCACATATTCTGGAAGCAGGTTTTATTTGGTCTTTTACAGACTTTTCGAGCTAGCCTTATAAATAAAGAAATAAATACATAATATATTTCTCGACATGCGAGACACTGGCAAAATACCAGCCTGATCAATTGGTACAACAAAGTTAGATAGTGGAGAGATTTTCCAAGATCAATCGTGTTCTCATGAAAGTGTTTCAGGTACTCAATCATTTAAGAGTAGTAAAATTTGGAGAAGTTGATAGTAGGAATAAAAGTTATAAACGTCAGGTTAAGTAAAGTAATATGATCATTAATAGAACCGTCTTCCAGTGAGCTGCTTCCACACATCACTTACACATCTCATCTGGCCATATGCTGTTGTAGCTTAATTCAAGTAGCCAATGTATTTTTTGACTCGTTTTTTGCTTGTTAGAAGTTGTCATATACAACTTTTTCATTATCTTGGTGACACAATATACATATATATATATAGGTATGAATTTAGGTGGGGGCCTGTGTAATATGTTAAGCTCTCCCCATTACACGGCCATCACTTATCTAATTCGAGTCTAGCACTTTTGATATTTGCCATTGAGTTCGTAACCACTCACATTTCGTGAGTGTACTGCAATTTTAGAAGCATTTATCCATCACCTTGTGGGATCGGTTCAGTCGTCGCAAACAGTGGTAGGAAAGAAATACACAAACAGTAAAAAATGGAGGAACAGTAGTGAGGAGATGATGGGCTTTGTACGAAGTTGTCCGATACAGATTTTACAAAGTTTCACTGGAGACATAAACCCTCAGAAATGTACTTTTTTCGAAAGGAATTTTCAGAGGAAATAATTGTGATGGCTGCAACAGTTGTAGGAGATCCAATTTGAGAGCTTGGTGATGTGAAATCAATTGTTATGGCCCTGAGAAATGCCGTAGGTGCACAAAATATTTTTTCCAGGGAGATAGAGAACAGTGTAAACAGTGTAGATCAAGTTTACTGTTCCGACAGTTTGGCTGCATTCGGTAAGAGGACGAGCTGATTTTAATGGAAGTAAGTATTCAGAGTGGTCGTACACATCGATGATCCTGGTAGGTTTTCTGATACGGCCCTCAGATGAATCCAGTCAAAATCAGAGATAATATATATATATATATATATATATATATATATTTGTTTTCGCCGAGCAAGGAGAACTGCTTCACGTGCCTAGGACTTGGGATCTAGGTAAAAGTAGAAAATGATTAGTATTGTAGAACGAATGTGAAGCAGGTTGCTAAAGAGGAACTCTAGGACATGTTTCCGCTTTGATAAGTGTAAACTTCATGGTAATCAGTATGTATTTTTCTTTAGAAAATAGCTTTTATCTACTGGCAGACATAGGGAGGGTAGAAGTGTCTGGTAACAACAAAAAGAAAAAGTACCCAGGTATTGAGGCTATATCCATCTTGCACCCATTTCCTACGGGGATTCATTTGTCATGATAGTTTGCGGTAAACCAACCGCTGTTTCTACTCTTAGAAACGAATGTATAGCGTATGGGAACTTTATCCCTGACTGGATTTCACGTATCTCAGATGGAAGCCTGTTCCACAGTATGGAGTATCGGTTAAGGAAACATTTGTCGGACAGTGTTGTCCGTGCTCTCTTCACTTTTACTTTGTTTTTGTTATTATTTCGAGTGCGATACATTGACGATTATGCCCGTTGTACTGTTGGGTATGAGGAGTGAACTTTTTAGATAAGTGTATTAAAGAAGAGAAAAAGGTTAACTTTCATTCTTCGCAGTTACATTGGACCAAGTTTTAAAGCAATGCAACGATCCATAAAACAAAGGGTGATGAAAATGCCTAGTTGGCGCTTAGTACCTGATCGTTGTACAACTTCCGATGCCATACGATCACTCACTCTAGAAGTACAGTAGATGATGGAGCCATAACCATACAATGGACGTGTTTGTTTATTTTATACGTAGTATTAATTGATTTTTTTCAGGTTGAATGTTTTAACAGAAGCCAAATGCTCCGACGGGCTTGAGCTACAGTATTTGCGGCGTGTTCGGAAAAGTTAAAGGTGTTTGAGTAGTGGACCCCTAGGTCACGAATAGTGTCGCACTGCAACAATGGTGTACCCTGAATAGTAAACGAACCTGGTATAATGTCACATCTGTAGGATACTACGTGGCATTTATCAGCAGAGGTCATCAGCCATTTGGGGCTCCATGAGTCAAGCGCACTTAAGTCATGCTGGATTTCGCTTAGCATAATAGTTACCTCTGTTGGATTAAAAGTGAAAACAATTGTTAAGTCATTGGCAAAAAGGAAAAGTTTGCCGGAAGAAAGGATGTCAAAATATCGTTTATATGGCGGTTGAACTGTTCTCTGAGCTTGGCTTGGAGCTTCCTTGGCAAAGAGGCTCCTTTGCCTGGAGACTCCTGTACGCTACTCTGCGCTACTGCACACCCCTCAACTACACACTGATGATGTCACCTCCATTAGTGACGAAAGCTGCAACAAAATTTCCAAGCTCAAAGAACAGTTCAAGCGCCATGTGAAATACCTGAGCTATCCGTCTTCAATCGTTTACATATAGTAGGAATAAAAAGGGTCCCAGAACACCACCTTGTATCACGTCACTGGTGACAGACTTTGGCGTGCTTCTTTCTTGTCGAACCTGAAAAAGCTAGGTTCTGTTTGTGAGGTAAGAATCAAATCATGAAAGCAGAGGGTTGCCCATGCCATGGTCAGTCATTTTGAATAAGAGATAGTTATGCGGGACACGATCAAATGCCTTGCGCCTATCGAGGTAGATGACCATTGCTGATGAACCGCCATCCAGTCAGGAGATTGAGTAAGTCGATCTGACATGTGATGCAGGGTCGCGCACTTAGAAAACCGTGTTGTGAGGTGTTGATAAGACTTCGCGTCATCACGAAGTCAACAGTTTTGGCCTTTATGTGACGCTGCATCATTTTAGAAAGTATGGCTTACTGGGCTGTAGTTGCTCGTTTCATGCGCAGAGCCTGACTTGTATCGATGAATGACTACAGCCGTTTTCTATTGGGATGACATAGTACTGGCTTTCATGAATAGATAAAAAAAAGATTCAGTACTAGTACATGGATGTCGGATCCACCGCATTTTTATCAATTGTCAGGTCCAGCATATCATGAAAATTAAGTAGAGAAAATAAGTCGATTTATATCACGGAGTTCAAAGGCAACTGTGGAGAGTTTGTCCTCAGTAAGCAGAGGGAGGATTCCCGAAGTAACCATAGCAGTGGCGTTAACTGTAGAACACAATTAGTTATCAAAACCGCTGCTTATTATAGTGTGATTGCTAGTCATTTGGTTACCATGAATCAAGATGGTTGGGGTTTCCGTACTCTTGTCTCTACTTTTCATCAGTTTGATGAATTCAAGGTTTTTATTATGACTATATAGCGCGTGTTTTTCAGCATTTATTCCCCTGATAAGCCGAAGTCTTTCAAGTTCGCCGATGCCTCTTTACTATTGCAATACTAGGGAGAAGCCATTCGTTTTCAGCTAGGAATTTCGTAGCCTTGTGACTTTGCATGTAAAATTTTCAGGGGGTGGCGACTGATTTTGTTTTACTGAGAAGACTCCGATGCTTCATTGGTATTAGAGCTTCTAGACAAATTTCTATATTCTTGTAGAACTCATCGGCATCCACTTTCGGATCATTCCTCAGGAAGCAATTTTCTCATTGCAAAAATCTCAGAAGGGCGAAAAACGAGCCCGCATGTATGGAATTGAGTGGTCTATAGTGGACTGCAGGTTTATTTCGGGTGGGATCAGAAAATTGTTTCTGGAAGGAGAGTTGGACCTCCTTGTGGTCGCTGCCAGGGAATTGGTCCAAAAAAGCTGCAATGACATTGGATAGGTCTAGTGTAAGGAATAAATCGAGGATGTGGTTGCCTCTGTTGGATGAATAGACATGTGCAAACAATAGGTTCAATAGTAATTTATTTGTATGACATAATTCGGCTGTCCTCAGCCATAGTAGAAATGTAGACCTCAAGTAGAAGCTAACGAGGGCAGTAGCTGCACGCAATAAGAGGTACCGGTTTTTGATGCGAATACGAAGCAGAATTATACGTATATAGGACGGAACTCATTCCTTCAACTAGTGCAAACACGCTGTGGCGTAGCCGCTGTTTTAGACGGGGACTAACAATTTTAGGGAACTAAATCGACGTATTGCCTCATTGTCTCGTTCAGAGAGTGAAACCTGCGGAACAGCCGTGAATGAACAAAAGGCAGCCGAGCGTCTATCCAAGTTTTTAACGTTTCACTGACTGCTCCAAACATTTCCAAATTATGTCTCTTCCCTGCACAGCGAAAAAATGTATCTCACATGCACCGGGACAACTAATTTAGTTACCATGTCCCATCTCAAATTTGTTCAGTTACATTTCAGGGTGGTACGCTTTAGAAGTGTTTGGCGCGGGCAGTGTAGTTGTGTACCATACTGCAATAAAGGTCAATGACAGCGAAAGCATACTCTTTTCCCTCGGAACCACAAAGGCCCCTTCTAAAGGCATGCGCTGCTGAAATTTGTAAACTGGGCATTAAATATTACTTCTGTGGTTATTATGTCTACTGTAATTATTCCATCTACTGCGTGTCTGTTCGCCCCGTGATGCTGATCTAGATAGTTAGCAGGAGATATAGGAGCTATTACATATTTGTGCGAGAGAACAGGCGCAGACATTCAGTTTCACACAATCCCCTTTGTGTGTCGCGGTTAAGTTCTTTATGACCTAGCTCACCTAGCATCACTAGTAATGCGTATTTGGCCATAAATTTCCTTGACACCATATGATTTTCATAGACATCACCGGTTTACTGAGAGTGTAATTCAACAGATTCAGGGCTGTCTAAATCCATTGCTGTTACTTATAGAGGAATAACTATCTTCATTTTCTCTGGCCTGCTTTTCGGCCTCTAACTTGTAACCTCCGTTCATCCGATGTTTCCGCTGATGTCATTAGTCCTTCCCGGTTTCAGTGTTGGGCGCTCATCTGATTTATCATGGTGGCAACTTAGCAGAGGGAGCTAGTATTTTTTAACGGTTACTCAGCTATCTCGTCACTTGTGCATGCAAAATACCACAAAACAAAACCCCCACAAATTCCCCTTGTCACAAACTAGATTGCTTAAGCTTCTGATGGAAATGGCTGCATGAACATCGACAGCACAGTATAGCGGGTCTCTGAATGTCCCTCTTGAAATCCCGACCGGTGGCAGGGAGGAAGGCACCTGTTCTGTAATTCGAAGGTCGCCCTTTCGAATTTGCGTAGCGGCTGCCATTGTCGCAGTGCCTCCCGCCCACATACGACAGGTGGTGATCGCATGGCAGTGGGGCTTTGGTACGGTGTGCCGGCGTGCTGTTGAAACCGTTGTGCCTGTGCCTGCTAGCAAATCTGAGGGACGTTATTTCTACACCTCACTTTACCAGCATAAAAGATGATCTGATGATACACTCCGTTGACCGGAAGAAAATACAATATAAACAGTCAGTGTGTTTGTCAGATTTCTGCATAAAGGTTGCGTAGTTACAATTGCATCTGTAGACAGGAATTGAAAATGATGCTGAGTAGTAGCGCGATCATATCTTTTGAGAATTCCTTTACTACATTTATTCTAAGGATCTCTGCAAAACTTACAGGTTAATGAAGCATAAGTAATGGCAAACGTCGATGTATTATGTGCCACAGCCGTTTCGCGACACTGAAATGATGCACAACGAATGTAATTTAGCTACAGGACACTGACACCGGTTATTTTTGCAAGTAGACACTGCTTACATGTTAAATTTAGCGGCCACACCTTAAATCATGTGTCACAATAGCAATGTGACAGTGCATTCGTTACGAGTTAGGCAATCCACCATCTGCCAATTATGATTTGGCTAACGCAGCTTTGGAGATTCTGCGCTGCCTCTATAGTCTTAATCAAAAGCTATGCCATCATATTGTCCATTTTCAGACTACTTCGCAGGATACCAAAACGCGGAAGAAGTTGAAGAGACGAAAAAACAACGGCAGCAAGTTCGGTCACAAAACAATGCCTCAGTATGAGACATGTACACCAAAGAAAGGCGTTCGAGGCAAGAGAAGCAACTGACGTTTGAGATGCTGTAACATTCGGATCGCATAACTTGTTCATCATAATTGGAACGCCTAACAAGCAACTTTAGATCACAGCGAACTTTTTCATTTTACTGTTAGCCTAGTGGGCAAGACCTAATTTATGTGAGGCTAAGCGGAGTATGCACTCTTTACCTGTTGAAAATGTGGACTGCACGAACGCTAAATTTGAAAGGTAAAAGTTTGTTCATTGTTGCAAATAACAAGGCAACTTAACTAAAGTAGCTACGAATTCGTCTAATTGCTCAGTGGAAATCTACTCATCAAGGAAATGAGGACAAATATAAACACTTTTGTAATCGACGCAACTCCGTGTTATAGCCCCACGGTATTTCTAGAGCGACTTTCTTTGAAACCGAACATCCATTTGCTAACGCGCAAATATCAAAGCCAGTGAGCTGTCTGTCGTCACACAGGCGCTTAGTACACAACCATGAAAGTCAACTTGAGAGGGGGGAGATGGGTAAAGATACGTTTAGCGACTAACGGAGATTTGCTCTCATTTAGTTCATTACTCCAGTTAGAAGTCGAGGAGATTGCGTCTGTTCCAACCGCTAGCAGCATTTAAATGCTACTGTTGTCGTAGTATTGTAAATACCTTATTTTGCAGCATGGATAGAATAGACAGTACCATAACCACTATCGGAGGTTACACACGCTTGACATTGGCGCTGTTGATTCCTTCTACTTTCTGGCTACAAAAGTGGGTGTTCTTATTAAGGTGTAAATCGTCATATGAACTAACTACACATAAATGTCTTTAGCCTAGGCGCGATAATTAGAACTACCCTGGTGTAACCATTCGAAATCATGTTTGGTGCGGGAAAAACACTGTGAAGAAAGCGAAATTTATGCGTGATACTTGTGTGATTCATTCAGGTAAGCATGGTGGTACAGCAGTATAAGAGCAATATCATTTTACTCTTTACAAGACGGTTCCTTTCGTCACCACTAATCTACTGCTGCCATTAGTTAGGAGCAGCGATCTCAGCCTCGTAGCTGTCAGAATCGAATAGTCATGTAAGATGCCCAATTATCGTATCCCAGAAAGAATCGCTGAAAGCATGGAGCTACACGCAAACATTTGTTTTCAATTACTTCTTCTTCAGGAGTACACACCAATAAATGTGAGCACAACGTTTGGCTTCATTCGTTAGTGTAAAAAAGGAAAAAACAATTGCTTGCTCATGTAAGGTGATCAAAGTGCCAAATAACTGAGCACGTGAGTGATGACTCTTCGAGTTTGCTAGCTGAGTCCGCATCTACCATCTCCGGCGGTTGACCATGGCAGTTTTGACGTCTGTACCATTTTCGTTCGCATGTACAGGTTGGCTTTTGTTAACCGTATGCATACCGCCTTCGAGGTAGCAAACAGTCTCGCTCTCAGTCCATAGTTGTAGGTTGTTGGTAGTTTGTACAGGATCTTGAAAACCCGTTTGTTTGTTTATGCCATGACCGATGTTGAGTAGGTGCTCTGTTATTGAGCTGCAAGATGGTCTATGTTTGTATTTGCTTAGCCAACTCGGAATATATTCCTTAATTCCCTGACCAAAGTGCCTGGTCGTACGTCCAACCTTTCTGGTAGCTCAGCTGTCATGCAACTGTTGCAATGATTTTTTATATTATGTGTTGCGGCACAATAACTGAGATGTTTTATACCTCCAGCTAACGTGTAGAATGATGATGATAATGATGACCTGGACCCACAGGAACCGGTGAACCGGTAAATTACCATCGATTGGAGATGATCTGGCTCTCGGTCTTGGAATCTCGGAACACTTAGTGGTTTGGGCTATATTAACAGTCTCTTTGCAGCTTTGTAACAGTCTTCTCGTGCGGATGTTCGCCGCATTGTTTCCTCTGAAAGGTAAAGTCAGAAACAGTTGCTTCTTTACGACCGCCTGCGTGCGTACTTTGTGCCTCCTCTGCTTCATGTGGGTGTCGATGAAGCGCGCCGGATATCCGTTCTCAAGCAGTGCTCCTTTGGTTCTCTTACCTAATTCTACAATTTGTCGTCACTGCAGATTTTCTATGTGCGGTAAGTAAAGGTGCACACCACTGCCCTCTTGCGGCTTAACCGAACGAAGCTATGAGATTTCGTGTACTGGCCTGTCCAGTATGGCTTACTCTATAATTTCATCTGGATCGACCCGTCACTTAGTCTATTCAAACTCACATTCAAGAAATTCATCTAATCATTCTTTTCCACTTCAGCTGTGAAAACAGCATTGTAATTGGCTTTGTTGAGACCATCGGTTAAGTCATACAAATTGGTTCCCCGGTCGCTCAGGTAGAATATATCATTGACATATCGTCGCTAGTACTTTAAACCAGGGATGGTTGGTCTTAATGGACCATCCTCCATCTTTCCCATGTACATGTCCGCTAGCACCGGGCCAACTGGTGATCCCTTTGCCACACCTTCGAATTGTCTGTACAGCCCGTTCTCGAATTGAAATTGCACATCAAAGGTGCATCTGAGTAGCAGTTGTTTCAACTGATTTGTTGGTATACCAATGTACCCACGCTTATTACCGTATACGCCTGAAGAAGGAGGAATTGAAAACAGTTGTTTGCATGTAGGTCACCGCTTTCTGGTCTTCTCTCTGGGAGACAAACTCGAACAGCAGAGAATCAGATGAACTGCGAGCAAACATACGAGAGTATAGTAACTACGATACTACAGTGTTTACGCTAGGATGCGGAGTATCATTTAAACGTGCTCTTAGGGCTAGAAATAGGATATCAAGTGCCCATAAAGTGCTCCTTGCCGGAACTTCAACTTTCATGTTAAGTTAGACAAACGTCTAGGTCACCAGACTTGATTCAGATCTGAACTTGCCGGGCTCAAAAAACCAGGGAGTAATTTGTAAGTTCAGAGCGTACTCAAAAATAGTATGTATACATAGGAAACATATTAGCCACAACTAAGTGTCCCACCAACTGAGAAATATGTGCAGTATCTTCCAAATACTCACAGTTTGGCGGCCACCATGTCACTGCGTCAACAGTATTGTCAGCCTCAAGTTCCCGTTGTCAGATTGACCACGATCTATTAGGAGTACATCGTCGGGAGTAGTGGGATTAGATCATTCATGAATTTACTCTGCTAAGGGCAAGGAACTATAACATACTGAGTTATTACTTCATTTGGCCCTCATAGTTACTATTTTCACTGCTTTCTTAGCTAGCTAAAAGGTAGATATTTGCACATACCTCGGTCTTTCGGGGACAAACGGTGAATTCAGCAGAACAAGCATGTAGAAACCTCAAGTAAGTAGCCGGGTCACTTCAATAACCAACGACGCTACAGCATTCATGAGATTTATCCTTGGAATCAGTCGAACAAACTCGTTCCAGTGTAACCAATTCCGAACCAATCAGCGTGTAATAATCCAAGGGGCAGACGGAACTACTTGTTTCATACAAGACTTTTTCTTCACGAATTTCAGAATGGCTAGAATGAACAACATTCCAACAGGATAACTTAAATTTAACTATTTCGGGTATTGTCGTCATCCGCTTACATCCAGTTGGTGGAGCAGTGAGGTTGCATGCACAGACTCAAGGTGTGACATCATTGGTGAACCGAACACTGTCAAAGTTCCTCTGATGCTGAACAACATTCCGCTTGAAGGAACGTGAGCACCAGTCTCATCAAGGCACGGGGAACTGGAGAGAAACTCGGCCTGTTTACATCAAGTAAGTTTCAGCCGCCTAATTGCTGAGGCCTCAGAGAACCGAAGCAGGTAAGCGACGCACCGTCGATTGATTAGTCTAGATGATTCACGAGGGTTTTCACACATGGAGCAGTCAAGAATGTGTCGGAGGATCGAACTGGCAACAGCTTCGTATCATTCGCGATTAGGTTTCGCGGAATATCCTTTGAAATTCTTGTAGACAGTTTCCACACAGTTCGGCCGAAGTACTCGCTATCACAACTTGAGACGCTATCGCTGTACCAGCTGTGCCAACGAATACATGTGGCAGAAGCTCAGTTTGTAAACCCATATGAGCAATTATCCACTCCGGTACCACTAATGACGCAATCGGTTGGTTTAAGGCTAAGGCAATGGAGCTGACCAACCAAGTTTTGTTACCGAAACGGAAAGGTTTGAATTTTACCAAACACCGCTGGGAGTCCTTAACGGAATTACGACGAATTGCGCAGTTGGTACTACTGAGACCGGCTAACGAAACAGGAGTAGTTATACTGGAGAAAGACGATTAGGTCCGAAAACTGCACACAGTTCTAGCTGATACTAATCGCTTCGTTTGCGATGCAACAGGTCGAGATAGAACCGAAAAGGTGGAGAAATTGCTAATTCGCGAGTTAAAAAGGCTGATGAAAAGTGGACTGCTTGACATGAAAACCGGGACACAGCTTCGCCTTCGTAGGTCTTGGCTTCCCCATATGTACAGCTATCGAATTCTCATAAGGAAGACGTACTCCTGCGTCCAATCGTTTCAATACCCGGCGCACCGGAGCAGTAGTTCGGACGATGGTTAATCGAACTTAGTTAACCTATTCGGCGTGAACTGACCAGATACAGCCTCAAAGATACCTTCGAATTTGTCAATTGAATCTGTTTTGGAAGCAGAAAGGAAACATGTGTTCTCGTTTGATTTGTGTTCATTATTCAGTGATCGCTTAGATGAGAATCAAGACGCAAAGTTGGGTTTCCAGCTCAGCACCTGAAGTCATTACTGCGCTCGTGTATGAAGGTTGTCCAGTAATTTTAACGGCATTATATACCGACAGATGGAAAGTCCATTTAGGCCTGTGTTTGCTGATATCTCCATGGGCCATCTGGAAAACACAATGATACTTCCTTACATACGAAGCATACATTCACATAGCCACCACATAGACCACACTTCGTCGTTGTACACAAAGGCGTGCAAGCAGATTATTTAATGATCAGTGGTATGTTGTGGATCAAAAGCCGAAACTTGACATGCCTTGCCGGATGCTCGGTTAGGGGTGAGCGAACTAAAGGCAAAAATGGCAGTAGGAAACAGTGAACAAATGCAAAATAGCCAACTTGCCGATTATAGCTTTCCCGTCCGTTTTATGTACTATCTAAGGTTACCGTCTGTGTTTTCCGGGCAAAATTGGAGGTGGATTAATTCGTTTTTGGTTTCCTTTTGTTTGTTTGGGTCGTTTGGACTACCTTATATGGTGTAGTCTGGCAAGTGCACTGTACACACGTGCTTTGAACCAGGCTAACCTGGGGGATGAAATAACAGCTTCTGAGAGGGTATTCCACGTGTGGCGAACACGCATCGAGAAGTTTCTTTGACACTCCAGCCGACTGTATTGTCCTGCCAATTTGAGCTGATGACCTCTCAGTTGGCTGTGATAACTCAGCTTCAGTAGTTGGTGACAGAGATGGTTAGTGTATTTTAATATTTGGTAAACCATGAGTGTGTCCCCATGCCAACGGCGATAACGTTCACTAAATATGCCAAGAACTCTGTGGCGCTGTTCGGATGACAAATGGTTTAGCCCCTTGACATTTTTGGTCGCCCAACGTAATGGTGGTTCCAAGGTCGTGCGCTCACGCTTTAGCCATGGGTGCCATGCTTTACTTGCATATTCAGCGTCAAGGCGTTCATAAGCGGTAGTTAGAGAAAGATCGATGGTTCGAATTGCTCTAAAGCTCTCCGCAAAAGCCCCACGATTTGAATCCCCTCTTTCGATATCTTTTTGGATTGCACCGGGCAGCCGAGATCTTCTTGGACCAACACACTGAGATCCTTTTCGAGAGAACCGTATTGCAGATCCTAGTCCCCCAACTTGTATGTGTGAACCATTCGATGTCTTAAATGGAGCACTCGACAGATAGCCGCATTGAAGAAAAGACGATTTTGGACCGCCCATCCATAAATCTTTTCAAGGTCTATTTGAAGCTGGATACGGTCTTCTGGAGCTCTGATCACTCGCTAAACTTTGATATCCTCGACGTAAAGTAAACGGTTTGACATCATTGGATTCACTAGACCGTTTGTGAAGACGAAGATTAGACCAGGCCCCAGTCCCGAACCCTTTGGCACACCGCATTCGACGTGATTTGGGTCTGAGCTGGATTTACGTACTCTCACCTTCAGACGCCTGTGTGAGAGAAAATTGCAGGTCCACCCACGGAGAGGGTCCCCATTGTCACATCCTTGAAGTTCAGCAAGAAGGATACGATAGTTCAGCCGGTCGAATGCCTTAGAGCAATCAGGTTAAGCCACATCAACTCCGGCACCAGCATCCACAGGTTCGGTTCAGCTGTCTCGTGCTAACAATAGATTGATTGTGCACTAGCGATGCTAGCGAAAACCATGTTGCTGTTGAGCAATGTAATTAAAGCCGTCCAGATAAGATATGTGTGCGTCGGCAAAGATAGCCTTCATAACTTTTGAAAGAACTGGCATTAGAGTCAGTGGTCGATAATTAGCTGGGTCAGAACGACTATCCCCTTTGTAAATGGGAGTTATCATTCCCCGTTTCCACATTGTAGGGAAAGTGAAGCTCGTCAAGGAAGTGCTGGAGAAGCCGCGTCAAAGATTCAGCCAAAATAGTAGCCACCACAGCAAGCTTCTTTTGACGGATGTCGTCAGTTCCTGGACATGCGTGCAGGCGCATGGATAGCAGCTTTCTCTTCACGATGTCGGTCGTAAGATTTATATGTGAGTCTTATTGTGGCTATCATAAGTTCCAACTATTCAAGAGACCACGGGAGGCAATGAAACCTTGGTTCATGTTATTGTTGCGGAACCTTCGATGCTTCTTTAGCAATCCGAGTTAGACCAACCGCTGTTTGCAGTGAAGTAAATCCACTTTTCACCTTTCGGAGGCTGTTCACGTGCTTGTATATAAGCTTAGTATTTAAAGTTAATCGTTTCGCTAAAGCATGTTGAAAAGCTGCTTTTTCCTCGACCACTAATTGAGTACATTGGTTACGGCGGACAACATACGCCTTCCAGGTACTCGAACTCGGGTCGGTTTTGTGGGTAGACCACGCCGCGTTACGTATCACCATGCTTTTGTGTGTCCTATTCCGTATAAACGACGTCATGTTTCTCGAACTGATAGTCTTGGTTTCCAATACTTCACTAACCTGGGTGCAAAACATACTGACGAAACGTTCTCAGGCAATATCGGGTGCATCCGCGGTTAGGAAACTGCAGTCGGTAGCTTCAACGAGTCGGGTTAAAGTGTCGTTACTGGTTACGGTTCGCGTTGTTTGAGTATGGTCTTCAAAGTATTCAGCATAGCAAGTGTACATGAAATACAAAGTCGCATGGTCACTGCAACCGAGAGGAGTATAGATTATCACTCTCTCGAGTATCAGTTCTTCATTAGTGAATATTCGGTTTAATATAGATGGTCTGTTATTTCCCCTGAACGTGGTGGGCAAAGTAAGGTAGCATTAAAGCGGAACATCTGAAACAAGATCTTGCAGGTCTGCTTGGAATTGCTCTCCTAGTGTGGTCTGGGATTCTGAAGCATGTAAGTTGAGACCGCCGGCGACTATAACGCGACTGTACTTCCTGCTTACCACCTGTCTCAATGCAGCCACACAGTTGCAGTCCATATCAGGTGTAGACGATGGTGGGCGGTAAACAACAACCACTAGGCCAAGATGGTTCCCTCTCAGCCTGAAGCTGCATCAAATAGAGTCAGGTACATCGGTTTCCGAATCGTGTAATTGTTCGCACTGCAGCTGGTTACGAAAGTAGAGGGTTACTCCACCAACTTTGCTGGCACCATCATTCCGGTCAACGGACATACTTGTTAGCGTGATTTCGGCATCCGAGCTCTCACAGCACAACCATGTTCCCGTGATATCGATGAGGTCCCAAGCTGCTGTATATATTTCTATATATTTTACAACAGCCTATAAACAGACATTGAGCCATCGGAAACCATGGAACTCAAAACAAGGTACAGAGATAGTAAAAGAAAACACAACACAACACATCAAAGTCCATGGTTTCGTCAGAGGGCGAGATACTACCCGGCTGCCTAAGCCGAAGTAGGGTGTTGACTTGGGGACTCCAACCCGAGCATTTGGCTGAATAGCCTGCGCGGAAGGCAGCGGAGCCAATTCAAGGAATCGCGCCGATTAGGAGCCGGTGACTGATTGCTCAGTTCATACGCCTTTCGTTTGTTCCTTTGTCAAACTGGGGCCCAATTCTCCCCGAAATTACAGCATAGACTTGCTGGAATACAATGCTTCGCCAGGATGAAGCAAGGGGCAGTGACTGTATGTAGTGGCGTGTCACGTCCGCCACGTCACTGTGTTGTTAAACGGACATATGTGGCTTTTTATAGGGAGAACGCTTGCCAGGCGAAAACCCACCACGTTCTGGAACACTACCGCCGAACCATTTGCTGGAACGGGAAAATCCCGAACCACCCAGCTGGCACCACGAGGAGGTTGTTCGGCAAGCCAGCCGGTTGTTCGGCAAGCTGCTGACGCGTGTCGAACTCTTAATTCAGCTAATTTTCTGAGTAGACCTTGGACATTTGTGTACATGCATGGGAGCTTCTTGGAGACCAAAAGTGTGTTGGGTGGAATGGATGAAGAGTGAGTTTACGTCGACCGATGTAAGGTCGGCTGCCAATCGTTTTTTGGATAGACGTTTTTTGAGACGGATTTGGTATATAGTCAAGTATCAGATGCCCCGCATCTCGGGTTCGCTCTTGGTCTGCTGGGTCTCTCCGGATGTTATGGCTACGGTTGAAACCGTCAGCCAGTTTGGTCCTACAGTTGATGTTTTCATTGAGAGCTGCGTCTCCACTAAGTTGTCATTAGAAGGTGGTAGTGTTCCTGCTGTTTTCATAGGCATTTCTGTTAGCAACCTGCTACGGAATTTAGTCCAGTTCTTTAGAAGAATTTGGACAATTAGTTCTGATTGCAACACCAGTTTCAACACACTCATTATAGTTCGGTACTACGGGGATCCTTGTCAATGAGGTGGCTAAGACATCTTCGAGAGAAAGAGCCTCGCGGATGTAGTGCCATTGCTCCCGGTCGTGTACCTGCGCGTCGTCGGAAAAGGAAGCTGTAAGCTCAGGAACACCGTGGGCAATCACAGTCTTCTTAGCTTTACTACTTCCGTTCCTCTCTCCGTTAGTTGGATCCGCTGCACGTTCTTTCCACGGGATTCCAGGTGGTATGTGCACTCCACTTGAGCCGTTGCGGAATCGATTCACAGACAGCAACACGGCGTCTGTCACTTCCCCAAATTAGTATTAGCCGAAGTAACCGGGGTTCACCGTAGTGCTTTGCGTTTGGGTGACGCAGGATGCGTTTTAATGTCGTGGAATCAGCATGGATACCGATTGCCATACAGACGGCACTCCATTGATTGCAATGGTCTGTCTGCCTACCCTTAGTTGTATTGCATTTGGATTCTGGCACATTAGTGCACACAAGGTTTGAGGCATGATGGTTGCGCCAGATGGCGACTGGTTTTGGAGCCTTAGTTTCCGGTGCTTTTGGCCAAATTGTGAACGGCACTGATGAAGGCCGTCCGTGCTGCGACATTTTAGTTTTCTCAAGTCCGGCTATAAAGGTTACCGGCGCTATTTCCAGTGTTTTCTTGTCGGCAACGGATGCGAATGTTACCTGGTTCTTCACCATGGCTGGTTGACTGCAGCTTAGGGTCTCCTGTATGGCAAACAAACTGCTAGGTGTAACACGCTGTACAGCAGTTGAAGCAGGCACGCTGCAGACAATGTTTTCACTTATGGGTGAGAGAGAAGGGAGTTGTTACTGATTGAGACTGAGTCATTGGGGTAAGGTTGGGACACCTGGCTCTCTTCTTCTGCCTGAATGGGGATTTCGGGGTGTTATTTTTACATAAAAGTGTAGGTCTGTTTCCTCTCATAGGTGTAACCCTGGCACACACCAGTTGCTCGACTAATTCTGCAAGTCTTTCGCAGTTCTTCAGTAGAACAGTTAGACAGCTAACAACCAGGATAGCACTGCATACTGGATAGAACCAAAATGTCTCGGTCGTGTTATTGTACCGTCTTGTTTTTATCGGCTCCGTCCCAAAGCATCTGGTGTGATAGATTTTCAAGCAACTGCTGCAAGCTAGCCCACTCTTCGATTTAACACACAACTCGCACTTGCTCTTAACGTGAGACATGTTCGCCGAGGGCATGCAGTTTTAAGGGTCACGCGGTTGTCGGCTGATCAGTTTGTACAGGTTCCCGCGTCAGTGATAAGCGTGAGCCAGCGTAGCGCGCCCGCTGTCAGCGGTGATCCCTTGTAAGCACACTTTGCAGTGTTGGCCGTTTGATCAATCGATGTTAGGCCCGGATGGTTTGGGACCTAGTAAATGCGTCTAAAAACGACGCTTAACTATTGGCTCTAAAAGAGTTGTCCCCCGCGATAGAATTTTCAACTGAAAAGGGACCTTCCGGTGTGTTCCATTAGTTGGACGTCAGCCTAAGCAGAAATCCTAATGGTACACTCATTCGATCTGGGTACCGCAAACGTAGCTGGACATGACAATACCTGAAATTTAGCAGTTTCCGTCCTGTGAATCATAATTGAGCTCTGGTTCGTACCACTTTTACTAGAGCTCGCCAGATCTGCTCCGAAGAAACGATTGGAGGTGAGCTGCAACGCGTTTCATCGACATTGCGTAAAAATGGATATCCTGAGAAGTTCACAGCACGACACTCAAATGCGAACGCGAGAATTAGGAACGAACGGGTGAAGGATGTTCCTAAGAAAACCTATTCATAACGCTACCATGTAAAGGCGATCAAAATGCTAAGAGATTCTGATACCGTCTCCGTCAAAGCATAAAAATGTGTATTACGCTGCTCAGCTTGCGCTTTTACACAAAAACGTAAGAAGTTGCTGTTTCAATCCAACCTGCACAAGCCAGCTCCTCGACTTAGCGCCTCAATCAGACTTCGGCAATTCGTTGGCTTAAACCCACTTTGTTTAAACAGTCCGAGTTTGTCGCCAGCCGCTCCCTGCCTTGGTGAGGCTAGTGCCCACCTTCCTGTAAGCCAGGGATCTTCAAAGTCCGACCCGCGGGCCAAATGTGGCATTGCGTTAACCATTCAACTGGCCCGCGGCCTCCTCATGAGCTAATAAAGTCAAGCTTGGATTTTTCTGGTAAAGGCGACATTGTAGGGATTAACAGTTCTTGGACATTCTCAATACAAAATTCATCAGCGTCAAATGCTGGCAAAATTCAAGGAGGTAGCATTGTTTATTGTTAACCAATTAGGAAAAGTCATTCTAGTGTTTTTACTAGAGCAACTATTACAAATGATGGATTCGTTAAAGTATACATATATATATACATATATATATATGTATATATATATAATTTATATGTATATATATGACTAGCTAAAGCTAGTCTGTCCTGAGAGCGGGATTTTCTATAGGCTATCTCAGTCTCCAAAATTTTATTATGCTGTTATTTACTTTAAGGTATTTTTTAGACTCCCATTCACATGCCTCCCGGTCTTATTCCTTTGGGTTTACACTGGATTTGGGTGTGTGGATGGAGCTGTGGGTGGTGCAGCGCAAGCCACCCGTGGTCCCTCTGTCGGCTCGGGCGTCTTGTGGCTGGCTACAGTGACAGGCAAATCCGAAAGCGGATGCCGCCAACCCTTTCTTTAGACGCCACTTTTCCACCTTACTTATTATTTAATTCCACAAAAACAAAACTTCCGTACCTTGCTTTCACAAGCGCTATACTAAAAGTGATTTTTCAAAACTGAGAAGAAATAAAAAGAAGGGATACGTTGCTTTTTTATTTATATGATTGTCATTCCTGTTCTAGTATGGAGACTGTGACTAAAAGTGGAACGTTATTGTCGAAGAACGCCGCTTCTAGGAATAGTGGAAACTGGAGTATTGTTTCAGCAAACGACTGAACAAGTATGTGTGTTAGATTTGTTTAGAGAGTGTGGCTGTATTCAAAAGTCAATACCAAAAAGCACTACCAAACGAAGTGCGCTGACTATGCCATGTTGAATCAAAATGAGCGAGTTGAGAAGTTGAAGCAAATGGAAGCTAGAATAGCCTCTCAGCAAAGCTTGTTTGCAAGGAGCGGTCAGTCGAAGGTAAATGCGACAAAGATCAGTTGCGAGGTGGCGAAACTAATAGCGACACGCTGCAACCCATTTACTGAATGTGTATTTGCCAAATAATGTATGATGAAAATTATGGAAAATATCTCTGCTGAGAAAAAGCATGCCTTCGCTACACATCACTGTGTCTCGCAGAACTGAACACATCTCATCTGATCTCAAGAGGCAATTAGAAACAAAAGGAATCGAAACTGGACTTTTTTCGATAGCCTGTGATAAACGCACTGATACATCTGACAGTGCCCAGTTTCTCATATCTTTTGAAAACAGTTAACGATTACAGGCTTTTGAGTGAGAAATTACTTGACCTGTTGGTTCTTAAGGACCAAAACATAGGAATATATTTATTTGGTTCTGTTTCTTCTGTATTTAATAACAATAAACTATTATGAAAACTTCTTTGGAGTTATTACTGACGGTGTCCCAATCATGACTGGCCAGCACAGTGGATGAAC
The DNA here is from genome assembly GCA_944474145.2 of Dicrocoelium dendriticum. Classification (NCBI taxonomy): domain Eukaryota; kingdom Metazoa; phylum Platyhelminthes; class Trematoda; order Plagiorchiida; family Dicrocoeliidae; genus Dicrocoelium; species Dicrocoelium dendriticum. The sequence goes on along the minus strand of OX104071.1, from coordinate 61,454,452 downwards.
GGCACTTTTCGGTAACACTGTATTGGAAAGGCCAAATTAACTAAAAGAACTCTCAGCCTATAAAGTAAGAATGTTGGACCTGACCTTCGGTAAAACACGATCCTCGGTAGGCTGTCAGTTAGTCGCACAATCCGGTGGGAAGACGAAACTTAGTCGACACAATAATTCGACGCGGTAAATCCGATGATCGATGAACGAGGCTAGCATACCGACGACGATCAACAGGACAACACGCGTAACTGAAACCAGAAGGCGAATAGAAACCCGGAAGATTTTTTTTATCTGTTTTTGGTCAGTTAAAACAAAACTGTACAATAAATAATGGAAATGGGAATGGGAAGGTACAATTAGGGAGAGAGAAATGTACAGTCGTCACAGAACTCCCTTTGGAGTGTGAGCCACTGAGACGAATGCTAGATACTTGTGTGTCATTTATCGTATTCTGAAAGGGAGAAGAACTGTACGTCCGAAACGTCTTCGGTGATGCGATTTCGTGTTTGTGTCGTGAAATGCTTGAAGTGCAAAAAAGCGAATAGAGGTGTCACACATGTGCTGAGTAGGAGGCGTACTTCGGAGGGTGGGTTTATCGGTGACAGGAATGTCCGTGGGTTTCGGTAGTGGTCGCGTCTCGATGTAAGCCGGCTTCAAGCGGTCAATACTCACAGCATCTTTATGACCATTTCTATCTAGCACGAAATACTTCACTTATCGGGAAACAACCTTAAAGGGGTCTCGTAAGGCGGTGTCGGAGGTTTACGGACGGAACCGACACGCAAGAGAACGAAAAGGGGCAAGTGTGCAAATCAGGGTTGAATGCGAGGACTGATTCGGTGGTGTTGGACTAATTGAACTGAAGTGTTGCCTCAGGCGTGTTACGTACGAGGTCGGATCAACTTCGCCAGTAACCCTTGAGTCTAGCACCATTACCCCAGGAACTCTGAGAGCAGTGCCAAAGACCAACTCAGCGGGACAACAGCTAATGTCTTCTTTAATGGTGTTACGAATACCAAACAAGGTAATTTGTAGACCTTCTGACCACTGTGAGTTCGACTGCGAAGCAGTAACTGCGGCTTTAACTGGGTGATGAACATGTTCAACGATGCGGTTGTCCGTAGGTGGGAACAGCCGAGCAACCGGTTCATGTCACGAAACGAGACCGAATGGAATTTGGGCCCTCTATCGGTAGTAATAGTGGTTGGCGTGCCAAAGACGTAAATCCAGTTCTCCATGAATGTTCGCGCCACAGTTTCTGCAGAAGCATCACGCCAAGGCATGGCAAGTGGCCAAGGCGTATAACGATCAACACATGTTAATAAGTAGACAAAACCGTTGGATGGAGGCATGGGTCCAACGATGTCAAGATGAACCTGTTTGGAACGCGCGTCTGGAAGAGCAAATGTGAAGGGGATGATAATCGTGTTGCGGTGGATCTTTCTGGTTTGGCAAGTGATACAGTGGTTTGCTCACTGCTGGATCCCGGAGCGTATGTTGTGCCAAATGAAACGATCAGTAATCAGCTTGACGGTGGCTCGGAGACTCAGGTGTGCGATTCCATGTAGGTGATCATAGACGATTCGGCGGTATTGCTGAGGGCTTTCCGGTAGAACAATCACAGTAAATTTTGGAGTCTAAGTTAAGGATTGGCAACTTTGGTATTTTAATCGATGGAGTTGATCTCAGTTGCACAAACTCAGGATCGCCTTCCTGCTGAGCTGCTAGGTCTTCTAAGTTGATCGTCTGACGTGAAACTTCGTGAAGACATGCACGCGACATGTCTTCGGCGACAACGTTATTGGCATCAAAACCCTGGCGAATGTCGGTCGAAAACTGTGAGATTTAATCCAAATGACGCATTTCAATGGGGGAGAAGCGGTCGGATGAACCACGAAAAGCAACAGCAAGTGGTTTATGATCTGTAAGAATGGTACACAAGCGACCTTCAATCAGGTGCAGAAATGGTTTGATAGTAAGGTAGATAGCTAAAAGTTCTTGACCAAACGCGTGCTTGTACTTATCAAATGCATTCATAGCTTCTTGAGTGAATTTACGTGACCTGCCTTTAAGTAAGTCGGTCAATGGCTGGAGTAGCTCAGAGCAATCTGGTATGAAACGGCTGTACTAATTTATCATACCGAGTAAACGACGGCGAAGTATGAAGGATTGCGGCATGGGGTAATCTGAAGTCGCTGGTGTTTTCTCGGGGAGTGGACTAATACCTTTGGAATCAACACGGTGACCCAAAGAATCAACAGAACTTTGGCCAAAAACACATCTGTCGACATTGCTCGTAAAGCTGCACTAAGCAAAGCGTTCGAAAACCGATCGAAGATATGATAGGTATTCATCATGATTGGAACTGGCCACAAGAATATCGTCAATGTAAGCGTAGACGAAGTCGAACCCTCTAAAGAATTGATCGATAAACCTTTGAAAGTCTGTACGGCATTTCTTAGACCACATGGCATGCGAAAGAATTCATAAAGACTAAATGGTCAGCTTATGGCAGCTTTCGCAATATGATCGTGACCAACGGGAATTTGGTAGTATGCACGCACCAACTCAAGCCTACAGAAAACAGTTCTTCCATGTAGACCAGTTGAAAAACCATGGATGTGCGGATACGGATATCTAACGTAGACGGTGGCATTGTTTAGTGCCCGGTAATCTCTGCAAAGTCTCCAGTCGCCACTGGATTTTTTGGGAACCGTATGAAGCGGGGAGGAACGGGGGCTATTGGAAGGACGAACGATACCGAGAGGAAGTACATTTACAAACTCCGCCTTGGCAGTAGCGAGCTTGTCTTGAGGTAATCGTCCAGGTCAGGCGCTTACTGGTGGACCGTGTGCTAAAATGTGCATAATTTCGTGCTTAGGCTCAGGAAAGTTATTAGACGATTGGTAAAGCGCAGGAAACTGCAGCAGTAGTTCAGTGAACACATTGTCGAACTTCTTGAAGTGACTTTACCCGAAACGGACAAGGACGTCAAACTATCGCGCAGTTTACGGTTAAGCAGGTCCACGATCTGGTCGAACTTGGTGAGGAAATCGACACCAAGGATGGAGCGTTGGACGTCAGCAATGAGGAAAACAAAGCGAAATCTTCGACGGAGACCACGCTTGAGAGTCAGTAATTTCCGGCCGTATGTATGGATCTTGGTATTGTTAGCCGCCTGCAATGTCAGCCCGGTTAGAATTGGGTTGCGTTGTGCTACAGGGCGAGGAATAACGCTAACCTCTGCACCGGGATCAACCAAGAAGTACGAATTAGTTGTGGAATCGCAGACGTTAAGTAGGCGACTATAAGAGTGGCCAGAGGCAGCTGCTGCCATCACTATCTGGCGTGGACGTTTCCCTGCTGCGGTTTGTGGACTGCCTTCCGGTGGTTACAACCAGGTCGCCAATTCCTTGCATCATAGCCAAAACGGTGATGGTACCAACCGAAATGATGGGTCTGATTCCTGGCCGGACTACGTCTACTTCGAGAAGAGCGTCTAGGGATTCTACCATCGTGACCTCTAGCTTCAATAACCTCTCGGTAACTGCTTCAATCGGGTCAGCCTTAAGGTCGGCATCAGCGGTCGATTCAACTGAGTGCAACGCTGCGTTTTTATTAAAGTACTCATAAATTTGTCTGCTGTCTCGGCCAGCTTGCCCAAAGACAAATCATCTGCAAACAGCGAAAAGAGCTGAGATGTTCGCTGGAAGACATTTCGTCCAGGGCTGTCGCAGAATTGTGTCATCGACCTTAGAGTAACCGACCAACGTGCACATGTGCCTGAGGAATTGTGACGGCGTGCGATCGCCTAGTTCAACACCAGAGAGTAACTGTTGATGTCTAGCTTCGTCGGAAGCATTGGTGCGCTATCAAACGGCGGTTTTCAGCTTAGCGTGAGGTGCGTCGGCTGGAATCGGATAGAGCAAATCTATAAGGTCAGTTGTGCTGCGGATAGGAAGCTCGGCAGTGACATGTGCAAACATTAATGACTGCGAAGTGATGGACGTATGGGAAAAGGAGCTTACAAATGTAAAACCACACATGAGGATTAAATAAATCAAAGACAGGCAAGGAGCGACAAACAACATTTGCTGACTTGTCAGTGCGGTAAACACAGCCCGACAGTGAATGCACAAAAAAGGCGTCCTGAGCTTTCAAAAAAAGAAAGCTTGGTCCCCAAATACGTAGTGGAAAGGCCAAACTAACTAAAAGAACTCCCAGTCTATAAAGTAAGGACGTTGGACCTGACCTTCGGTAAAACACGATCCTCGGTAGGCTGTTAGTCGCACAATCCAGTGGGAAGACGAAACTTAGTCGACACAATAATTCGAAGCGATAAATTCGATAATCGATTAACGAGGCTAGCATACCGACGACGATCAACAGGACAACATGCGTAACTGAAACCAGAAGGCGAATAGAAACCCGGAAATTATTTTTATCTGTTTTGGATCAGTTAAAACAAAACTGTACAATAAATAATGGAAACGGGAATAGGAAGTTACAATTGCGAATCGAAATAGGCACAATCGCTTGAACATAACCAGCGAAGAATGGGGTAAAGCCGTTAAACCCCACTGCTTCATGCACCGGCAAGTTATCTGTACCAAAGTTATTATGTGTAATCATGTTATGAAGCCAGGGCTTACATCATACCTCTTCGCTCTAAAGCCCTGTTTCATCGGCATGTTCAGCAGTTTCAGATCAACGGCCAGGGTGAAGAAGGAGATGTTGTGTAATACAAACATACAGGATGGCTCAGTCGTGCGATTGCACTCCGCTAACTCTACGCTCTTATAAATAAACTTAAACAAATCATGGAAAAATAAGTGATAATCGATGTCAGCACTTTGTGGTCCTACTTGGTTAGCTGCTTTTGGATTTGTGGTTGATATTATACGGTAGCCGAAGATGATGAATCCGAGCCTTCAGGGTCAAAATGCAGTAGTTAACCATTTGTATTCACATATCCAAGCCTTTAGGAAAGCATCGCAACTTTTCCAGACACAACTGTCCCAAATGCAGCATAATACCACACAAATTCCATCTCTACATGAAATCAGGACAAGCCCTTCAGGACGCAACCTCAATGCACAAATACAGATGTATGTCGCAGCTCGTGTATCTCTGGCTTCTGGATTTCATGGGCGCTTTCATACTTTGCAACAGCTGGAAAGGAGATCGGGCTTTGTTCTTCGTATTTCTCACTGAACCCTGGCAATGCACCGGGCCGTCTGCAACTAGAGTTCATTGCGTCGCAAAGTGATGCTGAATGTCGCAATTGGCACCAACAGCTCTAGCTCATCAAATTTACTACCAGCTGGATAGAGATAGATTTCAAGGGGTTCGAACTTTTGCTAAGAAGTTGGTCAGCTTGTTTGGCTCGACATACTTGTGCGGGTAAACATCCTTAGTTATAACTTGGAACAACCACCATGTGAGGGTGAGACTAAAAGACCCTCACCTACATGGTATCTTATGTATCAAAACCAGCGCTTTTTAGCCTGATCCGACCAATTTACTGCATTCGAGATGACAGTTTCACCATGCACATCAAAAACTTGCAGTCAAAAAACTTAACGCACCAAGCAACCACACCCACACCATGGATTTCTCTCAAACCTTCTCATACTATCCACGAGCTCAATCACGATTGTATTGGCATGTCTTCAAACTGGAATAACAGATAGACACATGCACTTCTACATACATGTATGAACTCTCAGATACAATGTTCATGGCTAACTTGCACCATGTTTCATATATTCCCCGAAATTTAGTTATACATTTAACCTGATCATGCCTAAATAGGCATCCCACACTGCACGAGAATAAAGAAGTTATTTATTTATAATTTTGGCCACCTCTACCGTACGCTGAACGCCGGCCAGCATAAGAGAAACGTTGGTTGTTTTCGATTCACCAATGACTTTACACCTTGTGTGTTCGTATGCAATCTAACTGTTCCAATAACTGTATGTAAAAGAAGCTATTTGTGTGGAATAGCACAACTATACCAGTCCTCAATTGTATGCATCCCTAGGGCAATCGCTTTCATGCGTATTGTAGCAACTTGCATCGCTAGCGCTGAATCTATAATCCGCTAGCCACGGAAATTGCATCCACGATACACTAAGTGATCAACCGCTACCAACCAACCGGTACCAATAGCATTCGGACAATATGTAGACTTGTCTGTTTAACCTGGGCTCAGATCGGGCATAGAGACATCGATGGATGAATTGCCACACAGACCTTAGCCATCCTCTCGTCTGGGTGCGCGCCAGCATTGGACAACAAGGGGGATGAGAGCAGGGGATCACTCATGAACTAACCCCAAACGCCGAAGCCTAGGAGATGAAGCTAAGGCGAACAAAGCACGGCTCCGGACGAACGTAGACGTGGCACGGACCATGTCCGGAACATGAAGTCACGCCCTCTGGCTAGATCTAGCCCGTTGTGAATGCATCAAAATGGTCTCACGGAAAGAGTTGAGTGTGCTTATTTGCTACGAAGCAATAGCACGCCTCACCGGACGTTATCGTTCCAGTGTCGCGCTTTCCAGCAAAAGAAGCAACATTCCCTGTTCGTTCCTTCGAGCACTAAACGCGGTCCACTAACGGCTTTCACGAGTTGTTTCGTCATATATTTTAATTTATCCATCCGCCACACGCCTCCATTGTGTTCCTCCTTTAATGCGGCGAATGACGCGTCGTCCAGCTCTCGACTCACCTGCGCCAAATCCTCCAGCCTCGTTCCATTGGTAGCGTTTACAATCCGGACTGCTTACGCGATTGACTGCGGAAGACGGGTCATGAAGTGATACAACATTAATTTAAAGCAGATAGTTCCCTTCAACAATTTGAAAAGCACGGAAAAAAGACGGCGGGTGGTACATGCATGCATTTCGTATTGTCTCCTCAGTTCCATTAACAATAACCGCTATGCATAGATATAGCTAACAGTGGGTGCAACCAGACTGAATTGCTAGGGGAATATCTACTACTGTGCATGCAGAATGTGGATTTTCACTTCCGGTATACACCATACCATCAGATGGATGGCGTAGCAATGGGTATCACATTAGGTCCTGTGCTCGCTGCTTTCTTCATGCTGATGGTAGAAAGAAGAATTTCTACAGAAATAGCCCAGGTGCCCTACTACAAATGATATGTCGTTGATATCTTGGCTTCCTGTTCGTCGGAGCAGTTTCTCACACATTTGGTAGAACGGCTCAATGGTGCTCATGCTAACTTACGGGTTACATGGGAAATAGAACAAAACAATTGTCTGCCATATCTGGACATGCTCATAAGTCGCAGGGATGATGGAAGGATTAAGTGATCCATTTACCGAAAACCAACTTGGTCCGCTCAGTACCTGCACTTCACCAGCTTCACATCAGTTCAGTACAAACGGTCACTCGTGAAGACTCTAGATAGTCGTGCCATACGAATTTGTTCGGCCGAATGTTTGGAGGATGAGCTAGTGTTAATTACAGCAACACTAATGACGAACTGCTAACCTCGAAGATTTCTCCAGAAATATAGCCAATCGCAAGATCCAAAGGACGTGGTGCACTCGGCAGCAAAGCAGAAAGTGCATATCCAGTTACCTTGCAAAGATGGTTTAGCCACGCTGAAGACAACTAAGCGTATGATTCCAGCAACACAGGGAAGTTACTATGCTACACAAGTTGTCGTCATCAACCGAACCCGAAATTTGCCCATACATCCAACGAAGGAAGCTCAGCCTATTGGGGTAAACTCACACTGTGTATACCAATTTATATGTGACTGCGGAAACAGTTACCTAGGCACAAGTAATGGAACACTGAATTCCCGAATATAGGAGCATGTACCAAGATGGGTTCAACGTGAAGTTGCTCAGATTACCTACCTCCGTCAGATTCCATGTTCGCGCAGACTGCCGGCTTCCTCGATAGGCAAACACCTATTAGACTAGGGTCCCCAGATAGAGCTGGGCTCAGCATTTCAAGTTGTGTTACGTCACACTTATCCCCACTTCCTTCGGTTTGCTTAGGCTGTCGCTATAAGCCGGATTAAGCCAGCCCTGTGTGTTCAGAAACAATTATTTGTTAGCGTATAGCTGCCTTGGACGTACGTGTGAACTTTCGTCGTTCGTTTTGCACCGTAAGCTTGTATGGTTGCACCCAATGTTAGCCATATCTATGCATATCGGTTATTGTTAATGGTACTGAGGAGACAATACGAAATGCATACATATACCAGCCTTTGTCTTCTTTCCGTGCTTTTACAACAGTAATTGCTGGGTTGAAGCTTTATTCATTACCAGCAAGGCATGGTCCAAAATGCTTCGGATATGAAATGCAAACATGAGGGGATCCGCCCCAACACCAAGCTCTGCCGCTTTGAACAGCCGCATCGCATCATGGCGGTCGGCCGGAAACCAACGCATCCTTTGCGGTGAGGCACTCCAGCTTGACGGAGCATTTTCAAGCCTTCGCCCTGCCCTTGGGTACACTCCGCATGGCCACGAACGTCGCCCAGTCGGTCTTGACTCCAACGGCCTCTACGAATTCTTCCAAGAAGGTTCCCACATTCCATTCTTCAAATTGCCTTGGCCAGCGAACCGTGATGATTTGCCATGGCTAGTCACAGCACCATTGTGCTAACCCAGGGTTCGGACGGGGTTATTAATTGTGTTAAACAGCATGCATTAGCCCTGAGTAATAACACTTCCACTCATCTACTCACTCCTTGTTGGAGGTTGCGTAGTTCGTACTGCTATTGAGTCTACTGCTTCTGGGGAGTGCAGTGCTTAGGTGTCCATTCCTCGCCCGCATACGTCTACGGTTCCCAAGTGTTCCTTTCCTTTCGGGGAGTTATTATGGCATACTATAGTGTCCCGCCCTTTTGGCTTCTTGGCGCTTCTGTACTACTGGCCACAAGTGCAGTATTGTCTGCGTTTAGTCCACCACAAGCGCACAGGCCATTATGCGTAGGCGTCCAAACAACTACTCCTCTCGCTTGCTGCAATTTAGCTGCCTGCTTCATCATGTAAAGCCATTTCGTTCCTCTGATGGTAGAATCCTTCCATATCCTTCCACTTCCCGTGGTCAGTTGCAGTGCTGTCGGTGCAAAGGCTGTACGCTGTATTGCCCCTTGATCACTGCTACCCCTGCTGTTATTGTAGCGAAAACGACTTGGGGGCAGTGCGTGTATTGCCACAAGAACGTGTCACTGACAACTCACAAACCCGTACAGATATGGACCGTGTTTCCTTCGCATGTCACAACGCGAATGCGTTGTGTAACGAGCCATACTAGGTGCCTACGTGGTTAGGCTTCCAGACAACCTCTCCATCTTTCCATCTCGTATCTCCGCTTCGCTACATCCGCTTCTGGCCGGTCATGAGCCGTACGAAAGCTCGCGATTTGTAATCCCGTGTCTGCATCACTCGACCTGCGTTCACTCCGTTGGGCTTCGCAAGCGGAGTATTTGTCTGATTCATTGCGTTCTCGACAAATATCCCCCATTGTTCTGGGCCCAGACTCGTTACCAGTTGTCGTCCGTCATCTACTTTCGGCTTGATTCGCGATGCCCATAGAGCCTTGTCTCCTCTCACCCATTGTGCCCGTTGTTAATTCTCTACCATCCCGTTTTCGTTGTCCTTCCGGTGCACGAGTAGTCACTGGCTTCCGCCGCCCTACATTACGACCTCCCTGTAAGCTGCCATGTGCTTTGCTTCACGTTTATCTTCTCGTTCCCTGTATCGCTGCACCTGTATTCGGTGCTTTCTGACTATCTTCCATCAAGTATTGATCTCGTACGATCTTTCTCCGACCATAGTGGTCACTTCAGATATTTTCCATCGCTAGTTGACATTCTGTATTGGTGGAATCCGCCCCTCCACTTCGATAGATATTCCGGGTAGTACACGGATACCGCGGTCGTTATACCGTTTCTGCTCTGCCGTGTGTTTTCTTAAGCTCCTTTAGAGTTGCTCATACGACGGCAAGACAGCAAGTAAACGTTCATCCGACACAAACATTAGAGTACTTGTCCTTCTGCTGCACAAAAGTTGCACTGAATTGTGACCGACGTTCCGTGACGAGGTGTTGCGGATCTCAAAGCCATCAGGGACGGGTCCTCAAGAGGGGCTTTTTTATTCGATATCAGCCTTTTGGCTTATTTGACTAATGCCTTTGTCTTTCAGTGCGGATGATTGTAATACGGTCTTGTTTGTCAATGCGAAAATTCCAACTTGCTTGCAAATGTCTGCAACGCAACACTCGTCAAGTACGGGTCATTTTCGGAGACCAATTCTTTCAGTATTCCGCGTGGAACGGACTGAAAGCTAAGCTTTATGGCGACTGCTTCCCTGGTGGCAACGGTATGCGGATCGAGAATGAAGTATTTGTTGCAGTGCTTCACCGTGACTAAAAGGCTTTTTCTGTTGTCAAAGAATAAAGCCACCGTTAGCTTCTGCAGTCGTCGGTGTGAAACTTCACTCAGCTTCATTGGTTTCCTGGCTTGGCAAGCATCGTTGTACTAGCAAGTTGAACAGTTCCACACTTAATCTAGTTTTGGAGTCGTCATCAGGTGATAGAACAATAGTTCTTGTGTTCTGTTGATGCAGTTATTAACAATCACGTGGGCTCCACGTGCGTATTCCAGTATCTGTTTTCAGGGCGATGGCAGGATCAACGTGCCACTTCTCGTTATGGGCAAGCCGTCACACACCGGGAGTGCAGCCCGGTGGCTTGGCATGGCATTAATTCTTTAAGATGCTTAGCCATTGTAGCCGGCCATCCTCTCGAAATCACATCTTGCAAAGCCTTGCACCGCACATCTGCCTCCTTAAAACTCCTAATTTCTATCCAGAGATCTGTGTTTACCACCAAAAGTTGTATCAAATTCACTGACTCTGTTTCTTTCGTTGGGTGTTTGACTATCGGAGTATGAGCTTTTGACAGAGCATCCAATATGAAAGCCTGCGTTCTCGGAGTGTAAACAGGATCTTTGTGGTATGTTTGGAGCCAGATAAAGATGCGTTGAAGACGTCGAGAGACACTGTGCAACAGTTTACTGGCTATTGACACCAGCGCTTTTGGTCCGTATAAACGATCGACTTCTTCCCAACTCAGTGATTGTTGAAGCGTTGGATTGCTCCATTGCTTAGACAAGAGCGAGCATCTCATTTTCTATCTGTAAGGTCCAATATTCAGCCCTTATGATTAAATCCAAAGGTTTGTCCTACTGTATGAGAACGGCGTTTATTCCGCTCTTGTTTCTGTCATATGGCACCTCCAAAAGCGGAGTTGGATCGTAGTAGCCAAGCATTTTGTGCGCCACTAATGAGATGCATGGTGACCATAAAAGCGCTGTCTTCTTCTTATTTCTTTCAATTTTAATTTAAATCTTTGTATTTCGGTCTCCGGATGAGTGTCATAATTTCAGCAACACTTATAAAGAATCGACTCAAATGATGCACCATGTCATTTAAACACCTAACTGCTTTGATCTGCTTAGTTGGTGACATCAGTTGCACTGCCTGGATTTCTCCGGGAAAGATCTTGTTTACATCGAATGTCAAAACGTGTCCATGAAATTTCATATCCGGTTTTCGAAGCCCATACTCCACACACTTAAGCTTTTCTCGCGCGCAAAGCTGCAAAAAGCGATACAGATCAGCCTCTTCCTCGTGGTCGGTTGAACAGTAACTTGGCTAGTGGTCTGCTACGTATGTTACACCGTCTATTTTGATAGCAGATTGCAATAAATGTTCGCCAAGAATTTCATTCCAACCGCGTAAACAAACGGTAAACGAAGACAGCAAAACGCTCAAATTAGCGCCTTATGTTATTTGGGAACTGCGTTCTTTAGCTAAGAACACTAGAACGCTGATGAGAGAGCAACATTTGTGAAGTAATTTGCCTTAATTAAACGCGGCAGAATATCTTCTAACGTTGGCACTAAATAATGTTCTTTAGGTAGTGCTTCATTCAATGGCTTGGCGCTTATGCAAATAAATCCAAATGCAACTCGTTCATATTCGTGGCATTTGCAACTTGCTTAACCCAGTTTGTCGGCTTGCCGACCCTAGCGATTACGCCCAATTGTAACCCGGTGATGAGCTTATGATTTAAAGCATACGGAACCCTTCTAACAACCAGCGCAGTCAGTCATATTGAATGTGCTAGTAACCGATGAGCGCAACGCAGGAACCTCCCAAAACCTGGGCTAAATACAGACGGATACTGTCCACTGATATCTCTTTCCGTTTGACACTCACGCACTAAACGATCGTGGTCTAAAGTATCAAACCCAGGACACCAGATGCAACCTTTACCGAGAATCGGTGTGAGCTCCTCGTTTGCCATCATGAAGTTCAACGCATGTGATTACTCTTCTTTGGTATTTGTCACTTGGAGTGGTGTCAAAATCCTTCACCTAGATCTCGTGGTTTTCCACATGCGCATGCAGCCTTAATAAAGTCACACATATTACTGGGCTTCGCTTCTCTGGTATTACGTGATGGTAGCAGACATGACTAACTGAAAGCGCACGATTTCCTTGCCAACGACTCAACTTGTGTAGACGCGCTTCATTGGTCCCGTTCGCGACGCGTTGCTGGTTACATGTTCATAGTCCTAGGGTGTGTCATGATTGAATGTATTCACTTTGAAAGACTGGCAGCATGGAAAGCAATGCTTCCATCCACTACCTTTGGCGCAAGTTCGGCTTCATATGTATGCCGATCCTTCGTGTGTCGTGCGGCGCAAAATTTGTAAATTTCGTATGCACTGGCGTCAGGCTCCGAAGTTTTGCTAGCTAAGCTGGGTAATGCTCGCAGCTCTGCATCAGTTAATAACAACATTTGTTGAATGCAGTACACATTTGAAGACCTTCTTTGGCCTGTAGAAACATATTGCCTGAGCGATACATTCCGTCGATGCAACAATCGCTTGAAGAAGCTTTCACCCTTGATCTCCAACACCATTCTATCTCGGATGAGACCATCAGCCATACAATTGCAAAAATTACAGGAACTAGCCAGGATCTTCAACTCCGTAAAGTAGTTCCCGATAGATACGTTCGTGAGTCTACTTTCAATGAAAATAGGCACTGTTGATGCGACTCGTTAATTCAATCCCCTCCGAAATTGCTGAATTTCTGGATATTTGTCACCAGATTAGCCGCAATTGCTCTCGTTCTGTATTACGTTGTTGCCAACACACGGTGCGCTTCATCTTCGATTTTGTGTCGAAACATCGCAGGTCTAAACCTCATGGGTTGTTCTTGTAGATGCGTCTGAATGTACAAATCGGTCCACTTACTTTCCCAAGTTCTTCATTTGTTAGCCAACTTGTGTTCATCCATCTTCAGTGAGGCAGCTATTTGCACAGCTGTTTTGCTACAGTCAGCGGCTGAGCACCGGTCCATGACCTGGCCTCGGTATTCCTCTGATGCTGTGTTGCAAAACTGTGTCTTTCAAATACAATCGGTTTATTCCGCAGAGCACTCTCAGTCTAGCCACTAACATTCTGGAAGCAAACAATTAGGCAACTCCCATAACTAACGATGCTTCTGCAATCAGTATGTTCTTCCATTTTTTCTGTCAGACAAGCTCAATTCAGCATAGTAAAAAATTAGCCAGTCAGCATGGATCCGACGTCTAGAAGTCCAAGAATCTGTTAATGCGTTTACCACACTCTGGCTGCTTGACTCCTAACACAAATCAGTCTTCTACTGATCGTAAATTCCTATCACAAATAGAACCTCAGAATGCGGTTAGCTGGATATTTATTAGTGCCAAAGTGCTTTTACGATTCATTTATACTGCGATACTCAAATATGCTAACCAACTGATTGGTAATGTGTACTGACTTTTCTAAACTTTCTGATTCGCTACTTTTACGAGGGGCCGACCAGGCTAGGTCAGCTGTTAGCACAATTTCAGAAATGCCTGAAACCACGTATATGCAATATGACTGCGGCGTGCCACGTGCCAAGTTTTGTCAGTGAGGAAAGGGCAGGAGAGATTTCATTTATCCGTGCTCGGCAGCTTGTTTGCCGTCTAATCTTCAGTGACCTGCAGCTGCGTGCCCGAATTAATAGGGCACGACAAACCATACCCTCCAGTAACAAAGTGCAATGTCTGTTGGTTACTTTTGGCTGAGAATTCGGGAGTAATAGCAGGTATCTGACTGAACCTCACTAACAGCTGTCAGCGTTTAGCTGTGACGAATTTAAGTTGTCATGTTTCTCCTTGCTAGATGACCATTACCACGCGGGAAAAACAAATAACAGGAAAATGGCTCACCACTACATCAAATGATTTTGCGGTCTCCCCTAGCGGTACAACCGTGGACTTCGTTGCGCATAGAAAGCGAATAGCGTGTGATGGCCAAATGAATATAAACAAACTGCACACGACGTTAGTAACAACAGGTAAAAAGCTGCCACATTTAAATGACGCTCCATTTTACTCCGAATGATTTCTTCTGATTAACAACTGATTTGTATTCGCTGGCCAAAATTAGGCTTGAGCTACAAATGGCTGCTTGGTGTATTTGCATTTGTAGATCAAGATTAAATTTGATTAGCGACAACAAATTAATTGTTAATCAAAATAAATCATTCGGAGTAAAAAGGGGCGTCACTTAAATGTGGCAGCTTGTTACCAGTAATTGCTTACATGATTAAAGTGAGCCTCTCACGTTCTAAGCTTGGTTGCAGATCATGGGAATCGAAGGAGGTTGATCGGCGTGCATGGCGAGATCTGATCACGAAGGCAGTTGACGAGGTGCAGGAGAAAGCCCTCCTGCATGCGAAGAAAAAGCAGTAAGTGCGGAAGCGGCAAGCAACGATGGGTTGTACTCCATGGACATCAAGCGCATGGTGCTGTAGCACATGCGGTCACGAGTGCCTGAGTCAGGCAGGCCTGGTGAGCCATAAGCGAGGCCACTCGGGACAACTACCGAAGCGACGACGGGTCCTGCAGAGAAGGTAGGCAGAACCAGCGCATCTTTTCTAGGTACCCTGCATTCTATTTACTAACCGCGTGCTTGCATCCTAAGTCTTTTATATCAGGTGGTGGGTTTTCGATTTTGCCCTAATGGTTTTCTTTCTTAAATAAACATCTACCTGTGCGCTCTTCCATAAACCTGCACAACTCGCTTAAGCCAATGGTAGTTAATTTCGATAACATTTTCATGTTTGTGTCCTTTCCGTAAAACATACTTACTAACCTCGTGAACTTATCTCGGATTCGTTTGTGAACAGCATATTTCATATGCTAAGTAATTTAAGATTTTTGTCCCCTTTCCTTATGCACTAGTCGATTTATTTTCTGTTAGCTTTCCCTCAAGTGGTTGGCTGTTGCTTGATATCCCCGGTGTGGCTGCGCTTGATGTGCATGTTGACAAGGTGCCTACATGTCTATTACCCACTACCTAGTCCATACTGACTCTAGGAGACAGTTGGTGGTTGCTGGAGTTGACGAGGTGCACGTTTCTGGTGGCCGTATTAGGATCAAAGAGTGGTTCCATGCACTCAGTGTAGAGTGGACTACGGTCCAGCCACCGCCCTGTGTTCACTTGATTCCCAAATACAGTGTGCTTGTGTTTGCCTGTGAAGGAGTGTGGGCCGGCTCCGTGGATGAAATCTGGCTCCAATCCACATGCCTCCCGGTCTTATTCCTTCGGGTTTACACTGCATATGGGGTGTGTGGTTGGAGCTGTGGGTGGTGCAGCGCAAGCCACCAATGGTCCCTTTTTAGGCGCAGATGTCCTGTGGCTGGCCACAGTGACAGGCAAATCCGAAACCGGATGCCGCCAACCATATATATATATATACATATATACATATATATATATACATATATATATATATATATATATGATTGGCGGCATCCGGTTTCGGAGTTGCCTGTCACTGTGGCAAGCCACAGGACGCCTGCGCCTACAGAGGGACCATGGATGGCTTGCGCTGCACCACCCACAGCTCCAACCACATACCCCATATCCAGTGTAAACCCGAAGGAATATGACCGGGAGGCATGCGGATGGGAACCACGTTTCATCAACGGAGCCGGCCCACACTCCTTCACAGGCAAACACAAGCACGCTGTATTTGGGGAATCAAGCGCACACAAGGCGGTGGCTGGACCGTAGTCCGCTCCATACTGAGTGCATGGAACCACTCTTCGAGCCTAACACGGCCACAAGAACCGTGCACCCCGTCCCCTCCAGCAACGACCAACTGTCTCCTGGAGCCAGTATGAACGATGTAGTGGGTAATAGACAGGTAGGCACCTTGTCAACATGCACATCAAGCGCAGCCATATATATATATATACATATATATATATGTATATATATGTATATATATATATATATATATATATATATGGATTGTTGGCATCTGCTTACGGTTTTGCATGTCACCGTTGCTTTCACAGTGACAGTGGAAAGCTCCAAAAGATAACTGCTGTCATTCATGCACAATTAAATTGTTAACTAAGCGTACATTCCGCTTTCTTGTTTTAATCGTCCTTAGCACTGGCCCGACACTTGACCGCTTTGTAAGTTTTGCGCTAACGTGTACCACTTGCCTTGCTTCATCCGTTCGCGTCTGCTTGTAGCCCATCGAATACAGTCCGCTCTGTCCGACTCCAATTAACTGCTAATATCCGCGCTTACTTTCGCGCACCGTCTCGGACTAGTATTAACTACTCCTACAAATTTGTGACCCCGACATGACTCTGTGGTGGGCGACCTCTGTAGTGATTGGTGGAAACTGTAGCTGGTTGACGAGTCGCGGTTACTCAACGAGTAAGCGCGCATAATGTGATGGTATCTCGGCTATCTAAAAAGCGGGACTGATGATGGGGGCGTCCGTAAGAACGCCTTCGACCCCTAGTTTAGTATGGTCGTCTAAAACTATGGCGACCAGCATCAACAAGCAACCCCGAAACATCGCAGGAAGTCGATACCAATAACTGCTAAAGGTATAGATGCAACCATGAAGACCCACAGGGAATCTCGGCGATGATTGAGGTCCAGGTTTGTCATGCGCTGGTCGAATGAAGCTAGCGGAGAACCGTCGGCCGCACGCAAGTTGTACGCCTGCTCTGAGTGCTTGTCAATCGCGGATCCAAGAATGACGCTGACTTTTGCTTCCGTTTCCATGAGGAAGGTGATGGAAGAACGTCGATCCTTAACGTAAAACAGGCGATTTGCTTAATTATTGATAGATACGTTGCTCGTGCTAGCATGCAGGCTAGTCCCTTTCTCTGAAGCGGCTGGGTCGTGTCTAATGCAGGGAGCCCGACAACGTCTAGCTCTTCCAACGTATTGGCGGTGATAACAACATACTTCTTCGACTGGGTTGGTAGTATCTGACGGAGAACGTGCAGGGAAAAGGTTGCGCTTTCGAGCCGCACGAGACGTACTTGTTGCAGGCCCAGACGAGCACGAATGAACGGTAGCCAAGACGTGGACAGCAATCCACCGTGGCATCTGCTGCATCGAAGCCTTTATTGCTGTTATCCTGCTGCGAAGTAGCGCAATTTCCTCGTCTTTAGGGTCAGATCAGCCTGACAACTGGGAGCAAATAGTGGATTCGGTTTTCATCGGTGAAAATACGTCACTGGAGCTACTGGTTGTTTGCTACGGAACACGTTCAAAAGCAGCGTCTGGCTTGGTAGCGAATTCTTCCCGGGGCGTATCTATAAACATGCACATTAGCAGCAATGTCTCTGGGAGACGTACAAACCACAGTTCATTTATCCATTCGTCGCTCAAAAATAAGGGACCAGCGACACGCTGAAGTTTTTGCGAGCAACGCTGGCGGCTTGCCATCTCCAAGCTTGAGACCACTGAGCTGTTCAAATCGAGCACGTGCGCTAAGCCGTAACTCTTTTAACATCGCTTGCTTCATTGTTTCATACTTTGCCTCATTTGATGGGCAGAGTAGAATGTCCTCAATCAGCCGTCCAACCGACGCGCTGCTTGTACCTCGGACGATCAGCTGTAAGGCCCTTATTTCCCAGTTCGATCTAGAATACCGTAAACGAAACCTCTGGGCTGTGTTCCATGAAACTTGACACAGCTAAAGCAAGCAGGTTTACGCAGCAAAACGACTCAGGTGCCACTTTCGAAATGTGAGTCGAGCAGATAAACGATGACCAAAAACAAGATAAAAGTACCAAAATCACGCAAGAAAAAAATGAATACAGGTAAATAATCGAAACAAGGAATGAACTCAACAAAAATTCAAAGGAGGAAAATAAACTTGAATTCGTGCGTGTGAATCGGAGTCACCAATTTGTAGGACCAGTTTATACTAGTCCGAGACGTTGCGCGAATCTAGGTGCGGTTATCAGAAGGCAATTGGAGTCGGTCAGGACAGTCTGTATTCGATGGGCTACAAGAAAATGCGGACGGATGGAACAAGGCAGGAGGTACAAGTTAGCGCGGGTACTTACAAGGCGCCCGAGTGTTCAGCCGGTGGTAAGAACGATTAAAAAAGAATGATGTATAATTGATCAACAATAAACAGTACATAAAAGATAGCGGTTATATTTCTGGACGCTACAGTGCTCCCACTAAAAGGCACTACAACAGCCACAGGACGCCGGCGCCTGCAAGGGGACGAGAACGGAGCATCCCGTCCCATTCAGCAACGGATAACTCTCTCCTGGAGCCAGGATGGACGAGGTGTTGGGCACTAGACAGGTAGACACTTTGTCGAAATTCACAACATGCACAGCCACACCACGGAGCTCGGTCAACCTCTAACTCATGAAATGCAAAAGTGCGCAACACGGGCAAACATGCAACATCAGCTGCCTTATTGGCCTGGATTAATAAATCGAATGGGACTGGAAGCACCGCGCTGCTTTTTTGCTTGAAATAGTGCCTGCTTCTGTACCTGGGTAACCACCCTCTTGATCATTCCATGGGGTTAGCAGCCAATGGATCTGCCTATGATACACAACACCTGAAAGCAACCTTGGTTCGTGATAAACTCACCTTGTTTGTGTCCTGGTAACGTAAGTTCGGTTTTCCTGTGTACCGCATCCCTGCACTAGGTTGGTCTTCCAAAAGTTGTATGAGTATCCTCGTCGAATTAACTTGGTATTCCTTCATACCTAGCTTCGCCGCATCCGTGTCCACCGGCGGTTCGAATGCAACATATGGACATGTGTTTGTCAACCCAGATAACAACTACCACAAGCTGGATAGAGATACCTTAAACCTCATGAACAATAGTACTACGAACGTGCATGGGTTTTATTTGGAGACAAGGCAAACAGCCATTTTTGCCAAATGTTAGGAACCCGCACACAGGAGAACAGGTACCCGATACGAACCGTAAGTGTTATCTTTAACAATTATAATGGAACATAAATTACAACATCAAATACTGGACAACAGCGTTTGAAACGAAACCGATTTAGGATTAGTGAGGCAACCTCCACCAGTACGGTTGTAGCGCCTGTAAATTTACTTATCTTTCATTGTACATTCCTTTCCTATTACAACCAATTCTTGTACATTAACCTTGTATACTTGTTTTGATTGATAAATAACACACTTCGTGAACCACGCAGGCAAATCGACGTGTTCTCTCTGTGTCCTTGTGCCACGGGTTTTATGGCATTGTCGGTCACTACATTCTAACCTAGAGCAATATTCATCTACAGATCTCGTTCCGTCTCAACTGGTTTCACCATCGTCGTTTGTCATCCATCGGAGTGGCTGACGCAAAAGGACTAGGAAGTTTTATGTGGTTGGACTTCTAACCCACGTCGAAACCCTTCTGTGAGTCTTGTCATTTCTGATCATTATTTATTCATCTTCATTTTTCTTTGGGTCCGAGTCCACTACATAATTGGTGACCCCGAATTTTTTCTTAGTTTTTCATATTTTTTGTAAGCTCAGAACTCCCAATATTCTATATTTTGCACGACTACTATGGAATCCAAACATAGTTCGAGTACGGTTCCCTGTGAAAACCATATTTCCTTTAATTTACCTGCTTTCGGTGCATCTAATCCTCGCGTTTGGTTCACGCAAATTGAAGCATATTTCAGTTTCCGTAGGATTACTACACAAGAGACTATGTTTTCCTATGTGGCTACTCAGCTCCCTACGGATATTGCCACTGAGGTGATCGACGTCCTGGACTCAATGCCAACAGAATTTCCTTACGATACCCTTAACGCTGCTGTGTTAAAACGCACGACCGCTTCAGACGAGTCTCGCTTAAAGCAACTCCTATCTGGTGTTGAACTTGGCAACCGCTCCCCATCTCAGTTACTGTGACACATGAGGACTTTAGTTGGTAGCTACAAAGTTGATGACTTAGTTCTGCGCCCACTTTGAACTAAATGTCTACCACCTAATACCGTCCTGGTTTTGTCCGTCCAAGGTGATGAAACTTCGCTTGATAAGTTGGCTGAACTAGCTGACAAGGTGCATGAATGCTTTTTCAAGCATCCCACTAATCAGGTCTCGCAGCCTACTAACGCGTTTGAAAGTACATCTCTAATGGATAGGCTGCAGAACCAGATTGAACAGCTAACCGCCCAAGTTTCCGTCATCACCAAACGTCTTAACCGCTCTCGAAGTGTATCACCTGGTCGTAACACACGTGCTCTACCCTCCAACCGTGACCAACTGAATCGTTTCTGTTATTTTCACAAACGATTTGGGGATGCTGCACGGAACTGTAGGCCGTGGTGTTCGCACCCTAAAGCCTTTCGCTTACAGGACCAACAGGGAAACTCGCCGGCCAGCCAGTAATGGCGACAGCTGCCGCTGGCCAACACCATAGTTGCCTTCTCCGCGTGTTTGCCAACTCAACCGGCTACCGTTTTCTCGTCGACACGGGTGCCGAAATTAGCGTCGTACTCGTAGGTACACACAAACGCCAACTTTCTCCGGGTCATGTCACACTCCAGGCGGCCAATGGTACGAAAATTCAGACGTACGGTCAGAAACTGTTAACCCTAGATCTGGGACTCCGACGTCGACTACCTTGGCTTTTCTTAGTTGCCGACGTTCAGAAGCCCATTCTCGGCATCGATTTCTTGACGAAGTTTGGCATCATCGTTGATCTCGGTAACAGGAAACTCCGTGATAGCGTCACCTCACTTACTGTCTCCGGCAAAGTCCTCGCTATCGACTCGATTAGCATTCGTTTGGCTCTGCCTTCCGACAATAAGTTTACTGCTCTTCTGCGCAAGTTTCCGTCCATTTATCAACCGATCAGCGACGACTTTCAGCCCAAACACGAAATCCGCCATCACATCGAAACTAAAGGCAATCCTGTCACCGCCAGACCACGACGTCGTGCTCCCGACAAACTCGCCATTGCCAAAGCTGAATTTCAACACATGATGAATTTAGGCATTATTCGTCCATCGAATAGCCCATGGTCATCCCCACTTCACATGGTTTCAAAGAAATCCACAGGGGATTGGCGACCATGCGGTGACTATCGCGCTCTAAATAACGCCACTGTTCCAGACAAGTACCCAATTCCTCACGTCCATGACTTTTCCATGAGTCTATACGGGAAACGCCTTTTCTCTAAAATTGATCTAGTCCGCGCTTATTACCAGATCCCGATGGCCTCAGAAGACATATCTAAGACCGCAATCACGACGCCATTCGGTCTTTACGAGTTTCTCCGCATGCCGTTTGGTCTCCGGAACGCTGCCCAGACTTTTCAGCGATTTATTGACCAAGTCCTTCGTGGTCTTGATTTTGTCTTCGCCTATATCGACGACATTTTGGTGGCCAGCGCAACCGAAGAGGAACATCTGTCTCATTTACACCAGGTTTTCCAACGTCTAGCTCATTTTGGTGTCACAATCAACCCTGCTAAGTGCATTTTTGGCATGCCTAGCATCGATTTTCTTGGACATCACAGCGACTCCACAGGTATAGGTCCACTTCCGGACAAGGTCACTGCCATCACCGACTACCCTGTGCCTCAGTCCATAAAGAGCCTCCGATGTTTCCTCGGTATCATTAACTACTACTGTCGTTTTGTCGCAAACTGTTCCGATGTCCTAAAACCGCTTATCGATTTACTGCAGCGTAACCCGAGAAAGCTAATTCTGTCACCCGACGCTCTAGCTGCTTTCGAAAAAGCCAAACAAACGCTAGCAACCGCGACTTCGCTGAGCCATCTGAACACAGACGCCAGCACCAGGTTAGTGCTTAAAACCGACGCGTCCCAATCTGCCATCGGAGCCGTTTTACAACAGGTCATAGACAACGAAGTCCAGCCTCTGTCCTTCTTCTCACGGAAGCTCCAACCGGCTCAAATCAAGTACAGCACGTTCGGCCGTGAACTTCTTGCTGTTTACCTCGCCATTAAGCACTTGCGCCACATCCTCGAAGGAAGCCGCTTCATCGTTCTTGTGATGGTATGACACTACATTTAGATGCCCGTTGCATAGCGATCGGTCGAGCTTAACGATTTTGGGTCAACGGTCTGAAAGCTGGTCAATCGCTGCAGAGGCGAACTGAAGGTTAGCATGCAATCGATTTCTATCGACATTGAACGAAACTCGAACGCTGGCTGAGAATGTAATAGAAAGGAGATTTGTTTTGCGAATGATTCTAATTGACTCGAGATATAAAATGAGTTTGCGTTCTATGAATAATGAATTTCTGATCGAGGCCCAGACTTTGACTTTTTGATGCACTGAGGGCCACTTTACATGGTGACAGAGGACAAGAAGACACGCCGAACCCCGCATGCGTTTGGTGGACAACCAACGATTCCGCTGCCAGCTCCGTTGCAAATGACCGAGAGTTCGTTGCCGGAGAATTGGAGAATATGGAAGGCGAAGTGGCTAGACTTTGTAACACTGACTCAGTTGGATTCTCAGCCAATGGCCCATCAACTGGCGATGTTCAGGCATGCCATTGGAGACGAAGCCAGGCGGACGCTGTAAACGTTGGATCTCAGCGATGGAACTCAGGAGATGGAGCTGGATGAAGTAATACGCAGATTCGGCGAGTTTTGCGAAGGTTACACAAACGAAACTTACCAAAGGTATCTGTTTTTCAGCCGAAATCGCCTGCCGGGTGAATCAATCGACGCATACATCACGGAGCTGAAAATTCTGGCGCGGGATTGCAATTTTTGCACCTGTTTACGAGATTCGCTGATCCGCGATCGAATTATAATTGGCATAAAGAATGAGGAACTTTCCAGACGCCTTTTGCGACAGCGAAACCTGTCTTTGGAACATTGCATCGATATCTGTTTTAGCGAATCAAGGACGGCTCAACAGTTTCAGCAGCTCAAGATGGAGTCCACGACGGATCTGTTTGCAGTATCCCGAGGCCGAGAAATTGTATCGAAGTCATCGAGCGCGAATCAACCCAAATGCCAGTTTTGCGGCCGCTCACACCCAAGGCGCAAAGAGGATTGTCCAGCATGGGGCCGAACCTGTATGAAGTGTGCGAAGAAGAACCACTTTGCACGTTGTTGTCAGGCAACCAAAGTCGACTCAGTCGGGCAGGACGATCAGGAAGAGCCGCAGGAACTGGCTATTAACAACATGACAGGACGTGAGAGACCAGCCTGTGTATTCGCAACGTTGCTTATTCAAGGGCGTCCGGTGCGATTCCAATTGGATTCAGGAGCAAGCGTGAACATACTTCCTCACAAATACTGTCCCGATGCAGAATACCGCCAAATACAGACACAGCTCAGAATGTGGAACGGATCAAAGTTACAACCGAAGGGCTGCGTTACCATGAAGGCCATAAACCCGAAGGATGGCTCCGAGCATTTACTTGATTTTCTCCTGGTATCAGGAGATTTAATGCCCATCCTGGGCCTTGATTCCATTCAGAGTTTGGGTTTTGTTTCTTTTAATCATGATCGTTTTGTTCACTCGTGCGAAGTCGGTACAGAGATCGTAGACAACTATCCCAGTGTGTTTGATGGTACCGTGGGAAAATTCCAAGGCGTAGCTCACCTGTCGTTAAACGAGTCCGCTAGACCAGTAGCACTACCAGCGAGAAAAGTACCTATCGCTTTGCGTGAGAAGTTCTTAGACGAGTTGCAGCGTTTGATCAGTTTAGGTGTGATTGCCAAGGTCGATGAGCCAACCGATTGGGTCAGTCAAGTCGCGATAATCACCAAGAAGTCAGGCGATTTGCGTGTGTGCATCGACCCTAAGCCGCTCAACGCCGCACTCAGGAGAGAGTATTTTACACTACCAACGCTAGATGACGTCTTACCCGAGTTGTCCAAGGCCAGATTGTTCACGAAGGTCGACCTCGCTTCCGCTTTCTGGCACGTCCAGCTTGACGAAGAGTCCAGTTATTTAACCACGTTCGGAACGCCATTTGGACGGTTTCGGTGGTTGCGCTTACCATTCGGTTTGAAAGTGTCCAGTGAAATTTTTCAGAAACGATTAATGCAGGCCCTAGACGATCTACCCGGAGCTATTTGTGTAGCAGACGATGTAGTGGTTTTTGGGGCGACTCTGGAAGAGCACGACCGTAACCTGAGCAGATTTCTAGAACGCTGTAAAGACAAGAATATCAGATTGAAACGTGAGAAAATTGAGTTACGAAAAACAGAGCTGGTGTTCCACGGACATGTTTTGAGCGCAGAAGGTCTAAAGCCAGATCCGGAGAAAGTTAGAGCCATAAAAGAGATGCCACCTCCGACAGATGTTAAAGCCGTGAGCAGACTAAACGGGATGGTGAATTACCTCAGCCGCTTCCTTCCACGACTAGCCGAAGTAATGGTTCCTATCCGAAAACTTACACATAAGGGCGAGAGCTGGCAGTGGAACACAGAACAGGAGGAGGCTTTCCAGAACATCAAACAACTGATCGCGTGCGCCCCTGTCCTAGCGTATTACGATCCGTCACTTCCCCTTGAGATCCAGTGTGACAGCAGCCAATTCGGTATCGGTGCCGTGCTAATGCAGAACGGGAAGCCCATCGATTTTCGCAGTCGGACACTAACGGAATCCGAGCGCCGTTATGCACAGATTGAAAAGGAGATGCTAGCATTGGTTTATGCCGTAGAGCGTTTCAACGATTACACTTTTGGTCGCCGGACCACTGTATTTACCGATCACAAGCCTCTGGTATCAATAGCCAATAAACCACTGCACGTCGTCCCGCGCCGCTTACAACGAATGCTCATTCGGCTCCAGAAGTACGACCTAGACATCGTCTACCAACCGGGGTCGAGGATGTACATTGCAGACACACTGTCTAGGGCATATCTTTCCGATGTGACCGCAACGCAAGAAGACCAAGACATTGTCCATGTCACTCAGCTATTGGCCGTCACAGAGGAGCGTTTCCAGCAACTACTACGCCACACGGAAGCAGACGAGCTGTGTAATCGGCTCAAGGAAACGATACTGAAAGGGTGGCCCGATAGTAAAAACAAGCTGCCAAAGGAGTTGACTCCCTTCTTTAACTTTCGGGATGAACTTGTCACACAGGATGGGCTAATCTTCAAAGGCAACCGTATACTCGTTCCAAAGGCAATGCAACGACCCATGCTGGAGCTGATACACGGAAGTCATTCAGGAGTCAATGCTTGCGTGGCGAGAGCTCGAGAGCTAATGTTTTGGCCTGGAATGACTAGTCAGATACGGGATCACGTTTCAAACTGCTTAGCCTGTCGAGCACATGACGTCCGCCAGCCGAAGGAGCCTATGATGCTTCGTGAGGTCCCGGAAAGGCCGTGGCAGAAAGTCGCCCTAGACATCTTTGCACATGACGGAAAGAATTACCTGATCGCTGTCGATTACTTTAGCGACTATTTCGAGATTGATGCTCTCACGTCTACTAGCACACAGGCCGTGATAAACAAGCTACGATCGCAGTTTGCGCGACATGGGATACCGGAAGAGGTAGTGTCCGACAATGGCCCCCAATTCAACAGCGCCGAATTTCGGAGTTTCAGCGAAAAGTGGGATTTCCTTCATCGTTTAACCAGCCCTTACCACAGTCAGTCAAATGGAAAAGCTGAGTCAGCCGTGAAGGAAGCAAAGAAGTTACTCACCAAAGCCAAGGAGACCAAAGAAGATCCTTACATCATGTTGTTAGAACGAAGGAACATGCCATCTGCCGAAATTGGATGCAGCCCAGCGCAACGTCTGTTTGGCCGTAGGACAAGAACCCTGTTGCCGATCGCCAATACTCTGCTGCAGCCTGAAATACCATCGCAGAGCTTGATGTATGAGCGCTTGCGTGAGCGCATGCTTCGACAAAAGAAATATTACGATCGCGGAACGAAGCAGCTTCCACGCCTGTTGCCCGGAGACGAGGTCTGGGTCGCGCCGACACCGGGAGCTAACGGGTCTTGGAGGAGAGGGCGAGTGGAAGGTCTCAAAGGCGAACGAAGCTACGACGTAAGAGTTGGGGATAGTCTATTCCGACGCAACCGGGTGCAGTTAAGGAGACAACGTGGTGAACAAGCACGGCATCGTGCGAAGCAGCCAACGCAGCCGGACATTTCGGTGGATACGGCAGCACACGACCACAAGACTACACGCAGTGGAAGGCGATACAGCGCTTACGCAATCGGACTACAAAAAAAAACGAAAAAAAGGAAGGATGTGATGGTATGACACTACATTTAGATGCCCGTTGCATAGCGATCGGTCGAGCTTAACGATTTTGGGTCAACGGTCTGAAAGCTGGTCAATCGCTGCAGAGGCGAACTGAAGGTTAGCATGCAATCGATTTCTATCGACATTGAACGAAACTCGAACGCTGGCTGAGAATGTAATAGAAAGGAGATTTGTTTTGCGAATGATTCTAATTGACTCGAGATATAAAATGAGTTTGCGTTCTATGAATAATGAATTTCTGATCGAGGCCCAGACTTTGACTTTTTGATGCACTGAGGGCCACTTCAGGCAACATTGTCGCGGACGCGTTATCTCGCACCGACATTCACCAACTGTCGACATCGTCCATCCACTTAGAGGACATTACTGCTGCACAAATCACTGACTCTGATTTCGAATCTGTTCGCAATAACAAAGCACTGAAGTTCGTCCAGTTACCCTTGTTTCACTGTGATTGGAAAATACATTGTGACATTTCCACCGGTAAGCCGCGCCCATACGTCCCATTGTCGTACCGCCGGAAAATTTTCGATCATCTTCATGGCCTCTCCCATCCGAGCATCCCTTTCTACCATTAAGCTAATCACGGATCGCCATATTTGGCCAAACATGAATACTGACATCAGGCAATGGGCAAAATCCTGTATTCAATGCCAAAAGAGTAAAGTTCATCGTCATACCATTACCACTCCAGGAACTTTCTCACTTCCAGACGCGCGTTTCAAACACGTTCACCTGGATATAGTTGGACCATTACCTCCTTCAAACGGTTTTACGCACCTATTGACTTGTGTTGATCGTTTCACAAGATGGCCGCATGCAGTCCCATTGCGTGATACCTCTGCCGAAACTGTCGCTCACACTTTCGTTGAATCGTGGGCATCTGTCTTTGGTGTACCTGCGACCATTACCACCGATAGAGGGCCACAGTTCACGTCAACCTTGTTTCGTGACTTAAACCGCCTCATGGGATGCAACCACTTATGCACTACCGCATATCATCCTGCTTCAAATAGTTGGGTGGAACGTTTCCATAGACAGTTGAAGGCAGCTTTAACAGCCAGCGCTACATCCTGGTACGAAGCCTTACCTATCATACTGCTCAGTATACGCAACACAAGCAAGGAAGACATCGGCTGCTCTCCTGCCGAGCTTACCTTCGGTGCAACGCTCCGACTTCCTGGTGAGATGATCATCAATTCCAGAACCACCGGTGAATCTGATCCCACTTCATATGTCGCCCGGCTTAAACATCATATGAGTCAGCTCCAGCCAACGCCGACGAGAAGGACATCACGCATACCTCAAGTTCATAAGGATTTACATTCATGCCCCTTCGTATTCGTTCGCGTTGATGCTGTTCGCAAACCCCTGCAACCGCCTTATGAAGGGCCATTCAAAGTGATTTCGCGACATGACAAGTATTACGTTGTCGATCGTAACGGCATGCCTGATTCTGTCAGTCTCGATCGTTTGAAAGTTGCGTACCTGGATGAGTGTTCCAGCTCCACTCCGGTTTCCTCACACTCATTCTCCTCTGCTACTGATCCTCGTACCGAATGTACTCGTATGCATCCAACGACAACTACGCCTACAGACTCTACCTGTTTACCACAACCCCCTACAACGCATACTCATTCTGGCAAGGCTAACAAAACTCCTGTGCCTTTCCGCGACTACACACAATAATACTATCGCGCGTTTTCTCTCTTTCCAACGCTCTAGGGAGGGAGTTCTGTAGCGCCTGTAAATTTACTTATCTTTCATTGTACATTCCTCTCCTATTACAACCAATTCTTGTACATTAACCTTGTATACTTGTTTTGATTGATAAATAACACACTTTGTGAACCACGCAGGCAAATCGACGTGTTCTCTCTGTGTCCTTGTGCCACGGGTTTTATGGCATTGTCGGTCACTACATGCTAACCTAGAGCAATATTCATCTACAGATCTCGTTCCGTCTCAACTGGTTTCACCATCGTCGTTTGTCATCCATCGGAGTGGCTGACGCAAAAGGACTAGGAAGTTTTATGTGGTTGGACTTCTAACCCACGTCGAAACCCTTCTGTGAGTCTTGTCATTTCTGATCATCATTTATTCATCTTTATTTCTCTTTGGGTCCGAGTCCACTACACGGTCATCAAGTAGAAGGATTAATATGCAAGTTATACAGTAAACCATGGTGTAGTTGGGTTGCTGCCTCCCCCATGTTATGTCGGACTTGCGGAACGGATGAAGGGGATCGCACTGCGTGCGAATGCAATGGGATGTTAATTTTTGGCTCTCCGTGTCGCCGACCGCCGCTTGAGAATGAACCGGTTTGATCATCTGCTGCTTGTGGTTGGTGCGAATTCTCAAAGAACGTCTTTTGTGCAACCATAAGCATTGACAGGTGGTAATACCACAAATTCGTCGCTTACGGCCTCGCTCCCGTGACAAAATCCACAGTACTACATCAACTAAGTGCCGCTGCCCACTGTTAATCATTCGGCTTTCAAAACAGTGTTTGCACTGTTTTCAAACCTGCAAGACGTAATTTGATTATCATCCATGGGCTCAACCGTTTTTACATACCACTTCGTACTCTGCTGTGGACGTAAGCTGGTTGAAAACAATCTTTATGGTACGTCTCGAGTG
The DNA here is from genome assembly GCA_944474145.2 of Dicrocoelium dendriticum. Lineage (NCBI taxonomy): Eukaryota > Metazoa > Platyhelminthes > Trematoda > Plagiorchiida > Dicrocoeliidae > Dicrocoelium > Dicrocoelium dendriticum. Next base: position 61,425,184 of record OX104071.1, on the reverse strand, counting down.
AAAACATTCAACGCTCCTAAACAATAGCCGCTATGCCCCCATTCCATTCCGATGTAATCTACTACGGCCGTGATGTACCGTTACCGTTGGCACTACCTCCTTCTTAGGCTATTCAAAACATCCGGCAGGTCCAATTCAACTTCTAGTAGGCACCACTGCGTTTCTGCCTCCAATCCTAGTAGGATCTGCGTTGGCATAAGCGTAGGTAAATCCAGTATGGCTGAGGCACAATTGTAAATATAGCTACGGTCACTTTCCTCACAAACATGTGGAGCAGAACATGTACTGTCGACCTTATGATAATCGTCAGTCCGTTAACTGTCGAGATCGTTCACTTGCCACGAAATTTCCAGGGAAATTTCTCTTCGGATGCATAGTCCAACTTAGTCACACAGGGGAATAGCATTAAGCATTACGTTCCGTAGGTCAAACTTTACACTGTATGGGAACTGTATGCTGCTAAGCGCTGGTACCCGCCGATCCACACGTATCCACTGAACTGGAAACATGCGCATTAATTTGTCCCCTATCCTAGATACGTAACAAGAACTCAAATCGCTTGAAATCCCCGCGTACATACCAAATAAGAACGAGATGATGCATGGACTGAAGTCTTATCCTACTGTGCACCGGCTCTTTAAGCGTCGTAAAAGTTAGCATTAGCCAGCTGGTCGAAAGATGGCCATGTAATATATAAATCGATGTACGGGAGCAGAATCTCGGGGAATAGGTGCGTAGTGGCAGCCTCACGTAATCTGATGAGCAACGCAATGGACCTTACATAGTGATCGATATCGCAGACAAATAACAATACGAAAAGAAAATTGCTGTAGCTCACCGTCTTGGTAGATCACCCTATTAGAATCCAGTTAAGAAGGTAGAAGGTTATCATAGGTTACGCAGAGTACAAAAGTGTAGGACTCAACACACGAAGTACTCGCGATATACAACCAAGTGAAGTAATCCTAATAAAAGATGGGTTAGATGGGGCTCTTCCGTCTTAAACACAGGCAATGTAGATACTATATTGCACCAAGTCAGTAGTTACTCATACTAAAGGGAAATTTTACCCAGGCATTACGTCCATTAGGGATGGAATAAGAACGGCACAAAGCTGAGGACGGAAGTTGAGTAAGCAACTTTTCAAGTTAGCATGGAAATGGTGCGCTCAAGTCAACTGGTTTACATAAGCTCAGCTAAGTTATAGTCAGAGGATGAAGCACGTGAAGTATACTCATGCCCAAGTTAAAGAAGAAGTAATGGCACAGAGAAACAGTGGTGTGTGCAGAAGATGCCGTCTCCTGTGTTAACTACAGGCTATCCGCGTTGCAAAGTAGCCTAGAGCCGGTCCGGTCATCACTTCTCCGATGTAAGCGAGCGTAGCAGGTATGTGGAATCACCAAGCAGTCCGTTGTGTTTTACTATTTATCATATTCGTGATCGTTCGTTCTGAGCGATAGTATATATCAACCAACTCGGTAGTGCCGAGAATGAAACCTGTATCCAAGCAATTCAATTCGGATGTCACATCTTGCCGCCGCTGTCTGTGAATCAAACTTTATGACTTATCTACACCTCAGTGTGCTTGTCAGAAAGCGATATCAGTACAAAGAGTGTACAGAGGGTACTTAACCGGGCTACACTGACAGCTTTACAAAGCCTGATATAAACAATGGTGTCACGCTAAAAGTACTGCGATATAATCCATCTGTCAACTTGAAACATAACGAGAGAGGAACAGATATGAGCACTACCTGTAATTTGGGCAAGCCCCAGTTGGACCTCGAGCCACCAGATAATGGTGTCACGTGTGTGAAAACTTGATTACTCTGTCAAGCTGCAATGTGACGCTTACAGCTGCTTCTAAAGGGCCTACACTTAGACTTTCAACATAGCGACGAGCAACGCCCGCGACAAGCGGCGATATCAGTTGACATACCAAAGGTCGCAGGTCCTACTTGCCGGTCCGCAAGGTTTCGAACGGAAACTGGCAGTTCGAACCCAGCATACCTAGGTAAGTTCACGTGAATTTGTTCTCACATCTATGGATAAGCGCAAGCTAAATTGAGAAACGGGTGTCGCTCATGGACTATAACAGCAAGAAGGTGCATGAGTTTGTATTGAACCTAAGACTAACAACCCTCTGCCTGTAGCTGAATTTTCACGTACAAATATTACCAACCAATACGACTGTCAGTGGTTACTTAACATTTAGACGTAAACCTAAAAGTCAACCTTACATGTACTCGCAACTGCGGGCCTCAATGATAGATAGAGGCGAACATAGAAGCAGAGAGGCGAATACAATCAGTGTGAGTACCAGGTGAAGGAATGCACAATAAGAGTACCAGTAAAACAGCGATGACTTAACGTTAATGTGTATTGTAGACGCCGCCTGCTATCTGTGAATTTGGGCTTGCAGAGTTGGTGGTGTGTCGCACAGCATGTGAATGCGACGGTTGGTTAGCTACCGTTGCTGCAGGTCATTGCCGTCTAAGGCTAGACCAGTTCCATCCTTTCCTGTCCGACGTAAGTGCTGATTTTCGAGGGAAGTAGCTTGCTTAAAGTTAAGACTTAGGAGGCGGTAACATCACAATTTCCTTGATGATCCCTTTGACGTGACCACAGCAATAATACTTACAGTAAAACCCACTACTTCCTGCCTAACATTCCACTTTCGAAAAGGTGTTTGAGATCTTTTAGGAAATTTTATAGCAGTGGTTGGGATATCATCCAAGTACTCAACCACTGGCAGATGCTGCTGTCTACACAACTGTAGTGATACGCTACGTAATAAGAAGCGACGTCATATCTCTCGGTTTCAGGCATTCGACGCTACAAATCAATCTTTTCTGTGTAAGTACCCATTTAGATTAAAAAGCTAAAGTCACTAAAGTACCATCAATGTTGCACGTAAATCCTCTAAATAAATCCAGAATATTAGCTATTTCCAATTCAAATTTTAGCGAACGACAATGCCACATCTTTTAAGCTTGCCAGTGACGAACCTAAGTTCAGTTGATGGATGAAAAGGGGACATATACCCATACGCCTTCTTATACATATCAGCTAGAACAGAACAGCAAATAGCAACTGTAAGCGTCAAAAACCCTTAGGAATTAAGACAACGCATGTCCCGACGCGAAATCCTCAAGAACTATAACCGGGACCGAGATAACGGGGCTATTGAACAAAGTAATAATCGGAACGCAATCAATAACGTAACCATTCCCAAGCTCAAATTCACCAAGTGGTCCTTCAATAAAAAGGTAATCTCCGGATTAAATTCCCTGGCAGATCCGTGAACCAAGGTACAATAAATGATCTCGCAGTGGCTTAGAGAAACATGTAAATATGTACTGACAAGGCGTGCAATTTGATCAATAAGAATATGTGGCCGCCGGCCAATGAATCGCTATCCGGATCAATGCAAGTTCGCCTCGCCTGTCCTGAGCACAACAAAAGAATGAGCGTACGAATGATTGGTGAGATCAGAGTCATTGGAAGTGAAAAGTAACTGAATGAGGGTATGCGCACAGCGAGAAGATAGTAAGGCAGGCGGGACATAACGCAGTTCACCACTCAATTAGCCAAGCGCAACGCGGATAAGCGCATGCCCGTGTAGACGATGTCAATGGCATTGGGAGTGAAACGAGCACAGAGGAAGGGCTTACAGTAGAAAGGTAGAATGGATGGAAGGCAGTACAGACGGCGTGTGATGCCACTGATCGGAATGATACAAAAGTCGGACACAGCGGAAACATGAGGAGTGCAACGCCAAACCAAGAAAGGTCGGTAACGAACAGTGTTCCTGTAGGGGTTGGGCAGACGTAAATGTTTGGGACTTGATCTCGGATAACGCTGCCCCCAAATCCGATCCGGGTTTTCCAGCGAATTGTTGTTACACGCTTCTGCTCTTGATCGCACTACCGCGCCTCCATCCACTATGGGAGGTCACAGGATTTATACAGATACCCATCCTCACTCCCATTTCGGCCATTGGACTCACTGCTCTCCTCCCTAAAGAAGCGGACAGGAGCTCCGCCTCCCACTTGTGGAGGGCCAACTGCCGGAACAACCTCCTCACACTGTCACTTTCTTCTAAGGAACAATACCTCCGCAAATCTTATTCCGATCGCTTATCCTAGAATTGGACTACATTCGTCGCCGCACTTGATGGGCTGACCAAAACCGTGGTATCACTAAGATCCCACTTTTTGTCGCAAGCGCCCTATTAAGTAACCGTTCGAAGCCTGCATCTCCAACGGTTGCGTAGGGCTTGTCTGAAGAAGGAAACCGCGATATGTTCTGTTTAGCATTCCATTCTGACCCGTACCAAAATCGCCAACTCCCAACCAGCGACGATTAGCGCAACCTAGGGTATGGATATAGCGTCCGAAGCTATTGAAGCAGGTAAAACTACGGAGAAGGGTAAAGGCTCTGTTGTCTCAATGAAAATCACCATGGAATCGATGGATTTCGGCCAAGGGACGATGCAGATTTCGTAAGTGAAAAGCAGTCAACATTAGCTGGAAAGCGTGGCTTCAACCTCTTTTGTAAAGCGGCAGCTGCGCGGCGCTTCGCCAAGAAACGAAGCGTAACCACCCTACCGTTAAGCCACTGTTGGTTGGCTCATCCGCGGGCACTATCATCAGTCCTTTGAGCTAGCGTGTAAATCCGATGTATTTGCTTCAACCGTCACTTGCTCAGCACCCGGTGGCACTTCTGATTCAGTACTTACGCTTGTATAAGCATTGACATAACGGACGCCAAGATGCTGGTCGCCAGCAAGGGGTTTAACGGGGGGTGCGATTAAGCGCTAAAGTACAATCAAAGGGTGACGAACTTCACTGGCTGCTTGATGTGTTTTGTGGTAGGCGGGAACATTTGCATGACGAATGAACTGTTAACTTAGGTTCGGTTCTCAGGTTACTAAGTTAATAAGGCAGATGCCGGTTATGGAAATGTCGCTGGAGATCTGCAGGTGTACACCTCTAACGCTTGTATCGAAGTCGATGGGAACTGTGTGCTGTTGCGACTATTCGTCCACCATCTAAATATCGGAATTCGCTGGAAGAGCACATTTTTGCGTAACGTACGCCGTCACCAGTTTGATGTATTTTTCTCGTAGATTTGCATTATCCAATAATGGGTGGCCCAAGCATTGGTGTTGGAGCCAAGCTGGCTCGCACTTTTTGCAAATATCCGCTCGACGGTTTATCCAATGGTATGCTGACTCCAATCGTTCACCAACCAGTCGCACTGAATTCACAAAAATAACTAGGTTTTCTCGTCGTCTATGCAGAAATAGTGGCCGCCCGAGTTTACCCTTTTCCAAATCACCGCAAACAAAGGCTCTTGGATCCTGCTTACAGGCCTAAGTAACCACAACATTGGCAAGGTTTCTGCAGCGAACGAACTTGCGGACCTTCCTGACGCAGTTTTAGCTGCCAGTGAGCATCAGGATTATCTTCTTCGAGAAGAATTCGCACTTTAATATCTGTAATATCAAAAAATGGACAACAGCCAACTGAGGCGGACCATTCGCTAGTTGGGTAATGGAGGTCACTACCATGTTCAATGGTAGGCGCTTCAAGCTATAAGGTCATACAACAGTAAACGAGTCAGAACCAGCCAGGGCCGTTAAACTGAAATCCATATGATCGGCGTCCGCAGCCGCCAGCCCGTTTCGTGTCTGTACTTAGCAGAACGCAGTATCAGCCGTTAACACGAGCACCTGCAAGATGTATACGTGGACAAGGCTTAGAACAGCAACATTTTCTAGCAGACTTTAAACCTCGGCCGATCGCAAAGGACCCACTTTATATACGGGAACTACTCCAATACAGACTTTTAAAAGCAATACTGGCCGAATGAAAAAAACTTGGGACGCCTTCCGCGGAGAAATAGGTATTTTCCCTGCATACAACCTAAGAGTGTGCACCCCTTTACATGAGGATAGCGTGCATCTACTATCTCGACAGCTCACGGCCCGATAGTCTGGTCTTAAACCGTGCCAACATCCCCTTTGGATCTTTTGAGCTGCCACCGGTCGGGAGTTCGAAGACAGGAACTTCCAACATGATGCTGCGTCATATTCTTCGTTGCACACCGGGCATTCTGATCTCCTAGGCTGCACGGAGGAGTTGTAGAAAGCGACCTTAGGGTCAGTGGGTTTGTCACCCGGCAGTTGCACTTGAGCGGCATTCTGAGGAAACAAAGTGGTCGTAGCAGTGAAAAGCTGCTATGTGCCACTCGTACTTCCGTAGCGACAAGGTTGGTCAGTGCTTTACACGCTAAGTCCTGTCCCACATGAGCGAGTTTATCTGCCACTGTTGTCCACCTCGACTGTAGGGTGTTTGGCAGAACCAAATCCCTCGCTCCATTGTGACTACAGACTTTAACTCGGCGGTAAATTGCATCTGAGATAAGGCCACATAACGGTTGTCTAAGTTTGTGAAACAGGGTAAAACGCATTTGTGCGGGTTAAAATGCGTTAATCTACAGGGCTCATTGGATAGTTGGTGGGGAACTCGGAATAGCAAAAATAATAATAATAATAAATTCCAAAATAAACTATTTATTTATTTATTTAATAAATTTGTTACTCCTTTAAATATGAACAAATGACTTAACGTTTGCTCTGCTATAGTCCTGCAAACCGCTTAGATTCACAGTACCCACAGTTAATCTCAAATAAAGTCATGGTTAACTCCAGACGTAGGTTTGAGGCGCAGCTCTAAGCGACCAATCATAAGTGGTTGAGTGCTTCTTTATCCGACCCAGTAACCTATTTCCGAAGGTCGTTGGCCCGCTGTAAAAGACACTGACCATGAGACACCTACCCAGGCATGAATCCGACACCATAAAAGCTCCGAAGCAGCATCGTTGCCGTAGACTACCATCACAGGGTGGGGCCTGAGGGTTTTCTTTCAATAAAAATGCACATCCACCCAAGTCCTCCCTCCATTTAGCGCGCCAGTATCTTCGCAGCAAACCAACAGGTAAGTTGCCATCTAACACTGCCCGTATTATGATCGTCGTATTCTCTCTTAAATAAATAAATAATTTAGTTTCGAATAGATGGAAATTGAGCTTTGCCTGCACGAAAACACTGCATACCCACGACGCGTTTCGAGGTAGTTTTAGCTCATCAGGTGGAGAGAGCAGACCGCGAACTTGCGACCATTTGGATAGTGGCCGAAACCTCTACTCCGTTGGCTACCTGGTCACGGCAGGCAAAGCTTGGTACAACGGTTAATCATTTATTGGATGGCTTTGCGTACGGTCCTAGTGATCGCAGTGCCTAAGGTTCATTCCAATATGAATCCCGGTCCATTACATTGAGAGTGCGCGTCGCGATCCAATCACACAACGTGTAGTCCAAACTTGACCATCCAATAAGTGATTTACCGTTGTACCAAACGTAGCCCGCCGTAACCCGGTAGCCAACAGGGTAGAGGTTTTGGCTGCTATTCCAATGGTCGCGAGTTAGAAGCCCGCGCTCTCCACCTGATGAGATGAACTTAGATCGATACGCGTCGTAGTTGTGCAGCACGTACGGGCGGGCATTTTTGTAACGCCCCTGACGCCTTCACCCCACGACCGCAAGAAGCAGTCCCAAGACGAGCCCGAAAGAGACCTGTATACATGAAACCACAGTTGCTCATATAGTATTGAGGGCAAAATGGAGGGAAACTACTAAAGTACACTAGAGCCAACCAACAGCAGGAAAAACGTCAAATGCAACGGGCGAATAAGCAACCGTGTACTCAAGAGCGCATCGCATATGTCCTTAAAAATTGCATCATTGGACTAAAAGCATAAAGCGAACGTCCATTTACAGTGGCGGGCACTGGCAACTCAGCATGACGAAAGGAAACCTTTAAACATAGGGCACAAAACAAAGGATAATAAGTAATGCAGAAACAAAAGTTGAAAATTAGTACAATAATCGTGTGACAACTAGATATTCCTTTAACATAACCAAGCAGAACAGTGATGAGAAGAAACACCAGTGGAATAGTTTTGTGCAAATGGCGCTGCTGAAAAGGACATGGCGATGAGCGTCCATGCACAATGACGTGGTGTAGCAATCAGGCTAACCCAGTAGAGCGTTTAAACAACAGTCAAGAAATACAAAATAGTAAAAGTAAAGAACAGCTATCAAGCGCGTTCACAATAAATGAACGTCTGATAGCTGTTCACCTAATAGGCAACATCCAATTTCCATCTGCTTTGTGTACGGTCCCAATAAGCGCAGTGACTAAGGTGCACTTCCGTGCGAATCGCGTTCCATTACTTTGAGGTTGCGCATCGCAATCCAAGCAAGCAAGGAGTAGTCCAAACTGGACCATCCAATCATCTTCGAATACATTAGCACACTACATCGGGTATGATCACGACTTTACAAGGGATTATTCCGCAACAGGCATGTTTTGTTGAATACATTGGTTAATGATGTGGCGAAAATCTGGGTTTAGGTATGTGTAATATCGTAATATTTAGAGTAGAGACTGAGGGTAGAGGCAGGAAAATACCTTTTTAATGTACTTATCCAAACTACATTGAACTGAGGTGCAGGATCGTTCTGGTTAACTTGTGTTCCCAATTCGGCCTTGCTGTAGTTGGCCTAGTCACCTATGGTGCAATTTCAAGCTATCCATCTATAGATGGGCCATAGTCGCCTTCCGCTCGGCCCTCCACCGGCAACTGTGACACTACCGTCTAGCTAGTCATGAGATGTGACAAAAGGACATTGTCCATGCAGCTCCGACAATGTATTGGTGATTATCGACCAGCCTGCAAAATATCCATTTGGTCATTCAGCCCCTCAGTATCCTACGACTCATGTACGCCCCGGAACCAGAAGCACTTAGAACCAAGCGTCTTTCGAGAGAAGTGATACCCCGGTATTTGAAACGCTGAATCTAGTATGTCCGAAGATAACGAGGTCACTGTGAAGGCCATTAAAGTCGGTTGCTTCTCTGCACCAAGTAGGTGACTTTTGACATGCTTATATATTAAGCTACTCACATATTTGAGTAGCAGTACGTGACGTAAGCTAACAGCCTGTCATAAACGCATTATATATTCACTGGCGTACGTGACTGCTATTGCACAGTTATTCCTTAACTGCTGTCACGCCATTCTTTTGGCTGGTTTCGGTATGCTGAGCCTTTGTTAACTACGTCACTGTAAACCGGAATATATCACTACAGCATAGTGTGCAAGAATTTTGGTTGTAAAGTTACTTATAATGCATATCGTAGGTATGCGACATGTTGTTTTTGACTGCGTTCGTCCCTGGAGGTTACGTTGCTGTGGTAACCGACTGTTCGTCTCTCGCTGCGTTGCGCGGAAACCTTTCATGGGAGATGCACATTGGTTGAGCGTAGGGCCACAGATCCATACGACATTTAGTTATTTATCTAGGCTTATTGCTATGCGAACGCGAACAACTTAAAAATTGCACCCCATTTACTTCGGATCGAACATTACGAACGCGGCCCAGAGAATGTTTTACTCGGAAGGTATGTGTTAGCGACGCCATCTTGTCTGTGACAAACATATCCACAATTAACATTCTTACAAGTACAACGGAACGGGCTTCCTTTGGTTATTATACACCGTAGTTTACCGCAAAGCAGTCCCTTCAGTATGTCACAACATTAGATTTTACCGGTTTTAAGCTTCAAAATGTGCACCTGTGTTACTGACGGAAGGTCTGTTGACACAAATTGTTTTGGTGAGTAGCTTGCTTCACCCTTTCTCATTCTGCTTGAGTCGCTTCCTTTTTTGCAGCTTACACCATACATGTTAGGTTTAGGCAGCTCCCACTACTATACTGTCCCCTATTTAACGCATCTCACTTGTCATTGAATATCGATTAGTATCCCGGCGCCAATCGACCGTTGGTGACCTTGGTCCAGAACAATCCGTGCGCCATTTTGCGATGTTATCTTAATGAGTTTTTTCCAGGGATCTTGCTTTATTGCTCACAATCGTATTGTTTTCTGTCACGTCGCATGCGCTTATTCATTTCACAGGATGAACAGTTCTGAGGCTAAGCCATCTAAGTACATGATCAGGGCCGTAGCACCAGCCTCCCCACATTTTAGCTGAATGCCTCATTGTTATGGTTTGCGCATTTATATTCTACTTATACCATTTTTTAAAAATTTTTCTAATAAGGCTAACTATCATCAACTTATGTTCCAGCTTCCCCAAATTGTCATTTCACAGGCGGGAGACATCATAGTGTGCCCCTTCCCAATAGGAAGTAAAAGGCTTTAGAGCGGGCGATCATGCAGCAACTCAAGCCCACTGACAAGCTCCGACTGCAGCAACTATTTAGGAAGCCGCGGCTAAGGGACGGGAAGCCTTCAGCGCTTTTGCGACCGATGCAACCGCTCATAGACACATCTAGCATGGACGCTGGACTTCTCCACGAGCTGTGGATGCAACGTCTCCCGGAAAACACACAGACCCTCCTCGCCGTAGCAAGCATCTTGTCGCTCTCAGCAATTGCAATTGTAACTGGGAGAGTATAAGATTGTTCATAAGTTCATACGTTGGAATGGACTGTACAATGGTGGAAGGGTGAAATAATAATGCGGATGTCATTTGTAAGGACTCTTTTGAAAGGAAGCAACCGATCTGCCCTATATTGCAGTCAGATCTTAGCTAATCAAAGCTCAAGCTTCCGGAATGATCGATAAGAAGCTAACTGCAGAGCAAAATGGAGAGAAGTGTGACAATATACTATGTTCGTGCTTGCTAACGCACAGATCAAAGGTGATATCGTGAAAAGCATAATGACGACAGTACGTGCTCGCAGTCGTAGCAATAAGCGCAGACAGTGTGTGCGGATGTAGAAGTTCTAGGTTAAGGAAAGTATTAAGAATGCTGACCCTAGTTGACCCGCCGGATTGAAGTTAGGGGCTGTGACTTCATTCAGTGGCCGGTCACGTGCCACGTTGCAGTGTTGTTACACGGATATTTGTGACTTTTAAAGGGAGACCGTTTGACAGACGAGAACCCACCATGTCCTGAAACACGGCGGCGGATTCATGCAATAGCAAGTTGTAACGGGCTGTGCTTCTTGTTGAGCGTTTATTTGCTCGGTTATTCGCAGTCAAGTTGTGTCACATTTTCCCGTTGGCTGATGAATTAGGCTGGCGCCTGTTTCGTTCATGGTTCTTGTTCCGCCATGGATGAATAGCTACGTCCGATTGGTAGGTCATAAATTGAATATCTTTTGAATGTGATGTGTTGCTCGTCTGCAGAAGCACGGAATCCCCCAAGGAATATCCAGTGAACAATGTTGTTGTGCTTGAAGTCCCGAAGAGTAGAATATGCTTCACTGCCCAGAATTAACTTCACTGCCCGGAATTAACCACTGGCAAGTCGACCAGAATCATTATTCAATATTGTCCTGACACTTTCAATAATAAGTTACACCGTGCGTAAATGTATCGTTTTCATTACACATGTAGTGCCCCGACGGTTTACACAGTGCACGCTAGAATTCAACGTTTCTTCAGTCATTGAAGACTCTATCCCTCATGACTACTTACACAATTTCCGCAGCCTGTACAACATTTGACTTACTGCCGACTACACTCATAGCAACGTGTTTGTTGCTAAGCAATCTTGCGTGTAAATATTGATCATGCCTTTCTTTGTGTGTCTCGTCAAATTAGAGAATAAACTATTTATTTATTTATTTAAAAACAAACCGGAGGTCCTTCCGGAGTACTTTTTAAAACAGTTTGGAATATTGGCATCCACGGTTAAAGGAACGGATGATACCTTAGCTATAGGAACATTCCTGAAGCGTCACGCATAGGTAGCATATTATTTAACGTTTTAAAAACATTATAGACGGAGCCACGCCAAGCTTATTGCTTGGAAAAGAGGAGGTAGGCGGACCACGGAAAGGGAAACCGCTAGCCGCTGCCACCACCAGGATTGGTTGAGTTGGCATTAAACTCAGCATCCATGGCGTCAACCCCCTTGGCTCTTTACAGCTGTGCAGCAGATTTGCCCGGAGCAAAATACCAAGCCAATCGCCCATGTGCCTCAACCAGTAATTAAGCTCTCTTGTCCAGGTATTTTAACTCTTAAATTTATTAAGCCCTGTCATCGTTTCCAGGAAGGGCCATCCAATAATCACCCACGTGGAGGTCATCGCAGGAGCCTGGCCTGGGCAACTATAAATAATAATTCACGCCCGCGCACCGGTTCAGTTGCCCACAGTCAAAGAATTCAGAATGCCGAGATGGCAGATATTAAAAAACCATCAGGTGCATTCGAGGTACTGTTGGAACGTCTCCTGATAGCATACAGCTTGTCGTGTAGGAATAAACTGGCGCCAAGACAGCCTGTCCAGAAGCATGTTAGAAAGAAAGAAATGCCTAACCGTAGCTTTACGACAGTCACTTGCGAATTTTACATCGTAAATTTTTGTACCAACTTCTTCTCTATAGGAGACACAGGTTTTTGATGCCATGCTGGGAAGAAAGTAAAACGAAGATAAACTGGTAACGTTACAACAATATAACTTTCATTTGATTAGATGCAGTGCCTGGAAACCATTTACGGCGGCAAGGTGAAGCCGACCTCCAGGAACATGATATCCACGTTAACGACTCCTGGAGTCGCATAATGCGTGACTCATTCCGGGGTGCACATGGTCTTCGCTTTCCGGAAGACCACTATTAATACCGTTATTCAATGTAAGCTGTAGTTGTCACGTGTGCATATCTATTACAGATGTGCTGCTTGGACGGTTCGGGTCTATCGGCTTTACCGCCTTGACAGTCACGGAAGCTCTTAAAAGCTGGTTGCACACCGTATGGCACAACGTCCCACGAAGTACATCCGACCGAAGCCTCAGTAGTCCATTTGATGTATGCAGTGGTGTATACTGTCTACTCATAGTCCTGTATTGGGCGATAGAAATTTTGCACTTAAACGGAAGCATGGAAGACTGTTTCGTGTTTCGACATAAATTGTCTCTTTACAGCGTCTTTAACAATTTTACTGCATGTGCTAAGCCTTTAGCTTTCTTTTTCTGCGCGCCCTGTATTCAGTGAACATTGCTCCTTGCCTTCACTTCGTGTGCCAATGTAGGATTGTCTGGCTTTTGCTTAAGTGGCATATGTTAGGTCAGGACAACGCAAGCATACTTGCAGTAAGCAAGCTAGCAACTTCCTTGTGCAAATTTGGGCACGGAGCAGCAACTTCCGTGAAAACTCATGGGTTTCTGGCCATTCGAATAGGATTCCCTAACGAATTACTGAGACATTAATTACGATTTCTTGAAGGTTTCCGAACGATTTCCAGAGCATTTCCGAAAGGTTTCCGGATGATTTAGGAGCGCTTTTACAGTGCATCTAAGTCAGGAAATAGTAAGGCTATTGCATAGCACTTGAGGACAGGTACATGCTTTTTGAACGATGTTGTAAAGGCGGCTTATCGAAAAGAAATTGCCGTTAATTGTTTTAAAATCGTGCGGTTATACTGGGTGTATCGTTACTTCTTGGTATCGTGCGTTGTACCGTGAAGCTAGAGCAGTTAGTTCGAGGGTTTGACCGCTTATCAGTCATGGTGGCCGCAGTGTTAAAAATAACATGTCCCCCACGGAAAGCCAAGGGTGACATGGTCACAAGGATAAAGCGTTGAGAAAACAACTTCGGTAGCCACTGTTCAACGTCAACTCCATCTAGAAATTTGCTGAAACCGCAAGTTCATCATGTGCGTTGAATAGGAAAGCACCTTTTTCTTGCAGTGCTAGCGTTACGCCATATATTTTGCAAAGCTGTCGGACTAAGTGGCAAGTCCTACCAACTACTTTCTGTCAGGCATCCAGCAAATTAAATCAAAGTCGTGATCTGTGAACAAAGCTTGCGCATCTTTGCGTACTTTTTCCGTACGCAGTAATATTTTGCTACTGGATACACAGCTTAGTTTGGGGTGCAGCATTAAAAGTACGTGGACAGTTCCCACGTCTTCAGTTATTCAGACCGAAATTTGATTAAAATTAACTATTTCCATTGTCTTGTCGAGGACAGTCTTGACATTGGATGCCAGTATTTTACGGCAAGTGTTTATCGATAAGTTTCTGTTGGATACTTGTGTGCTTTTGTAGCGTTTTTGTTTCTTTTCACAACGCCGGTAAGTTTCTTGTCATTGATGTGGAAACATCAGTGCCTTTGCACACTCCTTTTTCCATGAACTTTACCTGTAGCGCACCAAGCGTCTTCTCGGATTGCCAAATGAGAAACTGTCTTAGCCCTCGGTCAGGCCAGCCTATCATGGCACACCACGTACCGAATTTCTGCTGTCTTGACCTAGTGACAGTGAGCTTCATTGGCATAGGATCTCGGCCGCCATGTATGTCGCAGGAGCAGGCGACTGGGAAGTTGCGGTAGCGGACAGCAAGCTGCGGTGCATTGGTGAAGGAAGAGCCAGGAATACATTGAGTTGTAACAGCTGTTAATGCAGAGAACATGGCTAGGGTTTGCACGGCTGTCAGCGTATTACATGAGTATGATGCCATGTTGAATACAACGTAAAGTGCTTTGGCGGATTCAGTCAATGTCTTGGATGTAGAAGACAGCGCTGCTTTCCTTGCTGCCTTCCTTCAGCATGTGCACCACACTTCTGAGAATTTCGGAAGTTCCTCGAACTGTTGCTAAATTCGAACCGCATCATGTTATTTTCAAATAAATGTCCTGATGTCTAAGGCTTTTCGGAAGAGAAGCGGTAAAGAGCTGCCTAATGGCGTGCGGAACAGATTCGTACACTATAGATGCGTTCACAGCCGGCGCAGTGGGTATAAAGGCAAGTGATAAGGTGACATGTTACCGTTATGAGACGCTAATGCATTGGAGGTACAAAACTTATGGCTGTGGGGCCAACCTTCTCATACGGCATAAAGGCTGTTGCCACGGCATTCAATCCTTTAGCGTTGTGTAAAATCACACCTTTCATCTGAACAAGCCGTTCACTAGGTGAGCAACAAACGGCTCCGCGGCACGCGGAAGTGTACGTCAATCGCGTTCACGCACTACGTAGAATAGTGCACATTTACAGCCTCTGGAGCATAAGACATAAGGTGAAGGGCAAGGTGAACGGGAACGCAGTAAAAGCTGTGGTACATTTGCTTGAGAGCGTCGGTCCGTGTAAAGGTGAGCATACGGAATCAGAGCTCCGGTTCCTATTATACATTCCGAGGCATTTACTTGACCTCATGCAGATCTACAGTGAGGTACTGCTGAAGGGGCCCCTAGTTATACTGCTGTGGCTACATACTGTGGCACTGCATGTTGGTACATGTACGTGGTATAGGACTTTCAGATTCCTACTCTTTGCTTCCGAATGAGAAAACAGCAAGTACGTGAAAGCTGTACAAAGCATGCGACTTGTGTTACCAGCGACTGAGACAGAAAGCACAGTGATGATTGATAAGCATGTGACCCAGGTCCATGCTTTTCAATACTTGTACCCCTCTGCGCGCACTATATTGTGCCTTTCCGCTTACTCAATTTCGATAATGAAAGCCCGGCTCTCAAGTTTCTCTCCTATCATAGGGAATTTAGAACCCGCACGACGTACCTTGCCTTAAAGTTAGCACCAGTAAGGACGGCTTTACAACAACGGTACGCTAGCCTAAGAGAACGTTCCGCACATAGCAGATGTGTTTTGGCGGGTTGTGACAACTGTCCGACGCCAGTGAACATAGGTGGCTCAGATACTCTGGACCTTGACATTTCGTCGGGTGTGGATGCTGGATCGCTCGATTGCTTGGAAGAACCTGCAAAATTTGTGACCAGTACTATCCATAACGCCACATCATACCTAGATCAACTCAGCAAGCCCAAGAACAAGGTAGGAAAACCTTCAGTTAATACCAAGTGCTCAGCTATTGATACAATTCGATCATTTAAACCGAAAGAGTCAATTGTTGACGAACCTCCAAGGCAACCTTTAAACAGCTCAGTTAGATCACGTTTTAGGAAACTTCTACGCTGATTGAAGCGAGTCCAACGTAACCTATACTCAGAGAACAGAGCCACCAACGCCCCGAGCCCAACGACCCTGTACATGGACAACACCACCGAGTTCAGCTGAGCCGCTGGGCTCAACGATACTGACTTTGAAAATAAGAAAAGCGGAGACCCTAGAACCACATAATGCTGCGTGCGGGAGTTGATTGTGCAGAGCATTAGTGTTCAACCTTCCGGACGATATATCGGAGTACGCATTTAGGAGTCCAATCATTGCGGTTAACGGCATTGCAGAGAATGCGCTGCAGGTTCAACTACTGACTAAGCGTGTAACCCAATGTGCGGCGCTCATCAAACTGATCGCAAAGGATAACGCACTATTGCGTACTCGCATAGCTAACCGTGAACCACTTCGCAGGGCAAAGGTGTTGGGCTAGCTTAAGTTCGGGTCCCTGAAAGAGGCTTAAAATGGGCTGCGACGCTTCCTATCGTCAAAACAGGCTTTAGGCAACGAGCGCCCAGCGCATCCTGCAGGAAACAACGAGCGACACCCAACCCTTTAGACAGTATTGTGTCTAAAACTACAAAACCTCCCATTGCCAAATGGGTTTGCAGAGGAAACACACCTGGTCACTCAACTACGATGGTTATGTCACCCACACATGCCTTAAATATAGCACGATCCGTAGAGAAGCAGTCACCGAAGCCGGGTTGGAACAATGTGGAGTTCAGCTTACTTGCATGTAATGTTTCTGACGGCGTATCGACGGGCGTGCTTAAGAGCACAATCCTTAATGTTAACGGTATTGCGAAAAATTTGGTACAAGTTAAGAGGATGGCCAAAAGTGTCAGTAACTTCCCAGCCCCAATCAAACTGAGAACAGACGCTAGTGGAATCTTACGCATTATAATATTCAGATGTGAAAAACCGCGATTATACCAGGTTAAAGCAACAGTATTTCGACCCACCAAGCCAGAAACTACCGAACCCTACACCAAGAACTTGTAAGACGGCACCGCGTACCACCACGACAATTAATTCACATACGATTCAATATATTAAGATATGTTTGGAACCGACTGGGATTTCATGCTCTCAGAAGGTTTCGAATACAAATCGGTTTTGGTAGGGTTTTATTGTGGCAACGTTTCGCCCTTGACACATGTGCTTCTTCAGACCAGGTGAATAGGGACAAAACTGGCTTAGATTTTTATGGGAAGGTTGCAAGACAAAATATGAACCATTGGATAATAGTGTTACTGGTCAATCGGTCAACGGGCCATGCTAGTGAAATAACAAGCAGCGAACGTTTCTCATTGATCCACGTCACCGGTCGTTCACATGTAAGGCATTCCTTTCTGGCAGCTGCTGATTCACGCTCCGACCTGAGTTCGTCCGCCGACACCTTTTCTGACTGACCGGCTTAAGGCAGCCCGCCACGCCTTCGATAACTCTACCTCGTCTGTCCTGTTCACACAGTTATTAGTCTTAGTAATTGCGGTCGCCTCAGCAACCAACCTTTGGTTTGTTGCTGGTAATCCCCACCTAAGTGTCTCGACGTCGTTCACATCAATCGTCTGTCCTGCCTCCAGCGCATGTACGGCCACCGCTGAATGTTTTATTAGGGCCCTGTATTCAGGCTCATTTCTTGGTGGACGCGAAACGTATCTCTTGTGTTCTGCTATCCTCGTGCGTAATTCTCTCGCTGTTGGACCTATATACACGTGTTTACAGTATTTACATTTGAGTTTATAAACACAATTTGTCGTCCTGTCTCTTGGAAGTGGATCCTTCAAACGCACAAGTGCTGAATAGAGCGTTTGGCTCTTTCGAAAAACCACTCTTATTTTCTCCTTGTTTAATACTCGTCTGATTGCTTCTGAGGTTCCCTTTTTATAGGAGATTACCACGGTCCCAATCCACCCCGTTGTGTGTCGTGGAGGTGTATTTAGAGCTCTTTGTAATTGGCGTTTCACTAACGGCCTCGGATATCCACTGTCTACTAATATGCTCACCGTCACCTTACGAGCGGCCTTCCTGTCCTCCTCCTCTGTACACAGAGTCTGGGCTCTGTGAAACAGAGAGGATGCGATAGCGGCATAGACTTGTTTTGGATAACCTGAACTGTAATGAAGCACTCCGTCCGTATCTGTCGGCCTGCGATATATCGTCGGCTGTAGCCGTCCACCATTCCTGTGGACTAGGCAACCGAGGAATGACAGTGTGCCACTGCAAGTATCCAGTTTCATAGTAAAGTTTATATTACTATTAATGGAGTTCGGATGATTTAAAAACGGATCCTGCATACCTCTCTTTATAATCACAAAGGTATCATCTACGTGGCGTCACCAAACCTTTGGTGAACTAGTGAAGTTTGTCAACACCCTTCTCTCAAAATCTTCCATATACATATTCGCTAAGACGGGAGATATTGGTGACCCCATGGCAAGTCCCTTTTCCTGGGAGTACAGTCTTGACTTGAAAGTGAATTATGGCATCTTAAAGCATACTTTAATTCCATCGATTAGCTGGTCTACCGTGAGTTTCGTTCGTTGCTCCTGGCTATTGTCCTCAGTAAGACAACGCTGTGCTATACCCAATGCGTCATCCTTGAGCACGTTAGTGAATAGGGAGCTAACGTCGAAACTAACCATTATTTCGTCTGGCGCGATGGCCATACCTGCTACCTTTCGCGCGAACTCATAGGAGTTCCGTACGAACGTATTTGTTCTCCCTGTTAGCGGTTGCAACAAACCTGCCAAATATTGGGCTAGTTCGTGCGCTGGAGAACCGATACCATTTATAATGGGCCGAACAGGAAATTCGGGCTTATGTATTTTTGGCAGCCCACAGCTCCTAGGTGGAATCGTTGATTTCGGATATACCCTATACCATTTTCCCACCCCTAGGTGGTCCTTCACACTTCTTAGGTAGTTTCCTACCTCAGTTTTACACTTATTCCTTATGGACGACACGGACTTTTCTCAATTGCTTCGTAAGGCCCCTCTGCTAAACGCTGTTCCATGTTTTCCGCACAAACCGATTTGTTCATTATCACTACGGTCTTGCCTTTAGCAGCTTGCATGATGATAATGGTGGGTTCTCCTCTTAATGCCGTTAATGCGGTACGCTCCGCGGCTGTAAGGTTTGGCTCCCCAGGCTTCCGAAATCTGATGATATCAGCCATCTGTGCACGAATATTCTCAGCTGTTGATACTGGTAGTCTCGTCACCACGGTCTTAACGCTGGTAATAATTTCCCCTGCAGTTAGTTTTGACTTATTTACAGCAAAGTTCAAACCCATATTTAGTAATATACGTTCCTAAATAATCCTTATTTGAGTCAGAAGTAAGCAAGTGCGCGAAGAATGTGCCTTTCGATAATTCTCATCAGGCGAGTACAATTATGAAGCAAAACGTTTGGAGAGAATAAAGCCCGTAGAGGCCTGTACAGAGAGCAATAAACTCATTAACTGAACAATTTGAAAACTAAATCAATGGTTTGATCAATCGCATTGTCGCATTAGGAAGCAGGTGATCAAGGAAGGTCAAGTTCAAGGCCAAGGCAATTGTAGAGCCTGTAGCAGTGTGCGCTGTTTGCACAGCTCTGGTTTTAGAACTTTGTTAGCAATGGCTTCAGAAATGCTCAATAAATGTTTTTTTCAGCTGTTTTGGGTAACGTATAGGGACAGTATATACGACTCGAAACGACTGGTTTATCTGGACTTGGTGTCCAGTGTCGACCAAGTGTTGTAATACAGAACTGTTGATGGATTTTACCGTGCCTTTTCGTAGTGACGCAGGACAATGCTCAGCGATTCTTTTGGACAAACACCTGGTCGTATGTCCAAGATGCCCAGCACCACAGGTGCAGGTGAACTGGTATAAGACAAACGATTCGGACCGAACCGGGAGTTTATTCTTTAAGCGCTGAAGAATCAATGGTCTTGTTTCGGCAAGTAGTTTTAGATTGGCGGCTGGAAATGTCTTGGTCACTGCGGTCGAGACTTTTCTATTCAACAGTTCGAACGTGACGTCACCTTTAAAGGGAACTGTAAGGAATACCTCTTTTTGGGAACTGTAGTGACACATTTGACAGCCTCAAGCCGTTTGGAATGCTTTTTGATGAAAGGTATGGGGTATCCATTTTCTTGCAGCGTGTTAAAGATGAGCTTTCAAGCGTCTCTGGACTGCAGATTGCTCTGGCACGATGGTATAAGCAACGGACTAAATTCCCTCTCACTCAACAACCTATCTGACATATTAACTACATTGTACTGGTTACTGCTAGCTTCAGACCTATCTACGAGACTAGTGGTCCTGCTATGCCTAGACATCAAATAATTGAACTTACGAACTTGTCTTTCTTTCGCAGCTACCCCAAGCGTTGATGTCACTTCCAATGCCTTGTTGTAAAGCCTATCATAGTCAGTCTGCGTTATTGCAGTCTGCAGCTCCCAGCTCAGCCGATTAGCATGAAGGCGCATTTCATTCAGGTGTCCAGTTTTCGTATAAATCCATTGCCTTAGGAATATTTTGCTTGGGTGGAAGGCTGCTTTGGTAGATGTGTAAATTCTGTCCGGTGGTCTGACAACAAGGCTTTTAGGAATAATACTACATTTGAGACATCTCAGGTTGAAGATACGATGATTTCCCCAATTCGCTTCAACACCAGCCAAACGCCCGAATTCACTAGCCAATTTTCGAAAAGGTGGTCCGTATGGTGATTCAATATATTGCAATATGTTTGGAACCGACTGGGATTTCATGATTTAAATAAATAAATAAATAAATAAATAGGTATATTTCTAGACCTGCTAGAGGCTGCACCCTAAAGGGTTCAGATCAATGCTTACATAAATCCGATGCTCTTGCATGGAAGTAGGTAAAATATAAGTATATGTACATCGTCAGCAATTACAAATGCATTGGCATTGTTTGATATACAGCTACTGGGTCGCAGGCGCCCACCTTGACATGTTTCTGGTTCCTGCGGGTGCTATTGAACTCCTTGTTCTTTTGTGAAAATTTCGCGGAGGTGTAGTTGTGCCTTTTCTCCTTGGAACAGAATCCAATTCGCCGAAAGTGCACTATAAATTGATCGCACATTAATTGGCCACTCAGTTGCCCCAATTGTGCGCACATGGAAGAATGACCACACTAGA
>OX104071.1:61344318-61403516 GCA_944474145.2 Dicrocoelium dendriticum | reverse complement strand
TAAAGACGTTCGAATTTCCTACCGCAGCACGCGCTGCTTTTAAGTCGCTGAAAGAGGCTATCGCCAACATAGCTTCCATAGCGCATCACGATCCGACCGCCCCCTGTCCACTTAGTACTGGACGCCTCGGACGTCGCGGTCGGCGCTGTTTGCATGCAAACGCGTAGCCGACACGTGGCAGCCCTTAGCGTTTTTCTCCAAACGCCTACAACCTACCGAATCTCTCTACAGCAACGTTCGGTAGGGAACTACTTGCCGTATATCTAGCGATACGTCACTTTCGACACGTCCTAGAAGGCCGCTCCTTTGTCGTCTTCACCGACCACAAACCCCTAACTTACGTGCTCGGCTCGACTACCGACCGATACTCTCCTAGAGAGTCGCACCCCCCTTGACTATATCGCTCAGTTTACGACCGATATACGGCATGTCTCAGGTGTGCAACAACGCGCTTCCGCCGATGCAGTTTCCCGCATCCAAGTTACCTCCGCTGACGTCGGACCTGATATCGAATTGGCAGTCATGGCCACAGCGCAACTCAACCCTCCTGAGGTTGATCTACTAGCAGGTCTCCCTCACTGGACATACACCCCGTTCCGTTGACATCATCAGATGGGCACTATACTCCTGCGATTTATCTCTGGGCACGCCGCGCCCATTCGTCCCACGCGAGTTTCGGCAGACCGTGTTCGACACGTTGCACGACTTGTCTCATCCAGGCGTTCGTGCATCGGTTAACTCGTAACCGCACGATTCGTTTGGCGCAATGTTAATCGAGACGTCCGTACCTGGGCAGCTGCTTGCCTTCCGTGTCAACGCGCGAAGGTGCACAAGCACACGAGAAGCCCATTAGGCACTTTTCCGACGCCCAGACGCACGCTTTTCATCACGTGCACGTCGACCTCGTAGGTCCTCTGCCGCCTTCCAAAGGCTCGGGCTGTAAATCTACTGACCTGCATCCGACCGATTTTAATAAATGGCCTGAGGCCGTCCCTTATCCAAATTGCTTCCTCGGAAACTGTAGTGAAAGCTTTTCTGGAGCGCGGGGTAGCACAATACGACTGTCCCGGCCATCGTGACCACCGATCGAGGGTCACATTTCTCGTCGACATTTGCCATGTTGCTTAAGGATTTAGGCTGTCGCCACGTCCAGACGACGGCGTATCATCCGGCCGCTAACGGCATGGTGGAGCGTTTTCACCGCCAGTTGAAGGCAGCGCTACGTGCGCACGCAGATCCTTCATGGTCTGAAACGCTTCCCCTCGTTCTCCTAGGCTTAAGAAACACGGTTAAAACCGATTTCGACGCCACACCAGCGCAGCTAGTCTACGGTTGCACGCTGCGGTTGCCCGGACAGCTGGTAGCACCAGCCCCATGTACTTCCACTTTTGACTACGGAAGTTACACTGACCGATTGGCTCACCAGATGCGTGAGCTACGTCCACCCGCTCCTCGATCGCAGAAGACACCAGTGTACGTGCCCGAGAAGCTGTCTACGTGTTCACACGTCCTTCTTCGCGCAGACGGTGTTCGACAGCCTCTTCAGTCGCCGTACATAGGACCCTTCAAGGTGCTGCATCGTGCGAGTAAGGCGTACACTATTGACCGCGGTGGTCGACACGAAGTCGTCACCATCGACCGCCTGAAACCCGCCTTTATGGAAGATAACTACCTCGCCTCTATCGGCCTAGTAGTGCCTCGTGCGACGTCACAACTCACCGTACCAATTTTCCGCATGCTAATGACGTCCAACCAGACCACGATCACGGTCTGCAAGCTTCAGCAATCCCGACATCACCCGACCATTTGGATAGTAGCCGAAACCTCTACTCCGTTGGCTACCTGGTCACGGCTGGCAAAGCTTGGTACAACGGTTAATCATTTATTGGATGGCTTTGAGTACGGTCCTAGTGATCGCAGTGACTAAGGTTCATTCCAATATGAATCCCGGTCCATTACATTGAGAGTGCGCGCCGCGATCCAATCACACAACGTGTTGTCCAAACTTGACCATCCAATAAGTGATTTACCGTTGTACCAAACGTAGCCCGCCGTAACCCGGTAGCCAACAGGGTAGAGGTTTTGGCTGCTATTCCAATGGTCGCGAGTTGGAAGCCCGCGCTCTCCACCTGATGAGATGAACTTAGATCGATACGCGTCGTAGTTGTGCAGCACGTACGGGCGGGCATTGTTGTAACGCCCCTGACGCCTTCACCCCACGACCGCAAGAAGCAGTCCCAAGGCGAGCCCGAAAGAGACCTGTATACATGAAACCACAGTTGCTCTTATAGTATTGAGGGCAAAATGAAGGGAAACTACTAAAGTACACTTAAGCCAACCAACAGCAGGAAAAACGTCAAATGCAACGGGCGAATAAGCAACCGTGTACTCAAGAGCGCATCGCATATGTCCTTAAAAATTGCATCATTGGACTAAAAGCGTAAAGCGAACGTCCATTTACAGTGGCGGGCACTGGTAACTCAGCATGACGAAAGGAAACGTTTAAACATAGGGCACAAAACAAAGGATTATAAGTAATGCAGATACAAAAGTTGAAAATTAGTACAATAATCGTGTGACAACTAGATATTCCTTTAACATAACCAAGCAGAACAGTGATGAGAAGAAAAACCAGTGGAATATTTTCTTGCAAATGGAGCTGCTGAAAAGGACAGGACGATGAGCGTCCATGCACAATGACGTGGTGTAGCAATCTGGTTAACCCAGTAGAGCGTTTAAACAACAGTCAAGAAATACAAAATAGTAAAAGTAAAGAATAGCTATCAAGCGCGTTCACAATAAATGAACGTCTAATAGCTGTTCACCTAATAGGCAACATCCAATTTCCATCTGCTTTGTGTACGGTCCCAATAAGCGCAGTGACTGAGGTGCACTTCCGTGTGAATCGCGTTCCATTACTTTGAGGTTGCGCATCGCAATCCAAGCAAGCAAGGAGTAGTCCAAACTGGACCATCCAATCATCTTCGAATACATTAGCACACTACATAAATAAATAAATAAATACTTTATTCTCGACTATGCGAGGCACGCCCATGGAGGCATGATCAGATATGTACAACTGTACAAACATTTTATGGCAACTGTGACAGTAAAAGTAGAAAATTGGTCGTATGTCCATGATAAAATAAATAAATAACTAGTTTATTCTCAGTTGCATAGAGACGCACCAACTTAGGCATGATCAAGGGTTAAAACTGTTGTGTATCACGATGATACTCCGGGTTCAATCGTGTATAGTTGAAACGGTGTCGGGAAGAATTGATATGTGAATCTAGTCGACTTGCCAGTATGTGGTTGTGGGCTGTGACTTTATTCAGTGGCGAGTCACATCCGCCACGTCGCAGTGTTGTTAAACAGATATTTGTGGCTTTTTATAGGGAGAACGCTTGCCAGGCGAAAACCCACCACGTCCTGCAACACTGCCGTAAAGCATTTTGAACATTAATGTTGAACTGGCAAAGCCGCTTGACGACTGGTATCATCTTCGGTTTTTCGCGGCGTAATGGCTTCTAAATTTCCTCTGTTAGTTGAACGGTTATTTTGCTCTGGGTCGCCATGATTTTTGAGGTCGCTGGAGGAGAGGGACATCGCGATTTTTCTTCTTGTTGTATGTCCAGCTGAGCAAAAATTTCAATTTTTCCGCTGTCCAGATTTTTCAGATGTATAATGTATGGGAGTATGAGGATATGTCCAGTTCTCCATATTGGTCAAGGGTTATGGTGATTGTAGGTCGGTCCTTGCGGAGTTTTACCATCCTCCATGTCAGTCCTTGTGGATTGTTACGTCCGTCTTGGGCCAAAGTTGTTCCTTAGTCCAATCCCAGATCTCCAAGATGTCCCGGACCTCAGAGAAAAGGGAAAGTGAGAGACAACCGAGAGAAGACCGCAAGAACAGGCATGGAGTTGAATATTGTTAATGTCTTGTGTTATAACATTTGGGCTTGAGACAAAAGCATGTACACTGTGCAACAATAATTATGCTGAAATGTCTTTTGGGTATCCTATAGAATCATTAGCCGTATAGGTGGATTGCTATCGCCTGCGTAGAAACAAGAGCGTTGCACCAGTAAGTAAAGTACGAATTTACGTTTGACATGAATTGATAGTTGCGTGGGGATAGAGCAAAGAGAGTTAGAATGTTGGTACTGATTGTCAGGTGCATGAACAGCACGTAGTTAGTGTAATCCGAGAGGGAGGGCATAATAAGCGAAAATAAATAGGTTGCTGCGTGAGAGTCTTGAAGCTCAATTGGTGGCAGGGCAGCGGAGGGGCTGGATGCAGATATTCTAGAGGAGTAAAGGTTATTCAGATACGGGGTGGCTACTAACAAGCACTGGATCATCGCGTATGCATGGGGCCAGAGGCCATTAGCTACTTCTGAAGAGAAATGCAGAATTTATGACGAACGACAGATGTTGGCGATAGGAGTGACTCAGTCACCAGATGCAGCTATTCCAATCGGACGCTTTGTCACTAGTGTATGCCTATAGGGTCGATGAGTGTATCTATAGGCCAGTGAAGGTAAGTGATAGGTCAACAGATCAGCTAAGCTGGGACGCAAACAATCCAAGAGAATGAACATTGTAAGAGGGTGCGAGCTCCGGATATCCGCAGAGTTAAATGGAAGCTACGTCGACTAGCTGTTGTTAAGCGGAGATAGTGGCTCTAGAAAAGAATGAATCAGTGGCTGGTGCAGCCATAGCATTAAGACGTTTGTCCACTATTGGATGCCTACATCGGGTATGATCACGACGTTACAAGGGATTATTCCGCAACAGACATGTTTTGTTGAATACATTCGTTAATGATGTGGCAAAAATCTGGTTTTAGGTACGTGTAATGTCGTAACATATAGAGTAGAGACTGAGGGTAGAGGCAGGAATATACCTTTTTAATGTACATATCCAAACTACATTGAACTGAGGTGAAGGATCGTTCTGGTTAACTTCTGTTCCCAATTCGTCCTTGCTGTTGTTGGCCTAGTCACCTATGGTGCAATTGCAAGCTATCCATCTATAGATGGGCCATAGTCGCCTTCCGCTCGGCCCTCCACCGGCAACTGTGACACTGCCGTCTAGCTAGTCATGTGACAAAAGGACATTGGATATGCAGCTTTGACAATGTATTGGTGATTGTCTAACAGCCTGCAAAATATCCATTTTTTCATTCAGCCCCTCAGTATCCTACGACTCATGTACGCCCCGGAACCAGAAGCACTTAGAACCAAGCGTCTGTCGAGAGAAGTGATACCCCGGTATTTGAAACGCTGAATCTAGTATGTCCAAAGATAACGAGGTCACTGTGAAGGCCATTAAAGTCGGTTGCTTCTCTGCACCAAGTAGGTGACTTTTGACATGCTTATATCTTAGGCTACTCACATATATGAGTAGAAGTACATGACGTAAGCTAACAGCCTGTCATAAACGCATTATATATTCACTGGCGTACGTGACTGCTATTGCACAGTTATTCCTTAACTGCTGTCACGCCATGCTTTTGGCTGGTTTCGGTATGCTGAGCCTTTGTTAACTACTTCACTGTAAACTGGAATATATCACTACAGCATAGTGTGCAAGAATTTTGGTTGTAAAGTTACTTATAATGCATATCGTAGGTATGCGACATGTTGTTTTTGACTGCGTTCGTCCCTGGAGGTTACGTTGCTGTGGTAACCGACTGTTCGTCTCTCGCTGCGTTGCTCGGAAACCTTTCATGGGAGATGCACATTGGTTGAGCGTAGGGCCACAGATCCATACGACATTTAGTTATTTATCTAGGCTTATTGCTATGCGAACGCAAACAACTTAAAAATTGCACCCCATTTACTTCGGATCGAACATTACGAAGGCCACCCAGAGAATGTTTTACCCGGAAGGTATGTGTTAGCGACGCCATCTTGTCTGTGACAAACATATCCACAATTAACATTCTTACAAGTACAACGGAACGCGCTTCCTTTGGTTATTATACACCGTAGTTTACCCCAAAGCAGTCCCTTCAGTAGGTCACAACATTAGATTTTACCGGTTTTAAGCTTCAACATGTGCACCTGTGTTACTGACGGAAGGTCCGTTGACACAAACTGTTTTGGTGAGTAGCTTGCTTCACCCTTTCTCATTCTGCTTGAGTCGCTTCCTTTTTTGCAGCTTGCACCATACATGTTAGGTATGGGCAGCTCCCACTACTATACTGTCCCCTATTTAACGCATCTCACTTGTCATTGAATACCGATTAGTATCCCGGCGCCAATCGACCGTTGGTGACCTTGGTCCAGAACAATCCGTGCGCCATTTTGCGATGTTATCTTAATGAGTTTTTCCAGGGATCTTGCTTTATTGCTCACACACGTATTGTTTTCTGTCACGTCGCATGCGCTTATTCATTTCACAGGATGAACAGTCCTGAGGCTAAGCCATCTAAGTACAAAATCAGGGCCGTAGCACCAGCCTCCCCACATTTTAGCTGAATGCCTCATTGTTATGGTTTGCGCATTTATATTCTACTGATACCATTTTTAAAATATTTTCTAATAAGGCTAACTATCAGCAACTTATGTTCCAGCTTCCCCAAATTGTCATTTCACAGGCGGGAGACATCATAGTGTGCCCCTTCCCAATGGGAAGTAAAAGGCTTTAGAGCGGGCGATCATGCAGCAACTCAAGCCCACTGACAAGCTCCGACTGCAGCAACTATTTAGGAAGCCGCGGCTAAGGGACGGGAAGCCTTCAGCGTTTTTGCGACCAATGCAACCGCTCATAGACACATCTAGCATGGACGCTGGACTTCTCCACGAGCTGTGGATGCAACGTCTCCCGGAAAACACACAGGCCCTCCTCGCCGTAGCAAGCATCTTGTCGCTCTCAGCAATTGCAATTGTAACTGGGAGAGTATAAGATTGTTCATAAGTTCATACGTTGGAATGGACTGTACAATGGTGGAAGGGTGAAATAATAATACGGATGTCATTTGTAAGGACTCTTTTGCTAGGAAGCAACCGATCTGCCCTATATTGCAGTCAGATCTTAGCTAATCAAAGCTCAAGCTTCCGGAATGATCGATAAGAAGCTAACTGCAGAGCAAAATGGAGAGAAGTGTGACAATATACTATGTTCGTGCGTGCGTAACGCACAGATCAAAGGTGATATCGTGAAAAGCATAATGACGACAGTACGTGCTCGCAGTCGTAGAAATAGGCGGCGACAGTGTGTGCGGATGTAGAAGTTCCAGGTTAACGAAAGTATTAAGAATGCTGACCCTAGTTGACCCGCCAGATTGAAGTTATGGGCTGTGACTTCATTCGGTGGCCGGTCACGTGCCACGTTGCAGTGTTGTTACACGGATATTTGTAACTTTTTAAAGGGAGACCTTTTGACAGACGAGAACCCACCATGTCCTGAAACACGGCAGCGGATTCATTCAATAGCAAGTTGTAACGGGCTGTGCTTCTTGTTGAGCGTTTATTTGCTCGGTCATTCGCAGTCAAGTTGTGTCACCTTTTCCCGTTGGCTGATGAATTAGGCTGGTGCCTGTTTCGTTCATGGCTCTTGTTCCGCCCTGAATGAATAGCTACGTCCGATTGGTAGGTCATAAATTGAATATCTTTTGAATGTGATGTATTGCTCGTCTGCAGAAGCACGGATTCCCCCAAGGAATATCCAGTGAAAAATGTTGTTATGCTTGAAGTCCCGAAGAGTAGAATATGCTTCACTGCCCAGAATTAACTTCACTGCCCGGAATTAACCACTGGCAAGTCGACCAGAATCATTATTCCGTATTGTCCTGACACTTTCAATAATAAGTTACTCCGTGCCTATATGTATCGTTTTCATTACACATGTAGTGCCCTGACTGTTTACACTATGCACGCTAGAATTCAACGTTCGTCATTTTATTGAAGACTCTATCCATCATGACTACTTACACAATTTCCGCAGCCTGTACAACCTTCGGCTTACTGCCGACTACACTCATAGCAACGTGTTTGTTGCTAAGCAATCTTGCGTGTAAATATTGATCATGCCTTTCTTGGTGTGTCTCGACAAATTAGAGAATAAAACATTTATTTATTAAAAAACAAACCCGAGGTCCTTCCGGAGTACTTTGTAAAACAGTTTGGAATGTAGGCATCCACGGTTAAAGGAACGGATGCTACCTTAGCTATAGGAACTTTCCTGAAGCGTCACGCATAGGTAGCATATAATTTGACGTTCTAAAAACATTATAGACGGAGCCACGCCAAGCTTATTGCTTGGAAAAGAGGAAGTAGGCGGATCACGGAAAGGGAAACCGCTAGCCGCTTCCACCACCAGGATTTGTTGAGTTGGCATTAAACTCAGCATCCATGGCGCCAACCCCCTTGGCTCTTTACAGCTGTGCAGCAGATTTGCCCGGAGCAAAATACCAAGCCAATCGCTCATGTGCCTCAACCAGTAAGTAAGCTTCCTTGTCCAGGTATTTTAGCTCTTAAATTTATTAAACCCTGTCATCGTTTCCAGGAAGGGCCATCCAATAATCACCCACGTAGAGGTCATCGCAGGAGCCTGGCCTGGGCAACTATAAATAATAATTCACGCCCGCGCACCGGTTCAGTTGCCCACAGTCAAAGAAGTCAGAACGCCGAGATGGCAGATATTAAAAACCATCAGGTGCATTCGAAGTACTGTTGGAACGTCTCCTGATCGCATCCAGGTTTTGAATACAAATCGGTTTAGGCAGGGTTTTATTGTGGCAACGTTTCGCCCTTGACACATGAGCTTCTTCAGACCAGGTGAATTGGGACAAAACTGGCTTAGATTTTTATGGGAAGGTTGCAAGACAAAATATGAACCATTGGATAATAGTGTTACAGGTCAATCGGTCAACTGGCCATGCTAGTGAAATAACAAGCAGCGAGC
Source organism: Dicrocoelium dendriticum (assembly GCA_944474145.2). Taxonomy (NCBI): domain Eukaryota; kingdom Metazoa; phylum Platyhelminthes; class Trematoda; order Plagiorchiida; family Dicrocoeliidae; genus Dicrocoelium; species Dicrocoelium dendriticum. Next base: position 61,394,602 of record OX104071.1, on the reverse strand, counting down.
GTTTCTCATTGATCCACGTCACCGGTCGTTCACATGTAAGGCGTTCCTTTCTGGCAGCTGCTGATTCACGCTCCGACCTGAGTTCGTCCGCCGACACCTTTTCTGACTGACCGGGTTAAGGCAGCCCGCCACGCCTTCGATATCTCTACCTCGTCTGTCCTGTTCACACAGTTATTAGTCTTAGTAATCGCGGTCGCCTCAGCAACCAACCTTTGGTTTGTTGCTGGTAATCCCCTCCTAAGTGTCTCGACGTTGTTCACATCAATCGTCTGTCCTGCCTCCAGCGCATGTACGGCCACCGCTGAATGTTTTATTATGGCCCTGTATTCAGGATCATTTCTTGGTGGACTCGAAACGTACCTTGTTGTTCTGCTATCCTCATGCGTAGTTCTCTCGCTGTTGGACCTATATACACTTGCTTACAGTATTTACATTTGAGTTTATAAACACAATTTGTCGTCCTGTCTCTTGGAAGTGGATCCTTCAAACGCACAAGTGCTGAATAGAGCGTTTGGTTCTTTCGAAAAACCACTCTTATTTTCTCCTAGTTTAATACTCGTCTGATTGCTTCTGAGGTTCCCTTTTTATAGGGGATTACCACCGTCCCAATCCACTCCGTTGTGTGTCGTGTAGGTGTATTTAGAGCTCTTTGTAATTGGCGTTTCACTAACCGCCTCGGATATCCACTGTCTACTAACATGCTCACCGTCACCTAACGAGCGGCCTTCCTGTCCTCCTCCTCTGTACACAGAGTCTGGGCTCTGTGAAACAGAGAGGATGCGATAGCGGCATAGACTTGTTTTGGATAACCTGAACTATAATGAAGCACTCCGACCGTATCTGTCGGCCTGCGATATATCGTCGTCTTTAGCCGTCCACCATTCCTGTGGACTAGGCAATCGAGGAATGACAGTGTGCCACTGCAAGCTTCCTGTTTCATAGTAAAGTTTATATTACTATTAATGGAGTTCAGATGATTAAAAACGGATCCTGCATACCTCGCTTTATAATCACAAAGTTATCATCTACGTGGCGTCACCAAACCTTTGGTGAACTAGTGAAGTTTGTCAACGCCCTTCTCTCAAATGCTTCCAAATACAGATTCGCCAAGACGGGGGATATTGGTGACCCCATGGCAAGTCCCTTTTCCTGCGAGTACAGTCTTGACTTGAAAGTGAATTATGGCATCTTAAAGCATACTTTAATTCCATCGATTATCTGGTCTACCGTGAGTTTCGTTCGTTGCTCCCGGCTATTGTCCTCAGTAAGACAACGCTGTGCTGTACCCAATGCGTCATCCTTGAGCAAGTTAGTGAATAGGGAGCTAACGTCGAAACTAACCATTATTTCGTCTGGCGCGATGGCCATACCTGCTACCTTTCGCGCGAACTCATAGGAGTTCCGTACGAACGTATTGGTTCTCCCTGTTAGCGGTTGTAACAAACCTGCCAAATATTGGGCTAGTTCGTGCGTTGGAGAACCGATACCATTTACAATGGGCCGAACAGGAAATTCGGGCTTATGTATTTTTGGCAGCCCACAGCTCCTAGGTGGAATCGTTGATTTCGGATATACCCTATACCATTTTCCCACCCCTAGGTTGTCCTTCACACTTCTTAGGTGGCTTCCTACCTCAGTTTTACACTTATTCATTATGGACAACACGGACTTTTCTCAATTGCTTCGTAAGGCCCCTCTGCTAAATGCTGTTCCATTTTTTCGCATAAAACGATTTGTTCATTATCACTACGGTCTTGCCTTTAGCAGCTTGCATGATGATAATGGTGGGTTCTCCTCTTAATGCCGTTAATGCGGTACGTTCCGCGGCTGTAAGGTTTGGCTCCCCAGGCTTCCGTAATCTGATGATGTCAGCCATCTATGCACGAATATTCTCAGCTGTTGATACTGGTAGTCTCGTCACCACGGTCTTAACGCTGGTAATAATTTCCCCTGCAGTTAGTTTTGACTTATTTACAGCAAATTTCAAACCCAAATTTAGTAATATACGTTCCTAAATAATCCTTATTTGAGTCAGAAGTAAGCAAGTGCGCGAAGAATAGGCCTTTCAATAATTCTCATCAGGCGAGTACAATTATGAAGCAAAACGTTTGGAGAGAATAAAGCCCGTAGAGGCCTGTACAGCGAGCAATCAACTCATTAACTGAACAATTTGAAAACTAAATCAATGGTTTGATCAATCGGATTGTCGCATTAGGAAGCAGGTGATCAAGGAAGGTCAAGTTCAAGGTCAAGGCAATTTCAGAGCCTGTAGCAGTGTGCGCTGTTTGCACAGCTCTGGTTTTAGAACTTTGTTAGCAATGGCTTCAGAAATGCTCAATAAATATTTTTTCAGCTGTTTTGTGTAACGTTTAGGGATAGTATATACGACTCGAAACGACTGGTTTATCTGGACTTGGTGTCCAGTGTCGACCAGGTGTTGAAATACAGAACTGTTGATGGATTTTATCGTGTCTTTTCGTAGTGACGCAGGACAATGCTCAGCGATTCTTTTGGACAAATACCTGGTCGTTTGTCCAAGATGCCCAGCACCACAGGTGCAGGTGAACTGGTATAAGACACACGATTCGGACCGAACCGGGTGTTTATCCTTTATGCGCTGAAGAATCAATGGTCTTGTTTCGGCAAGTAGTTTTAGATTGGCGGCTGGAAATGTCTTGGTCACTGCGGTCGAGACTTTTCTATTCAACAGTTCGAACGTGACGTCACCTTTAAAGGGAACTGTAAGGAATACCTCTTTTTGGGAACTGTAGTGACACATTTGACAGCCTCAAGCTGTTTGGAATGCTTTTTGATGAAAGGTATGGGGTATCCATTTTCTTGCAGCGTGTTAAAGATGAGCTTTCGAGCGTCTCTGGACTGCAGATTGCTCTGGCACGATGGTATAAGCAACGGACTAAATTCCCTCTCACTCAACAACCTATCTGACAAATTAACTACATTGTACTGGTTACTGCTAGCTTCAGACCTATCTACGAGACTAGTGGTCCTGCTATGCCTAGACATCAAATGATTGAACTTACGAACTTGTCTTTCTTTCGCAGCTACCCCAAGCGTTGATGTCACTTCCAATGCCTTGTTGTAAAGCCTATCATAGTCAGTCTGCGTTATTGCAGTCTGCAGCTCCCAGCTCAGCCGATTAGCATGAAGGCGCATTTCATTCAGGCGTCCAGTTTTCGTATAAATCCATTCTCTTAGGAATATTTTGCTTGGGTGGAAGGCTGCTTTGGTAGATGTGTAAATTCTGTCCGGTGGTCTGACAACAAGGCTTTTAGGAATAATACTACATTTGAGACATCTCAGGTTGAAGATACGATGATTTCCCCAATTTGCTTCAACACCAGCCAAACGCCCGAATTCACTAGCCAATTTTCGAAAACGTGGTCCGTATGGTGATTCAATATATTGCAATATGTTTGGAACCGACTGGGATTTCATGATTTCAGGAGGTTTTGAATACAAATCGATGTTGGTAGGGTTTTATTGTGGCAACGTTTCGCCCTTGACACAAGAGCTTCTTCAGGCCAGGCGAATTGGTACAAAATATGTCGGCGGACAAACTCAGGTCCGAGCATGAATCAGCGGCTGCCAGAAAGTAATGCCTCACATGTGAACGACCGGCTACGTGGATCAATGAGAAACGCTCGCTGCTTGTTATTTCACTAGCATGGCCACTTGACCTATTGACCTGTAACACTATTATCCAATGGTTCATGTTTTGTCTTGCAAACTGCCAATAAAGAGCTAAGCCACTTTTGTACCAATTCACCTGGCCTGAAGAAGCTCTTGTGTCAAGGACGAAACGTTGCCACAATAAAACCCTACCAAAACCGATTTGGATTCAAAACCTTCTGAAATCATAATTCACATACGGTGAGCGGTACATTGGGTAATCTACACAGCTCCGCTCTACCTTATGCGCATCCGGGTTGTTGTGTACCTGCTACATACCTTAGAATTTTGCCGCCGGTCCAGGTACAAAGGCGCAATTTCCACTGCTTCCTATCCCGCAACATGCGCATTTTTTAGCCCAGGTGAGGATGCGCTGCGACAGTTTCATCCCGGCACCATACTCCTCGTCGCCCAACCACCAAGAGCAATGTCTTCTCACTCACTTCATACAACTACTGCAGATAGCGAAGTAATTACCAAGACTTCATTTCGTCCTCCGTAATGCTAGTGGACCCCAAGTGTTCTTTCTCACTTCTACTTCTTAATGCTAGGTCCCTAAGCAACAAAATTCATATCTTGCGTCCTCTGTCTGTACTCGCCAACCCAGATGCAATATTTGTCACGGAAACATGCTTTTCCCATCATGCCTCAGAGGAGGATTGCTCACTTCCTTACTATCAGCTGTTTATACCATCCCGTGTGCATAAACGAGAGGGCGGGGGCGCCATTTAGTTTAAAAATAATTACCCAACCAAAATGTCCGAAAGCATGAACGCGGCCAAGGCGATGGCTTCTCTATGGATAACGGCTGCTATCCTGGGATCGACGGTATTATTTGGTTGGGTTTATAGACCACCTGATCCCTCAGTTAAGGGTGAGAACGCCCGCATGATTACGTTTGCATAAAGCATCAAATTTTTCCTGTGATTACAAACTGGTTGCAGGCGGTTTCAACCTGTGAGAGGTAAACTGGTCCTCACCTGCTGCAGCAACGAACTACGCTGGCCTACTAACATGTAGCAAGTTAGTTGGCTGGGCGCAAATGTATCTGCTCCAACCAGGGCGAAATATATTCTTGACCTAATATTTACTCTAGGCATCCCATCAACGTGGGTGGCCGTCGGCGGGAGTTTCCGGGTAGTGATCACAGATTAGTTCCCTGCTCGGTTTACCTAAAGCAACATTATGCCTACCCAACAGAAGCAGAAACGGTCGTAGTATATTGCTCGCTGCTACTTGGCAACTGAACCACCTTTGCTTTACTCGTCCGATCAAGCAACTGTGATGAAGTCTTTATGTCTGCTTCTGTGGATCGCTCGACTGAGCTGTTTTATGAGGAAATATTTCCCTGCCTTGACTCTCCAGCTCCTATGTCACATTTAATAAGGTAGTCATCTGAAAGTGTGACCCAAAGCAGCATGCATAACAGAAGGCGTCGGCTTAGACGATCCTGTAACAAAACCTTCAAGTTTGCCCACGCCATGAGTGCGAACGAGATGGTACACCAGCTTTCTGCCAAATCTAAGAAGCAGCAACTCAATCAAGAAATAGCCGCACTAAACAGTGCGACCAAAGCTGGTTGCTGCCCTCTCGGACCCCTTACTATGGACGACAGATCACTACCCTAAAGATTAAGCCCAACAACAATTCTAGTGACGCAAAATTTTTATGTGAATTCTTCAGCTCACAGTTTAAAGAATCACGGTGTTTAGAAATAGATTCAAACTTTCAGGCGCTGCAAGAACCCGGTAGCCGGTCCCTGTCTTCTGTACAGTTTGACATAAATAGTGTCCCTTCTGCCATTTCAAATAACGTCATACTGGAACCCTGGTCCGGACGGAATACCGCCCTGGCTACTTAAGAGTGGTGGTGAGGACATCCCTATCCTTTTTTGAAACTGGTTATGTTATCAATGCATGAAGGTCAAAGCCTGACCGCTTGGAATGATTCCATCCTTATGTGCAGGCATAATGGCGGAAGCCTACAGGAAGTTGGTAACTATCGCGCTATTAACCACACTTCCATTATCGCTCGCTTGAGGGAAAAGTTGCTTAACATGCTCTCATGACAACTTTATGCAGGTCAGCAAATAAATGAATCTCAGCACGGCTTTCGAAATGCTCGGTCTTGTGCAACCTGTCAGCTGGACTCCTTTAATTTAGTCACTGAGGCCATTGGCTTTAATCTTTCAGTTTTCATGCTTTATCTGGTTATGCAAAAGACCTTTGACATGGTACCACACATGCGCCTGGTGCATAAGGTAAAGGCTTTCGGGGTCGGCAATCCTCTATTAGGCTTGCTGGGTTCCTATCTAATAGGACGTATGCCGCGTGGTAGGGTTGAGCCAAGTATACCCACCCCGACCGCCGTACCCAGTGGCGTGGTTCACGGGAGCATCCTTTGTCTCACCCTATTTTTGATTTATATCAATAACCTCTGCAGAAGTTTGCAGCACGGTCGCTCCTTTAGCTTTGCTGACGACGTAATTGTTGTCTACATCTTCCCTGGTAATGAATTAACCGCAATTAATAGTATATGTGAAGATTTTAATGAACTTGAAATGTGGTGCAAACACTGGCAAAGGACCTTCTCCGCTCAAAAATCTGAGGTCAGGACACACCAATTTTCTATACCTGCTGGGTCCCTAACAATAAACGGCCTCACTATCAAACAGGATGCCAGGACCGTGGATCTAGGCTTGTGCTGCTCCATGAGCCTCAACTGTGCAGAGCAAGTTCATTATCAAGTGGCAAGTGTAAAGGGATTATCGTTCCACGTACGCCGTTACATAATAACCGCAGATGCACAGCTAGAACTTTATAAGAGCCACGTCAGGCCACATCTGGAATATCGCTCTTGTATATGCAGCAACCTACGGAAGTCGGACATTGTTCTGCTTAAAGAAGTTCGGCGGCGCTTTATAAAAATGTTAACTCTATCGCAGCAAGCGCTGAGTTACCGACGAAGGTGCGAACACCTTAAAATTCAGCCCCTATGGCAAAGGCGCATTACTTTTAAGCTGGGTTTCTGACATAAGCTAATTCATAGAAAGCTCTACAGTAATATTAGTTGTCTTAAATTAAGGAACGCATCGGAATCGAAACCTCGAAACGAGGGCTCTTCCATTACCCCGCCAAAGGCAAAGAAGAGGCTGCGATCTCCTTTCTTCTTTTTTATGTACGTGAACGTGTAGTGGTTGTGATTGCACTGCATTTTATCTCTTTTTATCGCTTTCGTTACCGACCATTTTGTACCTTTTTTAAATTCACGGATTATGGATACAACAATTGCTACGCGCTCGTGTCGTGCTGCCTTTGGTTTTGCTGCTGCCTCTGCTTGTGCTGCTGCCACGTCTATCCACTACTCGGATTTATGTCTTCCAATCTCTACTCGGCATATGACTATCATTGATTGAGGAAGGAACTATAACGCAAGTGTATGGATTATTTTCTATTTGTGTTTTGGACTAAGGTTGCACTTTGCCACCGCACTCTAACTCATTAGGTAACGGGACTCTACAAACATATGGAACAGGTTGCCTTCCAGAATAATATAAATTCGAAACTTGCTGGTATTCAGGAAGGAAATACAAAGATTCCTACATTTTGGCAATATACAAAGCATCTTTCGTATCTGCCATTCTCAAGACCATTTCTTCGAAACTGGCCCTGATGTAGCTTGAGGAAGCCCAGGATGTAGTGCAGGACATCTAAGCTCCTTGAGCTCACAACTCATTCACCTTCATTGGCGCTGCCGTCCTATCACCTAAGAGACTTTAAAGGTATCCGTCGCACACATTTTCTAGGGTTTAAGAATAGCAACCGAGAACAATATGACTTTAGTCTGCAACTGTCTCTTCCGGACCTACTTGAATTCTCCTACAGACAATTCCGCCTTATGACTGCAGTACGGAAAGAGTAGACGCCACCACAAAAGCAGCCGGTAAGGGATAGTAACGGATAACCCCATGAATTATCTCCATCAGTAACCCTAGTTCTTTTAACTTATCTATTACCGCAATCGTAAGCCCCAGAAGGTCACAGTCGGATCAGTTGCACGCATCGTACAGGTACTGACATTAGAATTCTGAATTCAAGAGGTACTTAGCCATTACTGACTAGTTCCTGCCGTGCTTCGGCTCCCTCACTGACACGTTGATCCAAAGCCCGCAGGGACTAATTGGTATCAAAAATCATCCGGCTTCTCTTTCGCAGTGGATACTTCGTCAATGTTTAAAAATTTCAACAAGCAATACCGTCCAGCCTACTGACTGCCAAGTTCGCAAACACGTAGTTATTCCTAATATAGGGTATTGCAGGGCAATGACGAAGCCATCAGTGCAGGCGAACTGTAATCCTTACACGTTATCTACCACTTCATTCCTTGTCTTCAGCTTTACATTTAGCACTTTCCAACTTCGTGCTCACTGGGTCCGTGGAAAAAATATTACGTTTTTGACCTTTGAGGTACTCCTAGTAAAGGCATCCTACCAGACCTAAGCCTTGCATAAGATGTTGAAAGATTTTGTTGCTACTGATACACCTAACATTGGCATTAGAATTGTCCAAAACCATCTAAATGCCGGCTTTAGATGAACCTTTATATGCCTTCGTAAATGTCGGTTGCTAGCTGGCACTTATTGATGCTTTTTCATTAAGCCTGAGCACTAGCTACTGTACTCCGCCGTTTCCAACCACTGTCAGTATGTAAACAGCAAAATAATATATTTACTTTTCATATTGTTGGAAAAGAGAGAACTTCAAAAGTGCTAGGCTTAAGCAGCTGACATTTTGCTCTCCACTTATCCTCTCTTGGCCCCATATACTTGGTTTTGTCTGGTGTACATTTGCCTTTCACTACTGGCAACATCAGTAGGCAGGCATACTGAAAACCAAATCCTCTTCTTTACCTGCCTTTGCTAGTAAAACACTCGCATTTCCAGATTCCACTTCACTGGCGGGATACCTAAGCAACGACTGAGTGGCATCTGTCACACTGGCTGGCTGGACCACCAGAAAATTTCCATCACCACTTTCCTTACCTTCGCCGTCCGTGTGTTATTTATCTTTTTGCTGGCTTCAAAGCCTACCGTGCTTTCTGAGTACTGGCGGGTGAATGACCAGATCCCACTGGGTTTTTTACTATTCTACTAATGATTTACCTTATCACGCTTTGCTTGGGGTGCTATAACAGCTCTTGCCATGAAAATCACAAAAGAAATAGCCGGTGTGACAGTACAGTATCAGTTGACATTGCCACTTGGATGAACACCGCTGGCCCTTGCCTCGGAACTTGAAATTGGAGAGAAATAGCTCGAGATTAAGCAAAGAGCTGCATAATAGTGTGCACCAACCCATGAGGCATAACAATCCCTCATGTTCTAGCAAGCTCAATCCCCGGAAGTAGAGTTGGTAAAGCCCCACCAACGCAGACCAAAATGGATTTCCCGCCCCAATGCAATTTGCTAAATTTTACTACATTTTCCCATACTTATTTCTTTAGTATTAGTGACAGGCTACCCTCGATCAATGAGATTGTAGACATAGCCTCATGAATATAGAAAATCGGCTCTAAGAGATAAAACTTGCAATGTTTAGCGAAGAAATATGTGTATTTTCCAGGAAAAAAGGTGTCAACTGATCCGGTAGGTCTCCTGTGTTACTCAGGTAGAGTTGGCTCATGCGGCCATGATATAAACTTCAGAAGCACTTTGCGGCTTAAGCAGTACTGAACTCTATATCCCTAGTTGTTTATGTGGCTCAGTGTCCACTAAAAATGGTACGCTGAGGCATCCTAACCGTGGGTTAATTATAAATTATCCTGAATTACCATGCAGATATAATATTCCTTACCGGATTTCTAGCGTTTTCGCGCAAAATTATACCTTATTTGCGTATATTGGCCATGCATGCCTGCAAAGTGTACTTTATGGCCACCTACGAAGTCCCAAGTTGTTGTGGGGTATTACGGGCTAATTAGAGTATTTATTGATAGCTATGCCTATTCAGAACATATACCGCTTCGCTAATTTTACATTTTCCTTTCTTCTTCTACCATCTGCTTGCAAAGCAGGAAGCCACTTTTTAGCGAAAAAGAATAATGGCCTTACTCGTAGACCATCATTCAACTGCGAATAACTCGCAAACTACTGCACGTAGTGCATTGGCCTTACATTCATAATAAGCAGGGGTAAAAGCTTGTCTTGTGCAGCCCACTTTTGGGCTACTTTACGCAGTATTACTGCGTTAGAAAAGGTTTTGCTTTTGGAAATTTCTCAGGTTGAACTTTCGTGTTAGAAAGCAATGTCAACGCAAGAAAAGTTTGGCTATACTTTTTGTTGGTTTGTATTTTTCTAGTGAAGAACGCTGCCTTAATTTGGCACTTAACAACACCTTTTTATTTTCCGCTGCATTTCACGAAATTATTTTTTAACTTTTCGTGTCCTTTATAATTCCGCCAAGGTCATTTCTTCCATGTGCGCACCAACAAGTGTAGCGAATGAGCGGGCCCAAAAAGTACAATGAATTTAGAGTGAACTTATGGTGTATTGGATCCTGTTCCAAAGAAAAAGGCATCACTACAAAAATGGAACAAGGAGCTCAATATCGCCCGAAGGAGCCCGAAAAATTGCAAGTTGGGCGCCTGTGACCCCATCAGCTGTACACCAAACAATGTTAACGCATTTGTAACTGCCATCTAGGAACATATACTGGTATTTTGCCTACTTCCATGCACGAGCAAAAAGTTTAATATAAAGTTTGATCTGAATCCTTAAGGGTGCAGCCTCTAGCCGGTCTAGAAATATACCTGTTTATTTATTCCTTTATGACGGGATGTCACCCGTCGCTGCAAGGCGTTATGGGTCAAAACTGCAACGGCCAGGTTGCTCATTAAGTAGTGGGTGCGAAAGTTGGTCTATGCTAGGAACTCCTCGTCGTTTAGCTGGTACTTGACGGTCATTAAAGCGCGAAATACCGAGGCCCGCAGTACATGGAAAGCATGTGGTTGCCCTAAGTTTCATCATGTGCAGCCTACCACCTGAGGCCAAACTGTTGGTTCTACTGCCTTACGCTTAATCGGGTGGAGAACAAACATAGGCATATAGAGCGCGGTCTTTCGAAGCGAACAATGGCCTTATGTCTGTTACCGAGGTCGTTGACCGCATGCTTGATGCCCAATCGCAGTGGCAACATTTGCTGGGCAAAACAGACTTCTCTGAGCAAGCATTGGACCCTTGCTTTGATAGACTTGGACAGGCGGATTCTCAGTTTTCAGGGCCCACTAGGATGCGCTTGCGATGACACTGCAAAAAGAAAAGGTGAGTAGTAGTGACTTGTCCAAGGCTGAGTGTCGAGTTTGAGTTTAACGGAGGCAATACACGGTGTCAATGCGTGGGATGTAACATGCCAATGCAGCTTTCGTCGTCAATGGCTGCATCCTTGCGGTCACGTAGTGTATGCATTCAACGCGGCTGGCAGATCGGGGGTGGGCTTATTGCACAACAGCAGCGGTGTTGTGTCGCACGCGCAACATCTGCGTGTAACTGCACCTACTTCGTCCTTTATCGTTTCGCTGACGTCCACTTCCACAATGGCTCCAGTGACTAGGACACAAAAGCTTCGCAATTACAGTCAGGTTCTGGGTGATATTTAGGTGCAGGTTTATAGCCTTGGCGAGGCAAAGTATAGGGAGATGATCGATCACTTGCAGTTTCTAAACAACTTATTTAGTGCTGACGATGACGTTGAGGTTTCTGCCTATGAACTCATAAATGAAGCAGCAGCAGGAAAGATACATGAATCCACCAGGGAAGGCACAAGACGCAAACGCTGCCTGGTGCGGATTCCAGATGTGGCCGTCGATCAGGAGGATGGGAACCTACTTTGTTTTAGACATTTGCTCACTTCCACCATTAAGGTGTATACGCATCCATTGCAGTGTCATTGCCATGCAAAACTCTGAGGCAATTAACTAGATAAATAAATAGATAAATAAATTATTCTCGAATACTTTGCGACACACTACTTCTGGCATGACGTAAACTTTACAAGAGACTATTCCGCAACAGGAACGTTGCTTTGCATGAAATACCCTGTTCGCACGAGATACAGAAGCTACCGAAATGGTGGATGCCCTGATCAGGTACAGTACCTTTAATGGTGTGTCGCAAGTCTGAGTGCGAGAATGTGTAACAGCGTAACATATAGAGTGGAGTCGGCTGTTAAAAGCAGGGAAGTGTCTTTTTAGTATAACTATCCAAACTATACTGAAGGGATGTGAAAGGTCGCTCTGGTTTACTTGCCAAGCTGAGTTTTGGCAGTGACGTTATTCGGTGGCGAGTCACATCAGCTACGTCTTAATTTTGTTAAACGGACATTTGTGGCCTTTTATGGGGAGAAAGCCTGCCAGGCGAAAACCAACCACGTCCTGGAACACTGTCGTCAATCCTTTTGAACGGTAACGTTGCCCGCAATGTATCTTCGGAACGAATGCACACTCGGCTATTCGCTGTCATGTTTACTCCAATTATTTGCGTTGGCTAAACGAATTGCCTAGTTCGAGTCCGCCACTCATAGTTGACATCTGTAAAGCGATGAAATGTCCAGGAAAGTCGGGTAAAGAATTGCACAGGGGTGAAGGATTTCCGAATTGCTGGAATAAGGCTTTCCCTTTGTGGTGCACTAGTTCTGGCTTGAAGAATTCGTGTACAGGTATTCACAGTGGACAGGTCAGGGGACAGTGCAGTGCAACCTTGTGGTTATATTCGTCTCATCAGGTGAAAATGCCATCCTATATACAAATGCGGGCCTCAAAGGACGTTTGCATTAATGCTGTTCGGACAATGGATGGCTTATCCGAGTACTAGAGCCAATCTCCTGAGTTCACGCTACGTAAGAGCATGTATTGTTCACAGAAGGGGAGTACAGTTCCTCCACGGGTGTTATTTCTGAGAGAAATTGTCTCCGTGTCCAGTAATGGCTCCAGGATATGCTAACAGCAAAGCTCCGAGTGAGAGAAGTATTAAAATGTTTTTGGGGAAATGTAAGGCGCCGAACCCACTTGTTCGAACACAAGAGCAAGGTAGTAAAGCTTTCCATGTCAAGTAGAATAACTGTGATAGAAGATTCCGTTTCCAAAGTGAAAAGAAAGATCGGCTGGCTAGCCGAACAACGGCTGGCTAGCCGAACAACCTCCTCGTGGTGCCAGCTGGGTGATTCGGGTTTACCCCCTTTCAGCAAATAGTTCGGCGGCAGTGTTCCAGGACCTGGTGGGTTTTCGCCTGGCCAGCGTTCTCCCTATAAAAAGCCACAATGTCCGTTTAACAACACTGTGACGTGGCGGTTGTGACTCGCCACTAACTATAGTCACCCACTGCTTATCCGAACAATCGCTTCAAGTCCACAGATAGCAAGCACTGGCGACACCAAACACCTTCAGGCAAAACGACAGGAAACATTTACCAATCCCATAAACAAAGCTAAACACGCCTACATGCAAACTTACATACATTCATATATAAACATATGCAACCATCCCATTGTTCCATTGTGCATTAACTGATCACATTTTGTACTCTTAACATGATCATGCCTGCGCAGGCGTGACTTGCTTAGTCGAGAATACACAATTTATTTATTTATTTATTTACTCCAGTGAGTAAGATGTGGCTGTGTGATTGCGGGGTGAGCTAAACCCATTTGTTTAGACCCATGCGTGCGGTATCTCTCCCAACTGCGAAAAGGCTGATCCATTCGGTAGGTATTTGGCACATCGGCATGATGGTTTGCTGCTGAGGTCACAGAGAAGCCAGCAATTGTTTCAAATCAATTGGCTGTTGAGTATGGATCAGTCATTGCCAGATGAAGAACCGTCATCAGTCAGCCGCCGTATCTGTGGACATCGCAGGAAATACAAGCAACGAACAAGAGGCAACCAAGCAAACACATCGTAATGCACCAACAAACACTAGTAAAAGTGTGGTTGTATAAATTGCTACCTTGTTCCTTGTAGTATGCAATTTTGTTCAGTATATTTGAATGCACGTGCCTTATTGCTGCACTTCTCGGGTTTGGCTCAGACTACAACTACAGCGCACGAAGATGATTCTTTAATACGTATGGTCCAATGAGAGATAAGCGTGTTCCCAACGTTTAGCGAAAAATATGCATATTGGAAAGGTGCGTAGGTAAAGAGGTGAAATGGTGAGGACAGGCCTCAATTTTCCTTAGTAAACGCCAGCAGGACACGAGTACCAGCTGAGGTGAAGCTGAGGCCAACTGGAGAACAATGCTTAGCAAGAGCAGTCAGTTCCTGTAGCAGCGTACCAAAGGAGGCGGCAAATGTAAAGCATCGGGGCTAAAGCTTAGAAAAGCCCACGATGCTCTGCAATTTACCTAGACTGATATTTAGGTCAGCAAAGTCGAAAGAGGTAAACTCTCAGAAGTTTAAGAGAATTGGGAGAGAAGGATGCCGATCGGTTGAGACTGGATTATGCGCCCCTTTGGATTGGGACATACAATAAAGGTGGGAAATAGGCTATAACAACGTTGAGTTAACAAGTCCAGCGGGCGCTGGAAGTAAGGGAGACTTACTGTTGCGTCCGCAGAGCGTATACCGCTTAAGGCTCGGTGGCATAGGAATAGCCAGCGAGAAATAGACTGGGCAGATTAGGTTAGACCACGGCAGGGCAGGGAGACCTGGCCGTCCGATGGAAAAAGAAATGAAAATAGCGAGCATGCTATGAGAAGGTTAGGGTTGGATTGTGAATGGTTAATTGATACAGCGTGGGAAAGTGCACGAGGCTTACCAGGTAATGTAGATAGATTATTGGGTCAGCCGAACCAAGAGAGGTAATGTCCCAGAAGTCTGATTGAACTCGGATGGCAGGAGGCTGATCTGCCTAGAGCCGATTAGTTGGCGCATTGGATTGGGGCCTATGCTAAAGGCGGGAAGAGAGGCTGTACCAAATAAAGGGTGAACAAATCCAGCAGGTTTTCGAGATAGCGTAAACAGAGCGATGAGTCCACAGAGCGTATACCGTTTGGGTCTTGGCATCCCAGGAGCATTCAGAGGGCAGGATACTGGCCAGGTAAGACAATATTACGGCAGGGCAGCGAGAGATGGCACTGCAGTTAAAGAAGGAATCAAAACAAAGAGGACCATAAGAAAAGGTTAGGGTCGGGATGAGAAAAGGTTATTTTTAATGGGTGGAAATGTCCATGTTACTCTCCATGATGTGTCAACGGATCCATTTGGTCAGCCTGGCAAGAAAGATAATGTCCCAAAAGTGCGAGTAAGTTCGGAGATCAGGTGGCTCATCAGTCGAGACTGGATTAAGTCGTACTGTTCAAGTGGGCAAATAGGCCACCTTACAGTGCCCTGCCAAGGATACATTTTCTTATCTCTGATTGCTTCAATGCCACAAAGACACAAACGGTACAGGCTCTACGGACTTGACGCTGCTTCGCTCCCACGATCGCCTGCTAGACGTTTTCACACTTTATTGTTCTAGCCTATTTACGCACTATAATAGTACGACTTAAGGTGATTGATGTTTCCCTTTCTTCTTCGACTGGAAGTCAGCTCGAACTGCCATGCCGTGGTCAAGTCCCACCGAGCTGTCTCTTTCTTTATGCCTCCTACAGTGCTACCAAGACTTAAGCGGTATACGCTTCGCAGACGAAACAAGCTATTTCCCGTACATTTTGAGGCTGCTAGACTTGCCCACCATTTATTGTTAGTTTTCGTCTCACCTTTACTATATGTTCTAATGCAAACCCGCCGAACTAATTAAGGCTTACCCAATCGGGGCCTCCAACTCTTCCGATTCATTCAGACTTCTGAGAGGTCACTTTTCTTAGTTCGGCTGATTCAATTACGCAAATACATTACCTGGAGTCTCTCGTGGGCTTTTCCCAACCTTTGTCAATAAACCTTTCTCATCCTGACCCTATGCAGACTCCACGCTCTTGTTCCCCTACTCGTGAGGCTGCTAGACTCGTTCAACCTCTATCGTTGCGGCCCTCTTTCCCGCTTCATTGCACTTGGCATTCAAACACGTCGACTAATTCAGTCTCGCCAGCTCAATCACATATTATCCGATTGCCCTCAGAGTTCATCGACGTTACAAATCTTGGTTGAATGACCCAACATTTAGTTTACATCGCCTAGAAAGCCTAGTGGGCTAATCCACCCTTTATCAATAAAACCTTTTTACCCCGATCCTAACCTTTTCTTATCTCGCTTTTTGTGTTCAGTCCTTTTCGACCGCACAGCCGGCTTTAGTGCCCTGCGGTAATCTTGTCCCACGGGACTTCCTCTGTTTCTGTCTCACTGCTCCCATGATACTGAGTCCTAAACGGTACATGCTCCTCAGAATAAACTCCGTTACCCCTAACCTGAGGGATTGTTAGACTTGTTCCCTCGTTAGTGTTATGGTCGTTTTCTTACCTTCATTGGACGCACTAGTCCCAAAGAGCAGATTAATTCAGTCCCGCTTAGTCGGCCGCCTACTCCATGAATACACTTGGACAACTGTGACATCACTTCTCTTGGTTCGGCTGACCTAATGGTTCTGTTTACATCACGTGGAGTGGCTCCTGTGCTTTTCTACGCTTTACCAATAAAGTTTTCTCACCCCGACCCTAACCCTTGTAATAGCGTTCTCTGCTTTCCTTCTTTATCAATCGAACGGCCGGCGTTACTGCCCTGCAGGGACCTTGTCTCACCTGACCAGTCTGTTGCTCTCTGCCTGCCCCTATGCTACTGAGACTTAAGCGGTATACACTCCGCAGCCTAAACAAGATATTTTCCTTACATTTTGAGCCTGCTGGACTCGCCCACCATTTATTGTTAGCTCTTTTCTCACCTTTACTATATGTCCTAATGCAAACGCGCCGGTTAATTAAGTCTTACCCAATCGGCATCCAGCTCACCCGATTCCCTCAGACTTCTGAGACGTCACCTCGCTTGGTTCGGCTGACTCCACTATCCCTTTACACTACCTGGAGAGCCTTGTGGGCTTTGCCCACCTTTCGTCAATTAACCTTCCTCATCCTGAAGCTAAATTATATTTTATCGCGCTGTTTTCAATGCCTTTTCAACTGGAGTGCCAGTTCTCACTGGCTGCGGTGGTCTAGTCCAACTTATCAGTTCCTTTCTCTCTGATTGCTCTTATGCTACCCAAACTTAAGCGGTATACGCTATGCAGACGCAACGCTCTTGTTTACCTACTCATGAGGCTGCTAGGCTCTTTCATCCTTTATGGTTGCAGCCTTTTCTTTTCCTTTATTGTACGTGCTATTCCTACGCTCTGACTAATCCAGTCTTGTCAGATCGGCCACTTATTATCCGAACTCACTCAGAGTTCTTCGACGTTACAAATCTTGGTTCTGCTGACCCAACCTTTTTTTGACATCGCCTGGAAAGCCTTGTGGGCTTTTCCACTATTTACCAATTAACCCTTCCCACCCCGACCGTAACCTTTTCTTATCGCGCTTTCTGTGTTCCTTCCTTGTTCATTTGGACGGCCGGCTTTACTGCCCTGCGGTAACCTTGTCCCGCCTGACCAGTGCGTTTCTCTCTGCCTGCTCTTATGCTACAATGACTTAAGGGGTACACGCACTGCAGACTAAGCACCTGGTTTCCTTTACATCTAGAGCCAGCTAGACTTACCCAGCATTTATTGTTGGTTCATTTCTCACCTTTACTCTATGTCCTTTTGCAAACGCGACGACTAATCATATCTTACCCAATCGGTCTACTGCTCTTCGGATTCCTACAGATTTCCGAAACGTTCACCCTCTATTGTTACAGCCACTTTTCTTGCCTTTATTGCACGTGCTATTTCTATGCGCTGAATAATCCAGCCTCGTAAGCTCGGCCATTTGTTATCTGGTTTCACGCAGAGTTCTTCGACGTTCCAAATCTTTGTTCGGCTGACCCAACATTTTGTTTACATCACCTGGAATGCCTCGTGCGCTCATCCACTCTGTAGCAATTAACTTTTCTCATTCCGTTCCTAGCCGCCTCTTATCATTTTCTATATTGTGATTCTTTCTTCTATCGGAGGACCAGTTCTCACTGTCCTACTGTGGGTCTTGTCTTACTTGTCCAGTCCACAGTTGTTCTAACCACAATTGTACGAATTAATCTCAGTGCGCCGACTGATCTGTTCTAATGGGAACCTTCTACTGACCTCCTATTACTCCTAGCGGTCATTGCCATTTCGGACCAGGGTCTGGCAGCGAATTCGCTTTCTTCCACTTGCGTCTAGACCCCTGTTGCTTTTATTTTACTCTTCTCCATGACCTTCCCTGTCATTGCGCTCCACTTTTATTCCCAAGGCTTACACCCACTGCGCCCAACCAAGTTATCCTCGTGCTTATTGTCCCCTGCGCGCCGACCACGCTCCTGATTACTGGCGACATCCGGACCATTGCTGTGTTTCTTGACTAGTAGTTCCATTAGTATGATCATCTTACCACTCTTCATCTGCCTCTGCGCTTGGCCTTATGTTCGCAGTTGCCTGTTAGTGTGACTGTACGTGTCATAACGACGCCCAACGCAGGGCAGTTTGGGCGCTCTGTGACCCTTTCCTCTAGATCTTGACGGCTTTTAGACTGTGGAAGCATAGACGCCTTAGCGTAATTACTCTCACGAATTACTCTTCTCACTGCCGTCCGCCTTCACCCGCTCCTAGCTGATAGTTTGCATTTCCATTTCCCCTTGGAACGTACGTTTGCTCCCGCATTCGGTCTCAACCTAGTACGCCTTAGTTTCACCTAAGGTGCTTTTCTCATTCGGACTGCTGTCATCGTCATGGGTTTACCAGTTTCTCTCCAACCATCGCATCCTCCGCTCAACTTTTGTCAACACAATTTGTGATATCGGACTCTTGACCCCGCGCGTGCAGAAACTTCTTCCCCCATAGTAGTTGTAGTCTGAGACACACCAGCGACGTGATGTAAAGGACACGTTTGCAAAGCATGTATACTAAACAAAATTACATAAGTTCTAATGTATCATAGGCAGCGCAACGCGACTCCAGTCTTTGTGAGTGCTTCTTGATTCATTGCTGTCTCTTGGTTTGGCTGCCTCTTGCCTGTTGCCCGTTTTTGCTTGAGATTTCCACAGTTACATCCGCCAAAACAAGAAGGTTTATCCCCTGGGACTGATCGACCCCTCCTCAATAGCCAGCTCTTTTACACGCTTGATCCACTCTCCAGGAGATGAAGAACCCATACATCGTTCCAAATGAAGCTCTTTCTGCCATTCTGGAGATGTTAACTTCACGGGGTCTAAACAAATGGGTTTACCTCATCTCGTACTCATAGTAGAACGATTTACTTACCTGGAATAATATATTTGCATTGATCCCATTTTCCAAAGCTGAAGACAAACAACGCTTGCGTGATTATCTTCACTGTCTCAAACATTATGATTCTCCAGTTACCTGGAGCTTTTCTGATATTATTTCACGGACAGCGTTGCGCTCGTATAAGTGGCTTCTCCGATGGCCTATCATTAAGTTTACACTTGGCCATAGAGACAATTACACTTACTTACATTTGAAGGAATTCCGAATCCACTTTGCGGAGAAAGGCATTTTCGCCTGTTATGGACATATTCAGCCACAGGAAACAATTGCACTCACCGTCCCTATAACAAGTCCAGCGTGGATAGTTAGACACTGTTTACTAGCCTGACAAGAATATAATAGAAAAAGCCGACCTTTATTAACAATATGTTTACTCACCTGCATCAGTTATCATTCAACTTTGCGACTCTTTTACATGGTTGACCGGCCTCAGCGACTACTGCGGCATCATTACTAAGCCAATCGGGCAACCACGGAAGAATTTTGGCTGTCAACCGACTGCGAATAATAGAGTGCAATATCGGTCTATACGATGTATAGCCGACTAGCACTGCTGTTCAACGGAAGCAACGGCAGTGTTCCAGGACGTGGTGGGTTTTGGCCTGGTAAGCCATCTCCCCATAAAAGCCACCAATGTCCGCTTGACAACACTGCAACGTGGGAGGGGTGACTCGCCCCAAAATAAAGTTACAGCTAAGCTCTTCACACTGACGCAGTCCGCAGCCTACTACATCCAAAGTGTGCAACTGATTTTACTATGAAGAATGCTTTGATGGAGCGCGGATCATCACGACTTCGTAATTATCATTGATTGCACCAAAACCTTGTTTGGGCTCCTGTGCGCATGGAGCACTACATGGCGAAATTACCCCCAACTTTTACCTTGACGCAACAATTAAGGCTGATTTTTGAGCGCCACAGCGCCCTCATGTTCCTTGGTCGGACTATTACCTGACAATATGCTCACTCAAATGGGCTACATCTTTTCCTTTATACCTTTCTTTAAAACGAAATGTTTTAACATACCAAAGAAGCTATGCTTGTATGCATATTTGATCACGCCTTTACAGGTGTGCTCGTTTTACAGAGAATATACCAGTTATTTAATTATTTATAAAGGGCCCACAAGTCTAGTGAGCTCTGGTGGGGAGAGAAACATGGCGTCGCTGCCACAAAGCCCAGACCGTTTGCGTCTCTGTATCCTAGAGTCAGTCAGAGGGTAGGAGCTGGAGCCTTGGCAGGACACGGGAAGGTTGCTGTCCGAATGTGAAAGGAATGAATAAAGAAGGGGCGAGAATGAAAGTATTGTGTCAAGAGGAATGGTGAGGAAGCCAACGAGGCACCCAAAACGACCTGTCACACAACCGTTGATTAATAACGTAGCAGTGACCTGAGAGAAGTCAGAGAGCAAGCAATACTTTCTGCGCCAGTGGATTAGTTGGCTAGTTGGTTCGGTCGTACAGGGAAAGTTGAAAGATGAATAAAGAGGTTCCGCAGAAGTAAACAAGTTATTGATGGAAGGAGCTGAATTACTAAAGGGTGACTAATTTTTTGAAGTGAGGGAAACATGGCGCGGATTCAGCAGAGCCTATTCCGTTTGCATCTCCGTAATTTTAAACGCAGTTAGAAGGGAGTAGACTGGTCTGATGTGACTGGGACATGGCAGGATAATGCGAGTTGGCAGTCCGATGGATGCAGGAATAAAGTCAGAGGGCGCAGTAAGGAAAGGACAAGGTCGAGCTGGAAAGTGGTTCAGTTATTAGGACTGAAAATGCGAACCAGGTTCGCTGGGTAACGTGGACAACGTATTTGATCTCCTCAACCGTGACCGGTAACGTCACAGTAGTCTGACTGGAGTCGGAAAGCTGGAGCCCGATCAGCCGACAATGGATTAGTCGACGGATTAAGACATCATTCATTAAACGCCTGAGGCCGAATAGAGTGGGTCATCGGAGCTGAACGCGTTAAGGGATGAAAAGCTCTAAGCTATTGAAGCGTGAGTTAGTCTAGCGAAGTTCTCGAGGTGAGGTAATCGGTGTGTTGGGTATGTAGTGCCCAGGGCATTTACATATCGGTAGTATGGATGCAGTCAAAAAGAAGGAGACAGGTCAGGTGAGGCTAGCTTAAGCCAAGGCACAGAGTTCGCTGCCCAGTTAAGGAAATGCAACTTGCTACGACAATAAGGCTAGGGCAGAGTTGGGATAAGAAAGCTACTATTGATAGGCTGTAAAAGTTTACGAGGCACCCCAGGTAATGTGACCATTCCTTTGCGTCAGCCTAACCAAGTGAGGTAACGTCTCAGAAGCCAGAATGAATCCGGAGAGCAGGGGACCGATCGGGCAAGACTGGATATTCGGCACGTTAGGATTAGGAAGTATAATAAAGGCGAGTAAAGAGTTATAACAATGTGGGTGAACAAGTTTAGAAGGCTCACGTGGTAACGCAGGGCAGTCAATAAGTAACTAAAGGTTGAGCAGTTTCGCAGGCTCTCGAGGTGAGGGAAAAATAGCATTGAGTCAGCAGAGCTTAGCCTGTTTGCGTCTCCATAGTTTTGAAGGCAGTCAGAGGAAACTAGACTGGCCAGATGCGGCTCGGCCAGGGTAGGGTACTATGAGTTGACAGTCCGATAAAAGGTGGAATGAAAACAGAAGGCGCAGCAAGGAAAGAACAGGGTCGGGATGGAAAAAGCTTTACTGCGTAGGAGTGGAAAAGTCAACGAGACTCTTGAAGTAATATTGGCAGGGTGTTTGGTTTTCTCAACCTTGGCCGGCGACGTCAGATTAGTTTGAAAGAGGTCTAAAAGCAGGGGAGCAATCCCACAAAGCTGTATTAGTCCGTGAGGCGAGGTTTGGTGGCACAGAAAAGGAGGGAAGACAAATAGACGGTCAACAGAAGTGGGCAGGTTAGCTATGGAAGGGATTACATTAATTAACTATAAGCAAGCCTAGGAGACGCTCGACTTGCGGAATATAGTGCTTTGGTTGTGTCGAACATACACCGTTTGCGGCTCGGTAGTATATAGGCAGTCAGCAAGCAGGAGACGGGTCGAAGAGGTCCGGGTTTCTAATAAGGTGGGAAAAGGGAAACTACCATAACAAGTACGCTTTGTGCCTTCAAGCAAACGGCGAGGTACAGATCGGACAGGTAGTCGACTGCATCATGTGCTCCGAATGCGACATTTGCCATCATCAGCTGTGCGCGTCATACAACAAACAGGAGCATTTAACCTTCCAACTGTGTTTTTAAGCCGCACTTTTCATGTTTCCCTTTTTCTTCTTTTATTATCACTCGCCGGCTTTCACCTGGCCGTTAAGTACACGCACTACTACCATATGCGGTACCTCCCCCACGTGAATGTTACGGCACGTATTGTTACCGCGCCATCGGAATCACCAAGGATGTTCGGTCAGGTATACGTAAGGACAACAAAAGCACCAGCAATTCTGCCGCTGCGTTGATAAACTTTTTCTCCTATGTTCCTTTGTTACAACTTCATCTTCAAACCAAGCTGAAGAAATGTTTTGTTTCTCTAAGCACCAGTATGAGGCAACAAAAAAGTAAGAAAAATTCAGGAAATGGTATGGGTAATACCTGCATTCTTTGCGTCCTCATTTGTGACGTCAAATTAGCACCCAGCTGCTTAGTGCTCCACCTCGTGAAGATGAGTGTGCGTGACCGTAACAACACGTGCGTGAGCAATTTGCCTGGAACTAAGCATCATATGGCTACCGTAAGCTTTCGTGCCGTCTCTAGCTCCTCTCGTTGCAAGGACCACCCTAGGCGTTTGGGCGTAAATATGATTGCCTTAAAGGCCAGTAAAACGATCCCTTTAAATTACGCGTTTGTAGTGGCTGTGGGTACAATATATTTTATCTTTGTTTTTATCATTTCCGTTACAGATCATTTTGTACCATTTGTTTATATTCACACATTTTATATGCATTTATTTCTACGCGCTCGCGTCGTGTTGCTTGGGTTTGCTGCTGCCACTGCTGGAACCATCGAGTCCGCCAAGGATGGGATTTTGAATACGGCCTGTTGCTCATCTGGACAACTGTTTTCTGGGTAATCTAAATGTATGGGTTTTAATAAGGTAATTTGATGCGATAAGTGTTTATAATGAGGTCAGGAACTCCAAGCAGCTTAAATTGTACTGTACCATGCTTAATTGCAAAGTGGGAAAAAAGTGGTAAAGTTACTATATAAAGTACGCAAACGTTAAAAAATTAAACGGGATGTGGAAAAGCGTATGTGGATGGTCGCGCTGTGTCTCCGTATAATGAACAAAGTGGATGCATGTACGGTAATTTTCCAAAATATACCAGTGTCGATGTATAGCTTATGATTTGTAGGTAGGGATTGGTTTGCAGTGGAGGATACCTGCGGACGTCGTAACAGTATAGTCGCAATTGTGACTAGGATCATTACTAGGCGTTAGATAATTGACTGTGTGTGCAAACAAGTCTTCTGCTCTGGAACAGTATATATATATATGTATATAGCATGTGTATGCCACTATGTGTATGTATATATGGGTTAATGAAGCTAGTAATGAATAGTGGTAGGTTCATAAGTAAGAAATGCATATGTGAATTAACGTTTGCCCGTAAGTCTATCTACTCCAGTATATTTGATACACATTGCACGTAAAATAGGAGGTTGAAGAGATGGCGGCACTGTTATGTTGCCTGGAAAAATTGTGTTTACTTGCAACTGGAATGGTTGTATACAATTGCGAGCGCAGAGACATGTTATACTTATTGGTGGTGATTGCAGCTGTTTGTCATTGTGATCAGCTATTTTGCTAGGTATGCTAAATGGAATGGTTTGGTTTCACGCAAAGATGAGTTTGCATGAAGTAATAGTATGTAACATCGAAGTAGATGATTACTTACTTCGGAGTTTAAGAGGTCTTTGGGAAACAGGGGTACTTTAAACATTTAAAGTCGTTTAAAGAATATTGTCTCGGGAAGGGTAACGGAGTTAAGGTGTTGTATGCGTTTAGGTAGGGAAAATGGAATCCCTTAAAGCTTACCGTAATAGAAAAATAAAACGTCGTGCTCCGTGGTCAACAATATTAACGGAAGATACAGCTGGGTTTACGTTACTTATTAGTGTCGCATTGTATTTAGAAATTAACCCAGCTGGGTAGCCTAACAAGAAGTACTGATTAGAAAGTGCATCTTCCGAGCAACGGATGGACAGTAGAATGGGAAGCGATACACATAACTTCGTTTTACTGAAATTCGCTTTGCGTTCGTTAGGTGGCATATGATTGTATCAATGGGGCAAAGGGACGCTCAAACCATATGCAAATATGCTCGTCTTTTGGAAAGCGTTGCGAACGCTTATCACTCAGCAAGCAATGATACTGAAAAATGGGGTTCAACTATTAATACAGGACGAAATGAGGGCGCTAAGAGGTAAACGTTCCAAAGCTGAGTGTAATGAGGAAACAAGGTTTACGTAGAATGCACGGCTCCAGCGGCATGTTCATGGTTGAAAATAACTGCATAAGTTGAAGTTACCACGTGCTTAATGGATGAGCATGTTGTTCGTAACCCTTGCAGCGTTGCGTCACTCGTCGTGATGTAGGAATTGACCCCTATATTGTCTGAAGATGACGGAACCACACACTGAGCCCGTGAGCTTGTTGTCCGCCTCAAGGAATGTGCAGGCTTGGCACGTTGCCAATGCAATGTGAGCCGATAAGGCACAGTAGCAGAGGGTGGACCTGTAAAGGGCCGTTGCTTAGTGCTGTAGCGAATTTAAAAAGTTGCCGCCACTGAAAAGTGAAGGAAGACCGGACTCGGTGCTATGACAGGAGACGGGATCTTCACCTACGACACAGGGTGACCAAGGGCGGTAATGAGGACGGCGGATTGCGGCGCCTGTGTCCTAGGCCCATGAATAGAGGTCAGCATTTAAACTGGATGTTATCTTTTGCTCGCTTTTACTAACGTCTGATATAGGGGTACCAGCCTGTGCCAGGAGGGCCACTGGCAGCGTTAACCTTGACGGCGCGTCCGCGCATATGTACTTTGGCTATGAAAGAGGCGTCATCCATGAAATGCAAAGTTACCTTTGTACATGTATCACTGACGAACACTCAAGCGGGGTCAATACGTTTGAAAAGAGATCGTAACAGGGTTCACTTGGACGGCGGCGCATGTTAGTGGGACTGTGGAGCGGCTGTCATTATTGCATTGAAAAGCAACCTGGAACTAAGTTTCACGGATGCATCTTATTGCGGAAGCAGAAAGTTTGAGCAGACACAGTGGCAGCGTTAAGTAAGACGGCGAAGGGTGGCGCATATTTATGTGGCTCTGAAAGATTTGCTCATGGAAATTCAACGTAACCCGTGACTATGTATCAATGCTGCATCAGGTGCCGTTGCAGTAAGTGGCAGGAGGCGCAGTGGCCTGGTTAACTACTATGGCGAACGGCGACGCATACCACTGTTATCATGGAAATGCAATGGTACCTCTGGCTATAGAACAATTGTTAATACGCTGCGAAACACCAGCCCCTACCTCCCCCAACGGGACCCCTTGGTTAAGGTCGGTCTCATATGCAAACCTCCCGAAAGAAGAAAGGTTGCGGAACCCCACCCGGGCGGCAGCATCGGAAGGTGACGCATCCATCCGTTGGAATACGGGCAGGTAGTCTCACGATAACCATGGCAATTGTTCCACATTGGATAATCGGGCGAACCATTCCACGTTACTATGACTAGCCACAGCTCACGAATGCGTGCCATAACGCCCATAGTGCAGTGGAACTCCTCCGTGCCCATATCCAACCAATGCGTCTCCAAGTCACCAAACATAGCACGGGTGATGCGAATTTTTCCGGCGCAGTTAAGGACATTTTCACTAAGAGATCGCATCTGCGTGACCGTCACCGTACCCGCCCTGTCCTCCGAAAGGGCCGGCACTCCTACACTTTCCACTCGCAGCACCCAAAGGCAACCACGAAGCACCATTTCATGGTCGCATGCGTGTAGGCTAAGGACGTGCACAATGTGCGCACGCGGAAAGCGCCACTGACGATTTAATAGACATCCGCATGCGCTGCCATTCTCTGTGACCACATTCTGAATGCCAAGCGCTCGACATCAACTAGCCAATACCCGCCGTCTGGGTTCAAATTGCGGAAGTGAGCTCTAAGGCTATACCGCATGTACTGCCGCCGGGCATATGACGACGACTTCCTCAACATCACCTACCAACTGCTTACGCGTTGCTCGATCTCTCACTTACCAAGCTTATCTCTTGCAAAAACGGTTTTCCTCTCCTACAAAATGCCATTGCAAGGCTGCACTATCACTTGAAACAGGTGTAGTATGATGGACCGTTCACTCAACGCTTCTTACAAATGCTTATTCTCTTTGCAACGCCATTGGTGCTGTCGCACCCAAATGACACTACGTGGCCCAGCAAATGCGCCGCCCAGCCAAGCCGCCATGGGATCCAGGCGCGACAGAGGTACTGCACTAGCTCCGTGCTGCACACCGATATACCCTCCATAAGCCGATGCTAATGCGTGCAACAGTGCGTATACAACAACGATCACAACATGTTGGACAGCGAAATTGTACCCGCCGTGTAACAGAAGGGAAGGTAAGAGCAACCCGCTGCATGTCGCGCGTACTGTGTACCCGGCAGAAAACTATGTTGACAGTGGGATATGCCTTGCGAAACGCATTCACCTGCGCCGCGCGGTGTTCATGACCAACTTTAGAGTACGAGCAACCCCGGAAGCCAACTCCAGCGTACTTCTTACTGCCACATGGAAAGTTGCCTTAGTCTCATTGGGCAAAGGCGCATAAAACAAACTCGTACCAAGGCCGCTAACTTCCAGAAACATACAATGCCGTAAAGTGTAACTGCCGTATTTGTCCTGATATATGGAGTCCGCCAAAGTTACCCCATATTAGCCCAAGGTTTCCAGCATCCGCGAGGGGACCAAGAATAAATAAATAAATAACTGAATAGTATATTCTCGAATTTGTCGAAACAAACCAAACCAGGCATGCTCAACATTTACATGTAATTATGTTTCGCAACAAACACGTTGCTATGTATGTAACCGGCAGTAAGCCGAAAGTTGTGCAGGCTTTGGAAATTCTAAAGGTAATCAGGAGGAATAAAGCCGTCAATGCATGACGACATGTTGGGTTCCAGCGTGTGTAGTGTAAACAGTTTGAGCATTAAATATGTAGTGAAAACGATACATGTAGGCAGGGCATACCTTATTCTTGAACGTGTCAGGAAAATATTGAATTGTGATTCTAGTCGACGTGCCAGTGTGTAGTTGTGGGCAGTGACTTTATTCAGTAGCCAGTCACATCCGCCACGTCGCAGTGTTGTTAGGCGGACATTGTGGCTTTCTATAGTGTGAACGCTTGCCAGATAAAAACCCACCCCGTCCTGGAACACTGCCAGAAATCCTTTTGTACACTAATGTAAAACTGGCAGAGCAGCTGCCGAATAATTTCACCTTTGGTTATCCGCAGTCAATTGACTGCTAATTTCCTCGGTTAATTGATCATATGTCTTTGAACAGGGCCGCCATAATGACTGAGGCCCACGGAGGGTGAGAGCTTTAAGAAGGTTCGTGTTTGTGGGTGTCCAGGTGAGCAAAATGTCAGCTTCTTGCATTTGAAATTTTCAGGTTTACGTATACTTTTCAGGAGTTGGAAGGCCTCGTGTCCAGCTAGCGATACTGGACAACGGTCGTGGTAATGAGGGCAGTTGTACGCATTTGTTGTACAGCCATGTTCTTTGTAGGTCTCTGTGGGTTATGCCCTGTCCCGGGCAACGATATTTTCTCGGTCCAATCCCAGATCCCCAAGAAGTTCCGGACCCCGGAGAAAAGGTTAGGTGAGAGACAACCAAGGCCGCAAAGAACAGACGTGGAAACAAACATTGTTTAAACCGTATGGTATAACATTAAGTGGAAACAAATGATGTAGAATGTGCTACAATGATTGTGCTGAAAGCGTCTTTTGAGTGTTCTACGAAAGCAATGGCCGTATAGGTTGGTTGCTAATATCTACATGGAATACAGAGCGTTGCGCCAATGAGCAAAAAACGCAGTATCGGTTTGTTATGATGCAACCGTTGCGTGGGAAGACAGAAAGCAGAAATCAAGGACCAGTATCGTTAGTATGGTGGATAAACAGCTGGTAGCCAACCTACTTCGATAGGGAGAGCAGCATAAGTAATTGAAGGTATAAATGGCTCGCGATGAATAAGATTCACAGATCAATTGGTGGTAATTCAGCGGATGGCTAGGATTCAAGCGCTGAGTAACAAGCTTCCGGGGAGCAAGCCGGAAAGACGACACGAGGGTATTAATAGTAGAGCGCTATGGCCGACTGAGATGGGAAAAGCCTGTGAGAGAGCTTATCCCCTATACAAGTAAGTGTCGAAACGTTTGCTGCAAAAGCGGACACAAAACGCTAGGTGAGAAAGGATTGGCCGAAGGAAGTGAAGTAATAAAGAGCAGTTAACGGAAAGCGAACGTGCAGAGCAAATGTATACCTAGCGTCACGCAGGGAAACGAGTTATTCTAGGGTGCTAAGAAAATAGTATTAGGGTATGCTGACCCAGGAAAATCCAGGGAGTCTGTTGGACTCGTACCTGAGTAAGTGTCGCAAACATAGCAGCGAGTAAGTGAGAAATGAAGACCTATAAATGAGAAGCTAAAGGGAGTCTTGTACTGACCAGATGAGAGGAGTTGTGAACTAAGAAGCTAAGAAAGGTTAATTGAGGAAAGGGCAGCGAATAGCCAGAATGCAAGCGTACCTTAAGGTTGCTGAGGATATCAGAACATGAGGCCTAACCGCAGCAGCTAGGGTGCTAAGATAATAGCACCAAGCTGGATAGAGCCAGGGAACGCTAGCCCGAACGCAGGAGTCTTCCAGGTAAAATGCCTAAGGCAATACAGCTAGTAAGGAATGAATGAACATCTAGAAAGGAGAGGTAAAACAGCGGCTTGCGTTAAATACATGGATATGCTTGCACGACAGAAAGCTAAGAGAGGTTGCCTGCTAGAAAGACAATTGACGAGTGAAGTGCAAGCATACAATGAGGTCGGTAAATAGTTCAGAGCTTACTAGACTGAGGCGCATCGACGCGCAGCTAATCAAATCAGGATGGGGTGCTAATGGGATATAACTAAGGAAGCCTGAGCCAGGAGAAGCCAGTGTGAGAGCTGAACTACAATTAACTAGGTGTCGCAGATGAGTAGGTGACAGCTGTGCATCTAGCAAGGAAGCCTTTGCCGGGAGAAGCCAGTGAGAGAGCTAGACTACAGTATAAGTAAGTGTCATAGACGCAACGAGGAATAGATAAATAAACCTCTAGAAAGGAGCGCTTTGCGCGGACTACATGAGTTATGTTTGCTCCACAGAAGGGGGCTAAGAAAAGTTTCATGAAGAAAGGACAGCGAACGGATGGTGCGCAAGCATACAATACGGCTGTTAGATAGTGCAAGGCGTAGAGGATAAGACAGCGACGCGCAGCTAATCAACTTATGCTAGGATGCAAATGAGATATTACAAAGGTAGCTGGAGCTGGCAAAAGCCGGCCGTCCGATTAGAAAAGGAATGAAAGGAAAAAGCCATATTAGGTCAGGGTCTGGATGAGAAGGGTTAACTGGTAAATAGTGGAAAAGCCCACAAGGCTTTCCAGGCTAGGTAAACAAAAAGGTTGGGTCAGCAGAACCAAGATTTGTAACGTCGAAGAACTCTGAGTGAGTTCGGATAATAAGTGGCCGATCTGGCGAGACTGGATTAGTCAGAGCGTTGGAATAGCACGTACAATAAAGGAAAAGAAAAAGGCTGCAACCATAAAGGATGAAAGAGCCTAGCAGCCTCACGGGTAGGTAAACAAGAGCGTTGCGTCTGCATAGCGTATACCGCTTAAGTTTGGGTAGCATAAGAGCAATCAGAGAGAAAGGAACTGATCAGTTGGACTAGACCACCGCAGACAGTGAGAACTGGCACTCCAGTTGAAAAAGCATTGAAAACAGCGCGATAAAATATAATTTAGCTTCAGGATGAGAAAGGTTAATTGACGAAAGGTGGGCAAAGCCCACAAGGCTCTCCAGGTAGTGTAAAGGGATAGTGGAGTCGGCCGAACCAAGCGAGGTGACGTCTCAGAATTCTGAGGGAATCGGGTGAGCTGAATGCCGATTGGGTAAGACTTAATTACCCGGAGCGTTTGCATTAGGACATATAATAAAGGTGAGAAAAGAGCTAACAATAAATGGTGGGCGAGTCCAGCAGGCTCAAAATGTAAGGAAAATATCTTGTTTAGTCTGCGGAGTGTATACCGCTTAAGTCTCAGTAGCATAGGGGCAGGCAGAGAGCAACAGACTGGTCAGGTGAGACAAGGTCCCTGCAGGGCAGTAAAGCCGGCCGTTCGATTGATAAAGAAGGAAAGCAGAAAACGGTATGAGAAAAGATTAGTGTCGTAGTGAGGAGTTTATTGGTAAAGCGTGGAAAGCCCACGAGCCTCTCCAAGTGATTTAAAGAGAACCATTAGGTCAGCCGAACCAAGAGAAATAATGTCACAGAAGTCCAAACGTATTCCTTAGGTACCGTCTCTCATTTCCCTCATGCAAAATTTTTACCTGACCATTGCTTCGCTACAGCTGCTTAACCTCTTTCATTTCCGGGACACAAGCGTTACGATGAGGCATCCGTATGTCATACAACTCGCGCGTTGTTAAACGGACGTTATGTTGATGCAACACAAACTCACCCTTCTCCTGCTCTTGACGAAACGTTTTCCTTAAGGTAAGCATTCTGCTTTCCTGATCCACTGTTAGCCGCCAATGTTTAGCATAATACCAAGGATTCCCCACGTTAAAACTGTTTGAGCTCGAAAGACCTTTGTATTTCATCTCGTAACATTCCACCTTAAATACAGCCTTGAAGCATGCAGGACAATTATAACACCGGTACCTGTTATAATCTTTTCATCAGGGGAATATACAACACTTACTGCTTTCCAGCAGTATTAGAGGGCTTGGTTTGCACGCACACAAACTGAATATATTGGTACCGGAAACCTTCTGGTAGCACCTATTCATTCTCCTTTTGGTAAGCTTTCTCAGTTCTAACGCGCTGAGGAATGAAGGATGATGCCGTTTCAATATGCAAAGTTTCATATCCTCACGGCTCGATGAAAAGTCCAAACCTGGACCCGTAAAGATACGTCGGAATGCACATGAGTCATCCACCATGGATGTTTTCGCCAGAAGCGGGAAAATTATTAAGCGCCGTACCGCATTTAACCCTTTTATTATAGTGATTTATAATCCACCGCTCGGCATATGAACAGCGACGTTGACATAATAAAATAAACATGCACATGCGTGGGAAGGCCCAAACTTTTCATTTATCAGCATGCAACCTTTTAAACCACAATCACACTGTCGAAAGACCGTTAATCGCAATTAGATCATTGGAGGATAGAGAGCACGAGGAAGTTACTTTGTCAGCTCCGTCACTTCCCGACCGTTGCGGATGGCCTGGGGCATGGCGGAACAAGATCCCACAGAGAACCACTGAAGCTGTATTGGAAGCAGCTGGATCCCCGTAAAATAAAATGAGAATCCAATAAATGCTTGAAACGTTCCTTGGTCTCCGAAATGATGATGGACTCCGGAAGGCGGTTCCAGTCCATCACAACTCAAGCGGATAAAGCCAGACTGGAATGTACTCGCTGACTCCTCGCTTTGGACAGTTCCAAACTGTGCCCTCTTGTCGGACTCTGTGTGTTGAGTGAAAACTTCCTGTAATTAACTCCCAACCCTTCTCTATTAATACGTCGGGCAAAGATCAAGTCACCGCGATGACGACGGTAATCAAGGAAAAGAGGTACAGTTGTTTGAATCTGCGAGAATAGGACAGGTCCCGCAGCGCTGGAACCGATCTGAATCCAGGCAGTTAGGTCTTTTCAATTATATACCCTTCAAATTTCGTAAGTGGGTAGGCGACAGGTAGACTGAATTCGGGAAGCGGGCGTACATGTGAAATATACAGGAGTCGGAAGAGCCCAGGGGCCAGGCGAGAGAAGGCTCTGCGTATAGAGGGAAACACCCTCTAGGCTGCCGCGACCTTTTTCTAGGTATCTTCATTAGATTTGTGGTCAGGCGAAACTATCCATCACAAATCCCTCACTGGAGTGGCGTTCCTGAGAAAGGAACCATTAACATGGTAGACTCCAAATGGGTCAGACGCACCAACTGGAAGAGCCGAACATTTCGCACGATTCATTGGCGACTGCCACTTAATTGCTCGATCATGCGGCAGATCGGGTTGCGACTGTAAACTGTCAGCATCTTCCATACTTGATACCTCCATCCACAGCTTCAAGTCGTCGGCGTAGAGTAAGCAACCCGCGTGGAGTGTGGACTGTAAGTATTGTAAGACGTTAAAACGAATGGGGCCGAAGACAGCACCCTATGGGATTCCACTAGTTATGAGAACAGGGACGGATAATGTTTCGTTTGCCTTCGCCTGTATCGTGCGGTCTTCAAGGAAAGTGGAGACCCAAGAGAGATGAATCCCGGTAATACCGATGCCTTGGAGTTTAAGCAAATGTCGTTTATGCGGGATCCTATAGAAAGCTTCGCTGAAATCAACAAACTCAACTTCCAGGCGTTTACCGGGATCTAGCGACTTTGCCCAATTCGCCTTAGCAACCAGTATGTTCGAGGTACACGAGCGTGCCCTTCGAAACCCATGCTGTGCACAGTAGAAGGGATTCAGTTCCGCGAGGTATGGTTGAATAGCCTGCTTCAAGGTCAGCTCCATAACTTTACTCACTATCGATATTAAGCAGACAGAACGATAGTTGGCTGGATCATGCCTGTTCCCTCTTTTGTATTTGGATTTGACAATGCCAACTTTGCAAGTCGACGGAAGATGCTCAGCTTCAAAAGAACGACGGTAAACCAGACAGATAAGATAAGCGGTACTGCGCCACCGTCCTAAGGAACAGAGGGTGCAACCCAGCCGGGCCGGGTGAAGAGTGCGGATCTACATCATGGGGAAGTTTAACCATAGAATTGATGTTAATGTCTACTTGATCCAACAGATAAGGCAAATTAGACACAGTGTTGTCGCAGGAGGGCGTTCCCTTCGCGAACACGGAGGAGTACTGATGGGCCAAAAGACTGGCTTTATCAGCGTCTCCGTTAAGTAAATTTCGATGTTCGAAGGAACACAAGGTAGGGATGCCAAGGCCAGACCTGGCGCTTCTTTTCAGATTATTAAAAGCATTTTGGGTGTCTTTCTGGAGTGTACTGCTAATGCTGGTCCATATTGCTGACGTTGCTGACGCTTCAGCGTGACACAAACATCCCTGGTTTTCAGGTAGGAAGAGGAAACGGACTCTGTTTGAGGTTGTCTGAAACATTCCCAAAAGTCGCGTCTTCGGTTCATCAGAGATCTCAATTAATTGTCAAACCAAGGTTGACCCCACTTGAAGGACTTTCTACGAGAGAATGGAACAAACTGCAAAATTAGGGAGTCATTTTAGAAAGCACAAGGTTCCACGCATCATCAAGAGGAATGGGATCAGGAATACTCCAGTCCATAGCGCTTGCGGCTGTTCTTATCCGGAGTGGATCCACATGCCAAAAGTTCTACCGACAACCACCTTGTCTATGGATGGTGAGGCGTCGTGTCCATTAGAATGAAACGACACAGTGGTTACTTTTGGCGATGGGTTAAAAACGGTTGGATTCGTGACATCTGACTGAGCTTGGGTGAGCACAAAATCCACAAAGTTTGGAGTTTGGTCCGCAACAATGCGGGTTGGCGTAGACCTGCTTAAACAAAGCACAGTTGATAACAGTCGCAGGTAAGGTAGCATCAAATAGATCAGGTGGACGAGCACAAAGAAGTAAATCCGAATCGACATTACGAGCATCAAAATCCTTTACAATAGGATTGTCCTTTCCCACACCGCGTTTCTTGATAGAATCGAGAAATTGAACTCCGGATCCCGATGGCGCCCTGTAGACGACACCAATATTGAAGCAGCTGCATCCATCATGAATACGGCATCAAAAGCACTACCGTCGTCACTAGTAGCTGCTACCAAATGGGCCTTGAGTTCGGCCTTGCAGTAAAGTATGACGCCGCCACGGTCCTACCTCCAAGGCGATCGACTAGACAATGACTGTATCCGAGGATAGAAACCTCTGAACCAATGCTATTTACAAAAAGCCAAGTTCCGGTGAAGGCCATTAAGTCTGAACGAGTATCTGTTGCACGCAGCTGTACCAAATCATGTTTATTCCTCAGCCTGCGCACATTAGCAAAAAATACACGCAGTCCGTTCTCGTGCTCTACTGTTCCGGATTGAGGAGATTTGGCCTCCAACAGATTCCAGAGGTTATTCGGATTACGTAAAAAGCCACGATGCGGAGGTCAGTCTCACCACTCGTTAGGCGGAATCGAAGCTCAACCGCGGCTGTTTTTACTTTAATAGGATCTTCCGGAGAAAGGTCTCTCGGGACGTAAAAGGGCTCACCTTTCAAACTTGGGGTTTGCCGGGGGATGCGTCGGCATTGCGCCTTGCTTTGGCATACGACCTTGAGGGGGCGTGCCTTAAAAGGAACTTCATGCTTCCTGCTTAGACGGAAGGCAGTGATAAATTTAATGTTTGTACACAATTCGCCTTCATCGAATAACATGAAAACCATTCGCTAAAGGGACCCTTGGTCATCCAGCATCCTTTCTGCAGAGGTGTCCTTGGTGGAGCCTAGCGGATGCACAATGATAAGACATCTTTCACGCGAGGGTGCTGGAGCGCAGCCATAGGTTTGCGGCTGTGGTGATGCAAGTCCTTGATCCACCTTTCCATCTCGTTGACTTTGTCGAGAACAGATTGCGCTTTGGACTGGAAAGCAGTTTTCTTGCGTTTGGACTTAGGCTTCGACTGACAATTACATAGAGTTTGACTCCGGCCCATTGGGACGGTGGGAGCGTTCCGCACCCGGGCAGCGAATATATCAGTCGTGGGAGCACTGCGCAAGGCTTGAGTCAGAGGCTCTGAATGGGAAGCAGGTGGGACCCAGTTTCGTTTACCCGTGGGGGTAGCTGAGCCGAAATTGGGTGTGGACGAAAAAAGTAATGAAACAAAAGAGTCCAATGCAGTGGAAGCTTCAAAGTTCGTTAGGGTAGAGTGAGAGTTCAGGCCTGGCAGTGCGGCGTGAAGCCGTCGACTGTTTAATGAAGGACGGCAGCGGCTACAAGAACCTGTGATAGCCGATATAGTATATGATAGCAGAGACGCATATAGTTCAGGACAAAGGTCGCAACAGGAAGTATGCATTCATCCGTCACACTTAGAGCACTGTACGGCTATATAACCCGTGGTCACACTTTTACTGCAACATAGGTATTTTGACGTCAAAGCTACCAAATCGGATAGCTCTTCCCACTCGATAAATCGAAGCAAATCCTTCACAAAAGCCGAGAACTTGGAAAGGCGTCGGTATGCGTAGGTCATCGAAGACACATATCCGACGCTCTGGCCCCTGCTTGTGGGGCTGCCACCGCTTTCCATTAGTCGGATTTATACCTTCGGAGCTCTAGTCGGCATCGGAATAACATCGGTTGAAAGGAAACACAGTAAAGCAATTGTGCTTGATTTTCCTTCTAGGTTGAGTTTTACGTAAGGTGCTCTTTTACCCCGCACTCGAACTCACTAGGTAACGGTCCTCTACATTATTTGATGACTCCGTAATCTTTGAAAAGGTTAGTTTTTTCTTCATTATGTTTGCTCAGCTTTCTTGTGAAGAGTTAGCTGAAAATTCCGTTACATTTTCTTTATCATACTTCGCAGGGTCGAACCCACGTGCTTGAGTTATTCAAGTTAACTTTATCCTTCGTTTCCGTAAGAATACCTCGCAATCTAATGTTTCCATTGGTTAGTGCTCATTTACCTACATACCTGGATAGAAATCCATAGATATCCTCCACCCAATGCCGACTGACTCACTTTATAAGGAGCTTAAGGCAGCCATGTTAAGACGCACTATCTCATGGAAATAGTCACGAATCCAGCCAAGGAGGGGTCCAGAGCAGGCAGACAGCGAGGGCAGGCGGGGGACAGGCTGCCAGCAGCCACAGAGCAGTCCAGAGAGGGAGGCGGGGCAGTAGCGGGCAGGAGGGGCTCCAGCCCGCAGGAGAGCAGATCCAGAAGGTAAGGGCCAATCCAGAGGGAGAGCGCAGAGCCAGCAGGTCCAGGAGCCCAGCACAAAAGAGGCAGAGGGCCAAGGGGAGGGGGAGCACGAGGGGGCAGGGCAGCGCAGCGGCCAGCACCGGCTTCCCAGGAGAGCCATCCAGGGGTCCAGCAGGGACACGCCCAGGGCCACAAGCCATCCAGAGGCCAGTCCACAGAGTCCAGGCACAAGCAAGGGTGCCAGCATAAAGACGCCAGGGCGGGGCGCCAGCCAGCGGGCAGGGGTCCAGACCAGGCAGGGCAGCCAGCCACAGGGCAGGGAGGAAGGGGCCCAGGGAGGATGTCCAGCACCGGCGCCCAGCAGCAAGCCAGGCAAGCCAGAGCCAGCAGCGGGGAGAGCAAGAGCACCAGCCTGCAGAGGCGGCCAGCGGCGAGCAGAGAGGCTCCAGGAGCCAGACCCAGTCCAGGAAGCCGGGAGGCGGGAGAGGCAAGCGCATAACAGGGCAAGCCAGAAAGGGTTGGCAAAAGCCAGAGCACAGGGATGAGTCCAGGTCAGTGGAACGAGATATCCCAGCAGCGCAGGGTCCACCAAGTCAGGACGAGGAGAGGGACAGTCCAGCTAGAGGCACCAGGGGAGGGCCCCCCCCAGAGTGCCCAGACAGGGAGCGGTCCATGCAAGGAAGAGGCAAGCCAGGGAACCAGGGGAAGGCGCGCCTGGGCAAAGATGGGGGGTCCAAGGCCCCAGCAAGGATGCCAGTCCAGCCCTGAGGTCCACACGGAGGACCAGACCACAGCCAGGGAGAGAGTGGCGCAGCAGGAACAGGCCGAGCAACACACTACCAGCCCACCAGGCCACGCAGGAGGAGCAGAGCCAGCAGCACGAGCAGGCAAGGTCCAGAGGCAGAGGCCAGCGGGGCAGCGACACGGAGGGATCCAGGGAGGAGCGTCCAGGAGCCAGTATCCAGCCAGCCACCAGGAGCACAGAGGGGCGGCCCGGTCCAGCCAGGAAGCCAGAGCCAGTGAAGGCCAGCCAGGAGCAGAGTCCAAGTCCTGCCAGAGCACCAGGTCCAGCCAGGGCCCCCAAGAGCAGAATCCAGCAGCTCCAGAGCGTTGGGCCAGGCCAGTGGTCCACGAAGGCAGCCCAGTCCCGAGCCAGAGGCAGGGGGAGAGAGTCCAGAAGGGGAGGAGAGCAGAGGGCAGGGCCAGTCCAGAGGAGAGGGAGCAGGCAGCTGGGGGAAAGGGAGAATACGAATCCAGCCCAGTCCACGGAGGGCGGAGGTCCAGGGAGAGGGGGGTGGGCCCGCCAGGCGAGGCGAGTCCACACTTCCACAGGGCCAGAGGAGAGAGCTGCAGAGGCCAGATGAGGCCAGCACCAGGCGAGCCAGGTAGAAGCAGCAGGCCGAGTCCAGGAGCGAGGCGTGAGGCAGAAAGGAGGAGGCTGAGGAGGCCAGGGCACCAAGAGGAAGTCCAGCCAGGCCAGGCGACCGAGCCTCCAGAGGGGCCCGATCCAGGATAATCCAGAGGACGGGCGTTCCACACCACCAGAGGAGTACAGCGATCCAGGGGCCAGGGCCGGAGAGTCCAGATAGGGCGCACGGGGGAGGGCCAGCAGGGATGCGGCAGGGGGAAGGGGGCAGCAACAGGGCCGTCCAACCAGCATGAGAATAGGAGGCCAGAGGAGGGTCCAGGGATGCAAGGTCCAGCCAGAGTCAAGCCACGGCCAACGAAGGGCCCAGGAGGCGGCCAGGCCAAGGCAGACACCCGGCCATCCAGGGAGGAGCAACCAGTCCGATCCAGGCCTGGCCAGCAAACCCAGCGAGGGGGTGAGTTCCAGGCCAGCTCCAGAGAAAGGAGCCAGCACAGCCAGCCCAGCCAGGAGAAATCCAGTCCAGGGGAGGAGAGCCACAGTCCAGGCAGCCAAGGACCAGCCAGAGCCAAGCAGCAGGAGAACCAGCCAGGGGGTCCCCCCAAGGGTCCAGCAGAGGAGGCTGGAGAGGGGTCCACAGACCCATCACAGGGCCAGGGCGGAGCCCAGAGAAGGGGGCTCCAGGCCAGAGCGAGCAGCAAACGAATCCAGTCCAGCCAGCAGGACGGAGCGGTGGCCGTCACGAATCCAGCGCAGCCGCAGCCAAAGGAGTTCCACAGGGGGAGCCAGGCATCCAGGCGCCAACAGGAGCAGGTCCAAGAGGCGGACAGCCAGCCCATCCCATCCAGTCCAGCCAGCCAGAGAGCCAGGGGGGGGGCTCCAGTCCGAGGGCGGAGAGCAGCAGAGTCCAGCCCGACCCCCGAATCCAGCCAGGCCAGGGGAGACTGCCCAGCAAGAGGGTCCAGTCCAGCCAGGACCAGTCCAGATCCATGAGGAGAGGAGCGGTCCAGGCCACCAAGACCCACGGCAGAGGCACACGGGACCCAGAAGGGCAGAAGGAGGGGAGGCCAGGGGGACGCCAGGATCCAGCCAGGTCCCGGCGCGAGGGCGGGAGAGAGCCAGGATCCAAAGGCCGCCAGAGCGGAGGCCATGGCACCTGCAGGGCCCACCAGGAGGGATGCCAGACAGTCCAGGCCAAGGAGCCATGCAGCCAAGGGGGGGTGCAATCGCCTTCCAAGCGCAGAGAGAGCAGGAAGCAGAGCAGCGGGTGAACCAGGGCAAGGGGGCCATGCACGTCCAGGGGTCCAAGGGGTGGGCAGGAAGGTCCAGCCAGGGCCAGTCACTGAATCCACCAAGGCAAACGTGGGGGTGTGAATCCAGGTCCACCACGGAGCCACAGATCCAGGCGCAGGCCCAGGGCCAGAGTCCAAGAGTCAAAGGAGCCCTGGGGACGCAGTGTCCAGCGGGAGAGTCCAACGGGGGGAGGCCACGAGCAGGGGCCAGCCAGCCAAGAGCGACAGGAGCCAGGTGCAGAAGCCAGAGGAGGAGATGATCCAGACGAGAGCCAGGAGGAGTCCAGAGAGCAAGGAGGGGGACCATGGGGCAGGGGGTCCAGGGCCGGGGGATGGACGACACGTCCAGGAGACGGCCAGGCAAGTCCGGGCAGCGGACGGGCCCAGGGCGGCATGACCAGGTCCTGAGGCAGAGGACGAAATCCACGGGAGCAGAGAGGCCAGCTCCCCAACAGGGACGGTCCAGGGGAGCGCCACCAGCTGAGAGAGGCGCGGCTCCAGCTGCCAAGCCAGCAGCAGGCAGCAGGGAGCGGGAAAGCAGGGGTGAGCCAGGGGACCAGAGCCAGAGGGTCCAGAGTCCAAGCCCCTCAGCCAGGGACCAAGTCCACCACAGAGAATCCAGATGCCGCCAGGCTAGAAGCTTCCAACAGGAGGCAGTGCACGAGGGGAGTCAGGAGGCCATAGTCCACGAGGAAGGGGGGTGGGGGGGCCAGGATCCAGAAGGTCCAGGCGCCCAGCGCCAAGGGAGCAGCTGGGGAGAGCGCAGAGGCCAGCCCAGGAGACCAGCCAGAGGCGAGAGCAGTTCCAGGGCCAGGGGGGCCGGCAGAGGCAGTCAAGGGCCACGGACCAGGGGCCCAAGAGGGGTCCAGGCAGGGATCCAGCCAGGAGTAGCCAGCAAGTCCTGAGAGGGGCGAATCCAGAGGGGGAGATCCAGTACCCGGCCAGCGGCTACTCTCGGGCGTATAGCTTGGTAATCGTACACTGTCTCAGATCTTGTTAACTTTGCAAGCACGTGTGAGTTCAGCTACCTTGGATGCTTCCATTCTTCGCTAACTCTGGATTAATTGTCTTCCAGCAAGCACGACGGCGATATTAGTGCAGTTTTGGCTAAGTACCTTGCATGCAATAACCTGGCGGTAGCGGCCTACAAAGTACGCGAAAATTTCGATATCTTGGAATATGCTTGGAACCGACTGGGATTTCATGATGGTATTAAAGCGAATTGGGAAGTCATCTTGTCTTCAACCTGAGATGTCTTAAATATGGGATTATTCCTAAAAGCCTCGGTGTCAGATCACCGGGCAGTTCTTTCGCATATATTAAGGCAGCTATCAACGCAAGCAAACATTCCTAAAACAACGAAGTTACATGAAAACTCGACGCCCGAATGACATCCGCCTTCGTGCTAATCGGCTGAGCTGGTAGCTGCTGAGTGCCATAACGCAGACCGACTATGAAATACTTTACAACAAGGCTTCGAAATCGAAATCAACGCAAAAGATAGCTGCGAAAGAAGGAGAAGTTCGTAGGTTTACTCATGTGTTGTCTATGCATACCGTGACCACTAGTCTCATAGATAGGTCTGACTCTGGCAGTAACTATTACAATGTAGTTAATATGTCAGATATGCTGTTGAGTGCGACGAAAAGCATATTACTAAAAATTAGTTTGAACTTTCTTGTAAATAAGCCTAAACTAACTGCAGAGGAAATTATTACTAGCTTTGAGACCGTGATGACGAAACTACCAGTGTCAACATCTGTGAATATTTGTCACAGACGGCGGACATCATCAGGTTTCAGCAGTCTTTGGAACCAAGAAGTTTACCAGCGGAGCTTGCCGCATTAAACGCCTTAAGAGACGACCCCACCATCATCAGCACGAAAGTAGATAAAGGCAAGAATGTAGTGATAATGGACAAATCGAAGTATGTGGAAAATTGGAACAGTATTTATCAACAGGACCCTACGAAACAATCGAGAAAAATCCGTATTGTCCATAATGAATAAGTCTAAAACTGAGGTAAGCAAGTACCTGAGAAGTGTGAAAGACAACCTAGGGCGGGGTAAATGGTTAAGCGTATATCAACAATCAAAAATTCCATCTGGGACCTATGGGCTACCGAAAACACATAAGCCCGAAGTTCCCGTTCGGCCAATTGCAGCTGGTATCGGTTCTCCAATGCACGAACTAGCCCCATATTTGGCAGGTTTGTGACAATCTCTAACAGAGAGAACAGATACGTTTGTACAGAACTCTTATGCGTTCTCGTGAAAGGTTGCTGGTCTGGTCATCGCGCCAGACGAAATAATGGCTAGTTCCGACGTTAGCACCCTATTCACTATTGTGCCAAGGGTGACACATTGGGTATAGCACAGCGGTCTCACTGAGGACAATAGCCAAAAGCAGGGAACGAAACTCACGGTAGATCAGATAATCGATGGAATTAAATATGCCTTTATATATCATATTTCACTTTTAAGTCGAGGCTGTACTCTCATGAACGGTGACTCGCCATGGGGTCACCAATCTCCTCCGTCTTGGCAAATCTGTATATGGAAGACACTCAGTGAAGGGCGCTGGCAAACTCCAGTGGTTCGATAAAGATTTGGTGGCGCTACGTGGATGATACGTTTGTGATTATAAAGCGAGAAACAAAGGATGCTTTTCAAAATGGTCTTAACCCCATTAATGGAAATATTAACTTTACTATGGAACTGGAAGCTATCAGTGTCACACTGCCATTTCTTGATTGCCTAGTTCACAGGAAAGGTGTACAGATAAAGCAAGGATATATCGTATGCCGACAGATACGGACGGAGTGCTTCTTTACAGTTCTGGTTATCCAAAACAAGTCTATGCAGATGTCGCATCCTCTCTGTTTGTTCGAGCCCAGGCACTGTGTACAGAGAAGGAGGACAGAAAGGCCGCTGTAAGGTGGCGGTAAGCAACTTAGTAGACAGGGGATATCCGAGGTGGTTAATGAAATGCCAATTGCAGCGAACTCTGAATCCACCTTCGCGACACAACGAAGTGGATTGAGGCAGTGGGAATACCCTGTAAAAAGTGAACCTCAGAAGCAATCAGGCGAGTACTAAACAGGGAGAACAAAAGAGTGATTTTTCAAAAGAGTCAAACGCTCTACTCAGCACTTTTGCCTTTAAAGGATGCAAGTTCAAGTGACTGGACGACAAATTGCGTTAATAAAATCAATTGCAAAAACTGTGAACACGTGTATATAGGTCAAACATTGAGAAAGCTAAGCACGAGGATAGCAGAACACAAGAGGTGTGTTTTGCGTCCACCGAGAAATGCGCCTGAATACAGAGCCCTATTAAAACATTCAGCGGTGGCCGTACATGCGGTAGGGTCAGGACACGCGAATGATTGGGACAATGTCGAAATACATAAGAGGGGATTCCCAGCAACAGGTCAAAAGTTGATTGCTGAGACTATCGAGATTAGTAAGACTAATAACTGTGTTAACAAAACAGACGGGGTGAAGTTATCGAACGCGCCGCGGGCTGCCTTAACCCGGTCAGTCAGAAGAGATGTCGGCGGACGAACTTAGGTCGGAGAGTGAAGCAGCAGCTGTAAGAAAGCAATGCCTCACATCTGAAAGACCTGTGACGTGGATAAATGAGAACCGTTCGATGCTTGTTGTTTCACTAGCATGGCCACTTGACCTATTTCCCTGTAACACTATTATCCAATGGTTCACGTTCTGCCTTGCAACCTTCAAGTTACGTTCCCATAAAAAGCTAAGCCAATTATGTACCAATTCACCTGGCTCGAAAAGGCTCTTATGTCAAGGGCTAAACGTTGCTACAATAAAACCATACCAGAACGAATTTCTATTCAGACCCACCGGAATACATGAAAATTTCTTTAAAAGCGCCGTGAATCATGTAAATGAGGCGTCCACTAGAAGCACTTCAGGGAGTGCCACATTAGACCATTATTGAGTTAATCTCAAACTCGGAACTCAGCCTTTTTCACTGCCGTGGTCGAATACTGTAGCAAGTATCCACTTCCACAAGCAGACCTCGCAGCAAGTCCCGCAGACCAGCGTCGCGCTCTTACTGCTACTTCCGTAACCTCTTTGGTAAGGCAGCAAGATACTGCTATCCAGAGTGTACTCACCCAAAGGCTTTCGTTAATTCCAAAGCAAGAAACGTCGAAGCCAGCCAGTAGTGGCGACTGCTGCTGCTGGCCAAATTATCAGTCGGCTCCTGTACGTATTTGCTTCTACGACAAAACTCCAATTTTGGTTGACACCGGAGCAGGGATAAGCGGTATACCCCGTTCCTTGGAAGAGCGCTCGTTACAGCCGGCTGGGATGACGCTACAGGCTGCTATCCAAATGAAGCCTGCAACTTACGCCAGAAACTTCTCACGCTCAGTCTAGGTCTACGTTGCACCTTTCCTTTCATTTTTACAATTGCTGACGTGCAAAAGTCTATCATCGGTATCGATTTTCTTAGCAAATTTGGCCTTGTAGTAGATCTGAGTTGTGCGAGGTACCATGAAGCTACCATTCGTCAACGGTTTCCGGCAAGCATACTGCAGTTAATTCCATCAGACTATGAGTTCTTATGCCCAATCATTTGCAGCATTCCGCATTTTTGCCGAACTTTCCATCGCTTGTCGGAGTAACTAAGGATGCAACGGAACTCCAGCGCCAAGTGCAACGTCACAGCGTCACAACTGGTCCACCAGTGACGACGAAGCCACGACGACTTACCCCGGATTAATTGCAGGCAGCTAAGCACGAGGTTGAGCGCATGCTCAACAGTAACCCTGACAAATGCCATCTTGGCCAAACTTCCATCGAATTCCTAGGTCAGAGAATTGAAGCCAACGGCATTAGCCTCTTGACTGAAAAACCCAGACCATGCTGGATTATCCATTGCCACAATCCGTTAAAAGTTTACGCCGTTTTCTTGGAAGGAGTAACTACTACGGACGATGTATACATGGATGCGCTGCAATCCTTTAACCTTTAACAGGTTTACTCAAAGGTAATCCTAAAAGTTCACATTCACTCTAGATGCAGAAGCAGCGTTTAACACCGTCAAGTAAATGCTGAGCCAAGCTACGTCATACACTTACTTGAGGACGGTGGACAATGTCACGTTCATTCTCAAAGCAAAAGCTTCACAATGCACCGTTTTTGCCGTATTGCAGCAGCTCGTAGGGAACGCAATTCAACCGTTGTCTTTTTCCCACGGAAGCGACAACCTGCAAAGACCAGGTACAATATGTTTGGTAAAGAGCTCCTTGCCATGTACCTGGCTGTAAAACATTTCCGTCAAGCTCTTGACGGTCGACGTTTTGTCATCTTGACAGACCGTAAGCCACTTGTGTACGCTTTTTTTGCGACTCCTGGCCGTTACTCCCCTAGAGAGGCTCGACATCTTGATTAGCTTTCCAAATTTGGTGTTGATATGCGCTATATTGACGGCTCTAGCAACCCTGTTTCCGACGCATTATCCCTTGCTCTCATCCAACAGTTTTCACGCTCGCACATCGATCTAGAGCAAATGTTTGTTACACAAGCCATTGACCCAGAATTAACACAGCTTCGATCGAACACTTAATTAAACCTCTTGTAAACGCCTGTGCTCTATTCTGACACAAGGATCTGCTGCGCTATTTCCACCGGTA
This sequence comes from Dicrocoelium dendriticum, assembly GCA_944474145.2. Classification (NCBI taxonomy): domain Eukaryota; kingdom Metazoa; phylum Platyhelminthes; class Trematoda; order Plagiorchiida; family Dicrocoeliidae; genus Dicrocoelium; species Dicrocoelium dendriticum. Next base: position 61,349,992 of record OX104071.1, on the reverse strand, counting down.
AAATGGACTGTTTGTTCCCCAGTCCCACCGGCGAGCGGCTTTTAACCACCTTCATGGATTAGCGTACCACAGTATTCGATCCATTGTGAAGTTACTTACGGACCGTTACATCTAGCCCAATTTGCTCACAGACATCCGACAATGGGCCAAAACCTGTCTTAGTTGTCAAACCAGCAATATTCACTGACACACTGTTACAACTTCTGGTACTTTTTCACTCCCTGAAGCCCATTTCAAACACATTCACCTTGATGTAGTAGGACGGTTACCAGCTTCTAACTGTTTCACTTATCTGTTGACTTACGTTGATAGCCTTACTAGTTTTCCCCATGCAATTCCTTTACGTGTTATGTCCCCTGAAACTGTTCCGCTTGCTTTCGTTGAATCGCGCAGTTCATTCTATGGCGTGCCAGCCATTTTTACTACTGACAGAGGATCTTAAGTCAGTTCCACTCTTTTCCATGACTAGAGTCGACTGCTCTGTTGTAATTATTTTTAGCCGACTGCTTATCATCCTGCTTCCAATGGCCTTGTTGAACGATCTCAGCGACAACTGAAAGCTGTCATTGCAGCTAGTTTACCTGATGCCTGTTGGTCTGAACGCCTTCCAGCTGTTCTGGTTGGTAGTCGCAATACCGGCAATGAAGATATCGGATGCTGTCCAGCCGAACTTCGCTTTCGCACCACCCTCAGACTCCCAGGCGAGTTGATACTAGACTCAAGTATCACCCGCGAACTGAATCGTACGTCCTACGCGGAACACCTGAAGCACCATTTTCGATCCTTTGAACCTACTACACCTCTACTAAGCATGCGCGAGCAGCGTAAACATCCAGACTTACACTCGTGTCTATTCGTCGTTATCCGAATCGAAGCTGTTCGAAGACCGCTGACAGCCTTATAAAGGTCCATTCAGGATGTTATCGTGGAAAACGAAATAGTTCGTCCTGGATAAGAATGGATCCAAGGAGTCGGTGAGCATTGATCCTCTTAAACCCGCGTACGTCTAGCCTACGTTGGTTGTTACAGAATCAAATACTATCACTCACAACCCTATTGTGCCGGAGCCGGTTCCCAATGACAAACGCATAACTGATTCCTAAACCTCGGAATTCGTGTGCCCCTAACAAGCGATCCTATCCACACATTACCAGATGATGTTGTTACATTCCATCTAAACTATCACCATACGTTCCGTGAACGCCAAATGGAGCTTTGCTAACAAGAGCAAGCTATAAGGAGGAGTTCTGTAATGGTTGTGATTACATTACATTTTACCTTTGTTTTTATCATTTCCATTACCGATAATTTGTACCATTTGAATACAACGATGTCGGCGCGCTCGGGTCGTGCTGCTTTGGTTTGCTGCTGCCGCTGCTTATGCGGCTGTTACCTCTTTCCATTAGTAGGATTTATATCTTTGGATCGCCAGTCGGCATCGGAAAAACATCAGCTGAATGAACTATGACGCAGGTGTGCTCGAGCTTTCTTCTATGTTGAGTTTTCGCCTAAGGTGTTCTTTTGCCAACGCAAGCGAACTCATTAAGCAACGGTCCTCCACCTGATGTTTTCAGGGCCGTGCCGGCGTTCACAATTTTAGGGCCTTTGCTTTTCCACATTTCGTTGCGTTGGTTATCATAGCAGTTTCAGGTGGCCTCGGCCTTGTTAGAAGGAAGCTGCTGATGCAGCGTTCCGTAATGCTTGTTCCTTACCACGCTTCTCCTTTGTCCCAACACACTACATGTTTGTGATGCCATACACAGCGCCTGTGCGGCCACACCAACCCCATGGTGTGGAGGCTTGTACACCGTGTCTCTCTGGGGGTTTACGAGGTCCAAATTATTAACAGCTTTACGGTGATATCCTGCACAAATATGGTATCGTAACCCGTAACGTCAGTCAAAGCTTCCTGTAGCTATGCAACCAAGATTGATGGTTTCCGAGGCACCCATCGCTGCGGCGAAATTTACTTTCTAACCGGATAAGGATTGATACTTACTTGACGCGCCGGGTTCTCGGGTGTTGTAAAACGCTCCTAGTGCACACCGTTAGGGATTACATGGGTAAGGGTTGGCCGTGTCTGTTACATCCACTTGCAGTTACCAGTGGCCGTATTAATAAAGAATACTGGCCGCTTTCCACAACAATTATACTGTACACCTTACGGTATGCTTGTACCTGTCCAAACCTAAACTAAGCAACGTGAACCAATAAATGGCCTGATAACAAATGTAACTACGTGAAACGCGAGAAGAGAAGGAATGGGGAAGAGCAAACCAATAAGCACGACTAAAGTAAGGGACCACAGGCTGTCGGTTGACTTCTTTTAGCGACTCACGCAAGTGATAAACTAGGTCCATTGAGGAGCAGCAAACTTGGACTCTGACAGCTCAATGCGCGTTTAAACGGTAAAAGTAAAATGTCTTTAATACTTACTTGCTAAATATTTTTCATTACCTATTCGCAGTGGGAATGTATGCTACTTGACATATTAAAATTGTTAACACTATAACTCCTAACACACAACGTTGGGTGGCAATTAGTCAAAATGCTACTCTGACACCGTCTATCACCCCGGTGCTTCTCTTTATGATACCACGAGTTGGTTATTCACAAATTGCGACCGCATAAGTCTCCACACGTCAGTTGTACATTATTTATTCATCAACTCTTTACAAGCAGGACTTATATATATTTTATTGTTTTGGCATGTTTACCGCACTTGCATTTTTAGCATCGCACACAGCAGTCATGCCATGCTCCCATAATATACAGCTATGTACATTAAACAACTTTCCATAACCTTTGCTTTATACTTCGCACCTCTTTTAAAGCATGCTTCCCATTGTTATAAAAACCTAGTACAACATCACCCAAAACAGACTTAACCTACACATTGATTACATTCAGGTGCTTCGTCAACCGTAATCCTTATCTTCCGTATGGACAAAAGACCTGTACGTCGGAACCTGCACGTAGGAAGTCGGATCAATTCGACGAAGAAAGCAATATAATGATAACGCTTTTGGTTTCATTTCCATCAGTCACAAAACTTTAATTATTAACACCTTGCGCACTTTACAACCTATTTCCACGTAGAATATTTATCCGTATGCGATTCCGACAAGCTTTTGCTTAAAGAATGAAATCAATTATTGAAACCTAGTTAAACGTACTTTCGTCGGTTTGCAAACTATCGCTACTTCCGCACATTCTGCAAAAACGCAAGAAATATGCATTAGGAATATTTATACAAATAGTAGTTTCAATGTGAACATTATTACTAGGTTGCAATATACACCGCATTATATTATTTTACAAATTACCCACCCCTTTTCTCCCGGTCACGCATCAAGGACATCAAACAAAGCCTGCTTGCCAGGTACAGTACCATTTCTCATGTCGGCAACGTCACCACGTCTTCATATTTCGCCTACAATTTAAGGTGTTTTAATATCTGAAAAACAGCCTTATTTTCCTCTCTCCTTTTAACCAAACTTTTACTTTCAATACATTTTCCATTTTAGCAAATAGCACCAACTAATCACTCAGGTAACGTTGCTATCATGACAACCAACATTCGCACTTCTTTACAGCATTGTATTATTGTATGTCAGAGAGCAGAGGAGAGTTTTTATCAGCACCGTCGCTTCCCAGTCATTGCGGATATTGCTGGGGTCATGGTGAAAATACGGTTCCACAATAAAGCTTAAAGCTATGTTGTGAAGCAATGTCCGGGCACAGTTAGCAAGTGAGAATTCAACATTTGCTTGAAACTTTCCTTGGACTGCGCAGCAACCTCGAGCTCTGGCAGGCGATTCCAGTCATTAACCACGCGTGTTGTTATAGATAAATCTGACCTTTACGCGATTGTTTCAACACCTACCTGCATTAAATTTTAATAACACACAAAGGCAAGCTTCTCAGATAAACTTAATTTCCTTACCATCCTTCAATAGAAAACCGTGTTTACTGCTTTTCTACGAAATTGGGGTACGTCTCTGTAGGTACACTAAATCCGCGATCCCGACTACTTGGTGTACTTTTATAAATCCCGGAGGAACGCAAAGCGTTAATGTAGTTTGCATTTGACATCTAGCGTATTAAGGTCAGCGTTCAGCCAGACACACTGGCAGCTCGACTGAAGTTAAAGGAAGCCATTAAAAGCCTCAAGAGCAGGCGGGCGGCTGGTGAGCAAATTTAACGAGGAGCCTGCACCGGGAGCTCGGAGAAGGATTCGAAACAAGAAATTGCATTGCAGAGAAACTTGCATCGGTACAGTAAAACCTTTCCTGTTGTCTAGCTATAAAAGAATGACAGTGTTGACGCTGTAGCTAGGGTAACGGTTGATGCACAGCACACAAGGCAGCTGCGCTTTGCAACAGAAACGAACGCCAAGCAAAAATGGCAATGAGCGAATCGAGGATTCAAACTCAGCAATCAGTTCATCAAACCACACCGGTTGCCTAGTTGTAAAGTGAAATAATTTAAGTAGAATTTTACACAGGCCAACCAGGGAATCGCCGGACTACTACATAGCCCTCCCCATGAAACGGCTGTGTAAGCAGTCCTTCAATCTACGTGAGGACTGTCTCTCGCGGGCCTGACTTCTGTAAGACCAGGTTGTGAAACCTGATGCAGCTGCTGCGGGAGAACCATGCAATCTGACCCTAGCGGACTCCCACCCGTGTCCACACTACGGTGTTGAAACGGTAAAAAACTGTGTGTGACAGTTAGTAAAATTCACGCAAGGGTTTGAGCAGGAAGTTCGTTCCAGTTCCAGTTGACAAGTGGGGATCCAGCGAAAATTGCAACCGAGGTGCAACCAAACGACCGTGTATATTGAAAGCAAACTATAAATAAATGAATCAATAAATAGATAAATATTCTCTTCTCGACAAAGCGAGACACGCCTTTTGGGCATGATCAGCATATTGCAATATTGTACCTGATAGCAAAATAAGCCGCACCAACAGCGGGATTAGTACAGTGGGAGACAGTAGTGTAGGCCCATATGGCCCAAAGGTTGTATGAAGTCTATGTACACAAGATGCGAGAGATGATAATCAGACAACTAATATGGTATGTTGATGAGGAACTAGTCCGATGAGGACCAGTTTGCATCGTGGGTCAGGTGAGTGAAGGATGAGGAAACGGCTGAAAAATAATAATAGTGGCATGTCATTAAACAAATATGCAGGCGTATCCGTGCGAGAGAAGATATATGCACAGAACTTGTAAATGTGATATCGGTCAACTTGCCAGTGTGTGTTAGGGGCGGCGGCTTTATTGAGTGGCGAGTCACATCCGCCACGTCGCAGTGTTGTTAAGCAGACATTTGTGGCTTTTTGTAGGGAAACCGCTTGCCCGACGAAGACTCACCACGTCCTGGAACACTGCCGGCAGTGTACAGGCATAGCACTACACAAAAGCGTGCAAAGCGAAAAACGTGCAAAGATGCTTTTGGGTTTTCAAAAGAGTTTGATCATTTTGGTAATTTTAAAACGCTTTGGCCTGTTTTTGTGTATTTTAGAAAACGTTTGGTAATGGCAAGAAAACACTTCAGAAGCACCTTCTATGTAAAATAGTAAGCGCTAACAAAGTCCGAAAAACGCACTGGAGGTTTGAGCTTCCTACCGTATCGATGGGTGGTAGGGCGAGTAGGAGTGCCGTC
>OX104071.1:61312405-61344207 GCA_944474145.2 Dicrocoelium dendriticum | reverse complement strand
ACTCCTGGCCGTTACTCCCCTCGAGAGACTCGACATCTTGATTAGCTTCCCTAATTTGGCGTTGATATGCGCTATATTGACGGCTCTAGCAACCCTGTTTCCGACGCATTATCCCTTTCTCTCATCCAACAGTTTTCACGCTCGCACATCGATCTAGAGCAAATGTTTGTTACCCAAGCCATTGACCCAGAATTAACACAGCTTCGATCGAACATTTAATTAAACCTCTTGTAAACGCCTGTGCTCTATTCTGACACAAGGATCTGCTGCGCTATTTCCACCGGTAAAAATGGACTGTTTGTTCCACAGTCCCACCGGCGAGCGGCTTTTAACCACCTTCATGGATTAGCGTACCCCAGTATTCGATCCATTGTGAAGTTACTTACGGACCGTTACATCTAGCCCAATTTGCTCACAGACATCCGACAATGGGCCAAAACCTGTCTTAGTTGTCAAGCCAGCAATATTCACTGACACACTGTTACAACTTCTGGTACTTTTTCACTCCCTGAAGCCCATTTTAAACACATTCACCTTGATGTAGTAAGACGGTTACCAGCTTCTAACGGTTTCACTTATCTGTTGACTTACGTTGATCGCCTTACTAGTTTTCCCCATGCAATTCCTTTACGTGTTATGTCCCCTGAAACTGTTCCGCGTGCTTTCGTTGAATCGCGCAGTTCATTCTATGGCGTGCCAGCCATTTTTAACTACTGACAGAGGATCTCAAGTCAGTTCCACTCTTTTCCATGACTAGAGTCGACTGCTCTGTTGTAATTATTTTTAGCCGACTGCTTATCATCCTGCTTCCAATGGCCTTGTTGAACGATCTCAGCGACAACTGAAAGCTGTCATTGCAGCTAGTTTACCTGATGCCTGTTGGTCTGAACGCCTTCCAGCTGTTCTGGTTGGTAGTCGCAATACCGGCAATGAAGATATCGGATGCTGTCCAGCCGAACTTCGCTTTCGCACCACCCTCAGACTCCCAGGCGAGGTGATACTAGACTCAAGTATCACCCGCGAACTGAATCGTACGTCCTACGCGGAACCCCTGAAGCACCATTTTCGATCCATTAAACCTACTACACCTCTACTAAGCATGCGCGAGCAGCGTAAACATCCAGACTTACACTCGTGTCTATTCGTCGTTATCCGAATCGATGCTGTTCGAAGACCGCTGACAGCCTTATGAAGGTCCATTCAGGATGTTATCGTGGAAAACGAAATAGTTCGTCCTGGATAAGAATGGATCCAAGGAGTCGGTGAGCATTGATCCTCTTAAACCCGCGTACGTCGAGCCTACGTTGGATGGTACAGAATCAACTACTACCACTCACAACCCTATTGTGCCGGAGCCGGTTCCCAATGACAAACGCATAACTGATTCCTAAACCTCGGAATCCGTGTGCCCCTAACAAGCGATCCTATCCACACATTTCCAGATGGTGTTGTTACATTCCATCTAAACTATCACCATACGTTCCGTGAACGCCAAATCGAGCTTTGCTTACAAGAGCAAGCTATAAGGAGGAGTTCTGTAATGGTTGTGATTACATTACATTTTACCTTTGTTTTTATCATTTCCATTACCGATAATTTGTACCATTTGTTTAAATTCACAAAATTTGAATACAACAATGTCGGCGCGCTCGGGTCGTGCTGCTTTGGTTTGCTGCTGCCTCTGCTTGTGCGGCTGTTACCTCTTTCCATTAGTAGGATTTATATCTTTGGATCGCCAGTCGGCATCGGAAAAACATCAGCTGAATGAACTATAACGCAGGTGTGCTCGAGCTTTCTTCTATGTTGAGTTTTCGCCTAAGGTGGTCTTTTGCCCCCGCAAACGAACTCATTAAGCAACGGTCCTCCACCTGATGTTTTCAGGGTCGTTCCGGCGTTCACAATTTTAGGGCCTTTGCTTTTCCCCATTTCGTTGCGTTGGTTATCATAGCAGTTTAAGGTGGTCTCGGCCTTGTTAGAAGGAAGCTGCTGATGCAGCGTTCCGTAATGCTTGTTCCTTACCAAGCTTCTTCTTTGTCCCAACACACTACATGTTTGTGATGCCATACACAGCGCCTGTGCGACCACACCAACCCCATGGTGTGGAGGCTTGTACACCGTGTCTCTCTGGGGGTTTACGAGGTCCAAATTATCAACAGCTTTACGGTGATATCCTGCACAAATACGGTATCGTAACCCGTAACGTCAGTCAAAGCTTCCTGTAGCTATGCAACCAAGACTGATAGTTTCCGAGGCACCCATCGCTGCGGCGAAATTTACTTTCTAACTGGATAAGGATTGATACTTACTTGTCGCGCCGGGTTCTCGGGTGTTGTAAAACGCTTCCAGTGCACGCCGTTAGGGATTACATGGGTAAGGGTTGGCCATGTCTGTTACATCCACTTGCAGTTACCAGTGGCCGTATTAATAAAGAATACTGGCCGCTTTCCACAACAATTATACTGTACACCTTACGGTATGCTTGTACCTGTCCAAACCTAAACTAAGCAACGTGAACCAATAAATGGCCTGATAACAAATGTAACTAAGTGAAACGCGAGAAGAGAAGGAATGGGGAAGAGCAAACCATTAAGCACGACTAAAGTAAGGGACCACAGGTTACCGGTTGACTTCTTATAGCGACTCACGCACGTGATAAACTAGGTCCGTTGAGGAACAGCAAACTTGGACTCTGACAGCTCAGTGCGCGTTTAAACGATAAACGTAAAATGTCTTTAATACTTACTTGGTAAATATTTTTCATTACCTATTCGCAGTAGGAATATATGCTACTTGACATATTAAAATTTGTTAACACTATAACTCCTAACACACAACGTTGGGTGGTAATTAGTCAAAATGCTAGTCTGACACCGTCTATCACCCCGGTGCTTCTCTTTATAATACCACGAGTTGGTTATTCACACATTGCGACCGCATAAGTCTCCACACGTCAGTTGTACATTATTTATTCATCAACTCTTTACAAGCAGGACTTATATATATTTTATTGTTTTGGCATGTTTACCGCACTTACATTTTTAGCATCGCACACAGCAGTCATGCCATGCTCCCATAATATACAGCTATGTACATTAAACAACTTTCCATAACCTTTGCTTTATACTTCGCACCTCTTTTAAAGCATGCTTCCCATTGTTATACAAACCTAGTACAACATCACCCAAAACAGACTTAACCTACACATTGATTACATTCAGGTGCTTCATCAACCGTAATCCTTATCTTCCGTATGGACAAAAGACCTGTACGTCGGAACCTGCACGTAGGAAGTCGGATCAATTCGACGAAGAAAGCAATATAATGATAATGCTTTTGGTTTCATTTCCATCAGTCACAAAACTTTAATTATTAACACCTTGCGCACTTTACAACCTATTTCCACGTGGAATAGTTATCCGTATACGATTCCGACAAGCTTTTGCTTAAAGAATGAAATCAATTATTGAAACCTAGTTAAACGTACTTTCGTCGGTTTGCAAACTATCGCTACTTCCGCACCTTCTGCAAAAACGCAAGAAATATGCATTGGGAATATTTATACAACTAGTAGTTTCAATGTGAACATTATTACTAGGTTGCAATATACACCGCATTATATTATTTTACAAATTACCCACCCCTTTTCTCCCGGTCACGCATCAAGGACATCAAACAAAGCCTGCTTGCCAGGTACAGTACCATTTCTCATGTCGGCAACGTCACCACGTCTTCATACATCGCCTACAATTTAAGGTGTTTTAATATCTGAAAAACAGCCTTATTTTCCTCTCTCCTTTTCACCAAAATTTTACTTTCAATACATTTTCCATTTTAGCAAATAGCACCAACTAATCACTCAGGTAACGTTGCTATCATGACAACCATCATCCGCACTTCTTTACAGCATTGTATTATTGTATGTCAGAGAGCAGAGGAGAGTTTTTATCATCTCCGTTGCTTCCCAGTCATTGCGGATATTGCTGGGGTCATGGTGAAAATACGGTTCCACAATAAACCTTAAAGCTATGTTGTGAAGCAATGTCCGGGCACAGTTGGCAATTGAGAATTCAACATTTTCTTGAAACTTTCCTTGGACTGCGCAGCAACCTCGAGCTCTGGCAGGCGATTCCAGTCATTAACCACGCGTGTTGTTAGAGATAAATCTGACCTTTACGCGATCGTTTCAACACCTACCTGCATTAAATTTTAATAACACACAAAGGCAAGCTTCTCAGATAAACTTAATTTCCTTACCATCCTTCAATAGAAAACCGTGTTTACTGCTTTTCTACCAAATTGGGGTACGTCTCTGTAGGTACGCCAAATCCGCGATCCCGACTACTTGGTGTACTTTTCTAAATCCCGGAGGAACGCAAAGCGTTAATGTACTTTGCATTTGACATCTAGCGTATTAATGTCAGCGTTCAGCCAGACACATTGGCAGCTCGACTGAAGTTAAAGGAAGCCATTAAAAGCCTCAAGAGCAGGCGGGCGGCTGGTGAGCAAATTTAGCGAGGAGCCTGCACCGGGAGCTCGGAGAAGGATTCGAAACAACAAATTGCATTGCAGAGAAACTTGCATCGGTACAGTAAAACCTTTCCTGTTGTCTAGCTATAAAAGAATGACACCGTTGACGCTGTAGCTAGGGTAACGGTTGATGCACAGCACACAAGGCAGCTGCGCGTTGCAACAGAAACGAACGCCAAGCAAAATTGGCGATGAGCGAATCAAGGATTCAAACTCAGCAATCAGTTCATCAAACCACACCGGTTGCCTAGTTGTAAAGTGAAATAATTTAAGTAGAATTTTACACAGGCAAACCGGGGAATCGCCGGACTACTACATAGCCCTCCCCATGAAAGGGCTGTGTAAGCAGTCCTTCTATCTACGTGAGGACTGTCTCTCGCGGGCCTGACTTCTGTAAGACCAGGTTGTGAAACCTGATGCAGCTGCTGCGGGAGGACCATGCAATCTGACCCTAGCGGACTCACACCCGTGTCCACACTACGGTGTCGAAACGGTAAAAAAAACTGTGTGTGACAGTTAGTAAAATTCACGCAAGGGTTTGAGCAGGAAGTTCGTTCCACTTCCAGTTGACAAGTGGGGATCCAGCGAAAATTGCAACCGAGGTGCAACCAAACGACCGTGTATATTGAAAGCAAACTATAAATAAATAAATCAATAAATATATATATATTTTCTTCTCGACAAAGCGAGGCACACCTCTTGGGCATGATCAGCATATTGCAATATTGTACATGATAGCAGAATCAGCCGCACCAACAGCGGGATTAGTACAGTTGGAGACAGTAGTGTAGGCCCATATGGCCCAAAGGTTGTATGAAGTCTATGTACACAAGATGCGAGAGATGATAATCAGGTCGCTAATATGGTATGTTGATGAGGAACTAGTCCGATGAGGACCAGTTTGCATCGTGGGTCAGGTGAGTGAAGGATGAGGAAACGGCTGAAAAATAATAATAGTGGCATGTCACTAAACAAATATGCAGGCGTATCCTTGCGAGAGAAGATATATGCACAGAACTTGTAAATGTGATATCGGTCAACTTGCCAGTGTGTGTTAGGGGCGGCGGCTTTATTGAGTGGCGAGTCACATCCGCCACGTCGCAGTGTTGTTAAGCAGACATTTGTGGCTTTTTGTAGGGAAACCGCTTGCCCGACGAAGACCCACCACGTCCTGGAACACTGCCGGCAGTGTACAGGCATAGCACTACACAAAAGCGTGCAAAACGAAAAACGTGCAAAGATGTTTTTGGGTTTTCAAAAGAGGTTGCTCATTTTGGTAATTTCAAAACGCTTTGGCCTGTTTTTGTGTATTTTAGAAAACGTTTGGTAATGGCAAGAAAACACTTCAGAAGCACCTTCTATGTAAAATAGTAAGCGCTAACAAAGTCCGAAAAACGCACTGGAGGTTTGAGCTTCCTACCGTGTCGATGGATGGTAGGGCGAGTAGGAGTGCTGTCTGTTGAGGCTGTGGGTTCTGCTGGGGCGAACTGACTGGCCTGAGGTTGCGGAGCATGCTGTGAAGGTGCTTGTTGCACCGAACTGCCAAGCTTGTCGAGGAATGCTGTCTTGAGTTGATCGACGTTGAGCGGCTGTCTTATCCTCATAGTCCGCGGTAAAAGTCTTTTCGCATCTGTGTACGACACGGCTAGGACCAGAGTAACGAGGATGGGGCAGCCGGCGTACACCGTCAGTGCGAACAAACACGTGCGTTCAAGTAGTTACGCGTTTGTTCACGTTGGTAGGCAAGTTCTGTGCGCTGGGTTGCACAGGCTGTATCTGTCGCTTGTGCTGAGATCGGCGGGCTGCATAGTTGCCATAGTCGAAGGTTGTTTGCGCTTTTGGTGAGACGTGTCCTCAAGGTAAGCAGTGTGTGCATCCAAAGACTAGCGACGAGGGAGTGTCTTGCAATCCCGCTGTAATCGTGTTTCTTATGCCTAAGAGAACGAGCGGAAGTGCTTCGTGCCAGGGTGTGCTAGCGTGATGCCTTGAGTTGCCAGTGGAACCTTCCTACCATCTCATTAACTGCGGAGTGATAAGCGGTGGTGCGGCTGTGTTGGGAAACAAGAACTTTGAGAAGTTTGCTGAAGGATCCGTCAAAGTGTGGTCCTCTGTCAGCGCTGCCTATGTTTGGGCAACCCAATTGCGCTACCCAGCGTTCTAGGAAAGCCTGCACAACTGTCTCAGGTGCTCATTTGACTATCGGAATTGCTTCTGGCCAACGGGTGAATCGGTCGACACAGGTGGGGAGGTACACGTAGCCATTGCCTTGGGGCAAAGCTCCGGCCAGGTAGACATGGACGTGTGCAAAACGAGAGGCAGGAGCGGGAAAGACGTCAGTTGAGCTTTTAGTGTGTGTAGACCTTGGCGTGCTGACACTAAACCTGCGCATGCCCAAAGGCGGACATCGCGGTTGAAATTGGGCCATAAGAAGCGTTCGGCTACGACCTTCTGCGAAGCACGCATGCCGGGATGAGATGGTCTTGTGAAGCGTAGAAAACTAGTCGACGCATCAAAGTAGGGACTACGGGTCGTGGAGAAGTTTGTGAGGCGGCGCAATGCATGGTGCCCTCAGATGAAGTAGTAGAACTTCGCGTAGTTTCAAACAGCCGGTGCGTCGTAGCTGGCCTTGGTCAGGAACAGTTTGCTGGGAGGCGGCCATGATGGCTAGATTGGTTTTGGTGTCAGGCGATAAGCTGATCTGCTGAATTCTTGAAAGCGCATCCGCGACGGGACTGAGAGCACCTGAGACATATCCCAGTTCCGTCGTAAACGGAGAAAAGCGGTCTAGGTGTCTAGATTCTCGCGGTTAATGCTTGTCCGTTGCGCTATTGATTGTGTATGTCAACTGCTTGTGGGTAGTGAAGAGTGTAAGATATCGACCTTCTCGATCCTGACAGAAATGTCTGCTACCTAGATAGATAACTAGTAGTTCCCTACCGAAGGTGCTGTAACGTTATTCGGCAGGGTGTAAACGTTTCGAAAAGAAACATCGAGGTATCCAGCGATGGTCACTGAGGTGTTGAAGAACTGTCTCGAAGTTAATGTCGAATGCGTCAGTTGTAAGGGAAGGTGGGACTGATGTGTCTGGGTTGGCGATGAGCGCTATGTTGGAGATAATGCCTTTGAGCTGCTTGAAAGATAAACTAGCGTCATCTGGAAAATGAAAAGTGCATTGGTTACCGCGGAGCAAGCCACGCATTGGTTGAACGATGCTCGCGCAGTTAAGAAGAAAGCGAACATAATACGTGATTAGACCAAGGAATCGGCGCAACTGATTAAATTAACTGGGAGCAGAATAGTCCTTCAGCGCCTGGATTTTGTCTGGCAGGGCTTCCATACCAGAGACGGATATAGGGTGGCCAAGGAAGTCGATAGAGCTTTGGGCAAGCTCGCATTTATCGGGTTGACGGTTACCCCATGCTGCGTTAATCGTTGAAAGCTTGTCGAGGTAAGGAAGATGTTCATCTTCAGAGGAAATGGCGATAAGAATGTCATCTAGATAAGGATAAACGCCTTCGAGTCCACTCGTTAGCTCATGAATGAAATGCTGAAAGCTTTGAGCACCGTTGCTGAGGCCGTAAGGCATCCTGAGGCACACGAATGGGCCTAACGACGTGATGACTATTCGTTTAGCAAGGTCGTCCGGCGCTACAGGTATCCGATGGTAGGCGCGAACTAGGTCGAATTTGCTAAAGCTAGACTCGCCAGCTAGAGATGAGGGTAAGTTGTGCACGTGAGAAATGGGGTACGTATCCGGGAAGGTAACTTTGTTAAGTGTCCTCTAGTAACCACAGGAGCGCTAGTCACCGGATTGCTTTGGCACCATGTGTAATGATGGTGCCCATGGACCTTTGGACGGGCCGAATATTCCCGGTTTGTGCATTTGCTCGAATTCCGCCCTAGCACCTTTGACCTTGTCCTGGCCTAGGCAGCGAGGGCAGGCCGATACAGATGGACCCTTAATAAAAAACATGACGCACGGCGCTTGACGTCCCAGAAGGCAAGTCGTTCAGACGGCGAACGGGTGTAGTATGCCTGTTGAAAGGTTCTATAGAAAGCTGTGAAACTAAATGTAGGTCACGAATGGGAGTGCTAGCAGCCACGTTGGCGCTAGTCCCGATAACACTAAGCTGTCCTACAGTCGACAAGATTCTTCCTTTTAGCGTCGAAGAGAAAGTCGAAACGATGAAGAAAGTATATGCCTAGGATGGCGAAAGGCACGACCGCCACTATGAAAGGCCAGCGAAAGGTTCGCCGGAGGCCTAAATTGCGCCATAGCAGCATTTTTCCAAAAGTTGCGATTGATGTGCCATTGACGGCACGCAGCTTGGTCGGCGGGCGTGGAACGACCACCTCTGATCTACGGGGTATAACCCCAACTTCGGCTCCAGCGTGGACTAGGAACTCAGTGCCGTAAATTAAATCCCTAACGCGGATTAGGCAACTTGGTTGTTGGCCGGTCGCGTCCGTCGACGTTACGGACCGGCCGAGAAGTTTTCCTGCTTCTCGGCAAAGTTGCAAGGCTTGAGACACTTACGAGCTGCGGTACCAAAACGCTGATGGTACCAACAGCAAGCTTGGCCGTTGCTAGACTTGGAACGTTTGAAGGGCTATTTTGATCGGCTATGACGACGACGGTTCATAATAAGATGCTGAACCTGGCGACCAAGTGTGGCAACTTGTGTTTGCAGGGCTACTATCGTTGCATATAAGCCAGTGATAGAAGTGCCCTGGGACGCGACGACATTGACCTTGCTGGCATCAGCTTGTTGCTGTGATCGCTCAATAACTCGATCCGCTAAATCTGCTAGTTGAGTGAGTGAATCGGCGCTCCCTGTAGCGAGAATCGCTTGCATGTTTTCCGGTAGCCAATGTAGCCATAGTTTGCGAAGTAATGTCTAGTCCATGGTTGAGGAACCAAGGAGTTACTGCATCTCTCGTAGCAGGGCTGCTGGCAGTTTGTCGCCCAGCTGCAGATCCCTGAAAATCTGCTGCGGGCCAACTTTCTCAGAGGGCGTAATACGCCTAATCGGTGCCTCCCTGAAAGCGTCATAGCGACTTTTGTTGGAGGAATGCTAACGCCACGAGCATGCATAGATAACTCCTTGGGAAGATAGGACATGAGCTTGCTATACTTTGCGTAGGCTGAAGTGATTCTGTGGTTATAAACTCAGCCACAAAGCGAGTGAACCACAAAAGCGGCTTCACTTTCCAAAATGGTGACGCGGAAAAAGATACAACGCTAAGGAGAGACTTATCTTGGGGTCTACATATTCCATGGTTTAACAAAGGACGCGAAAAGTAGGCTACCGTATGCACAAATAAACCGGAAAGTATGAAAATTAAATGAAACGGGCTCACCGGAGAAAAGTTCGAAGTATCCGGCGCTGAGATTCTTCCGGAGTGGTCAGCCTGTACCGGGAACACGGATAGCGGTACGAAAAGAAGATCGAGTTGCAGGGAACTTTTCTTTGGTACAGTGAAAGATTCCCTGTTATCTAGCCATAAAAGAACAACGCCGATGACGCCATAGCTAGTCTGAAACGACTAGATCGGTGAGGGAGTTAAAGCTAGAACATAAAGCCTCAACCTCAATTACTCCAGTTCCCTTGGTGAAGAAACACGCTGTGTCACCTGCCAAACCGGTCGAAACTAAGGTCGAGTCGAAGACACGTGAAGTGAATACGCCTCGCCTAGGTGACTCGTTTACTGATAGTGGCCTTATCGTTCGTAACTTTGCTGAATCCACGGCAGCCCTCCCCAAGGAACGCAGGCTGGATGACCTCTAGTGGTTCAAGCTGTGCGTAAACAAAAGGCTTTTACCTGGTTTCCTCGGTGTCGCTATCAGGAAACTAACCAGATTGGGGAACTTCCCTGTAGATACGCCAAAACCGTGTAGTCATCTCATCCCCAAAGAAACGTAAAGCTTTACTGCGCTTTACATTCAAACTCAAGGGTAGTAATGGCAGCGTCCATCCGGACCTCCCACTGGTAGATCGACTAAGTAAAAGGACGCCATCAAATGCTTTAAGAGCATGCGGGCGGCTAATGAGCAAGGCCTCCGTCTAGTGAGTTTTCAGGTGGTCAGCCAGAAGTCAAATTCTGCCCTACCAGAACCCCTCTAGTTAGAGTAAGACTAAGGGCTGGTCGTGCCGAGTTCCTTCGGGTGGTGTTTAGTAATAGGCGTAGCCTGAGGATCAAAGTAAACGAGGTGCGTCTGCTTGTAGGCGAATCTCTTCCCTACACCCTTGCTGTCACCGAAACGTGGCTGTCGCCAGATATCACAAAAGGTGAGGTAGGTTTGCCTGGCTACCCACTGCTTAGATGTGCTCGCTCCGCTGGCCGCCAAGGTAGAGGCGTCACTCTTTAAGTGAGTTGTGAACTTAGTGTGTCGTGGACGTGTGTGTTACATTCGCCAAGTTAAACTGTTGTGGCCGTGTCGACTATTGTGTGCACTTCCTCTGTCCGGTTTACGCTGGTATATCAAAGTCCTGGAATTATCTCCAGGAAGGTTATTGAAGTTATTCGTACTCAGGCTGCCAATAGGTGTCTAATCCTGGGTGACTTCAACCTCTCTGAAGTCTGCTGGACTGATTTACCTTGCAGTTAGGCGGTGGCGCTTTAGATTCGGACCTCCTGCAGCTAACATTACAACCGCCTATGCATCAGTTCGTGGACTACCCGACTAGATATATGCGCAACTAAATTCCGCCTACCTTTGATCTCATTTTTGCGTGTCACACGCTTTCGTACTTGCTAATACCTACGGCTGTCTTCTAGGACCCAGTGCCCATTTCTGTATATCCTTTCGATGTCCTATAACTAATTTTCATCAAGCTACCGCTGGGGCATGCCCAAGTGTTTAGTGGGTAGACGCAATGAGAGGCAAGGCTATAGTTCTGCGTCGTGCAATCACCGTGGCTGACACCGTTGCGACAGCTTAGGGGACATTTAAGGTATACCACACCGAGATCTCTACTCCCAACATCCCATTCATTACTAAACGAGTGACACAGGCTCAGCCTCCTTGGATAGATCATACAGGTAGATACCTGCTCTGAAAGCGCTCCAAGTACTGACAAGCTTACCAAAAGGTTTCACCAACCAGCACCTACGAAAGCTATCGAGCGGTTAGGAATAAATGTAAGCAACATCTTAGAACTCTGCGTCTTCAGTACGAATAGTATTCAGCTAACGCAGCGGTAACAAGTCCAAAAAGTTCTTTGCTTCCGTAAAGATACCTAATGGCACAAACTCGTCTATAGAGGCTTTACTACCAACGGACGGGACCCGTGGGCATACCGACTATGATAATGCTTGGTTACTTAATGAACAGTATACTGGTGTCTGTTCCCGTGCGGTCTCCCTACCCCGGGTTGCGCTTGTCACAAAAGTCCTAGATGATGCTTGCCTAACTGAAATCAGCATAACGGAGACACCAGCCCTCGGGCAATTGCAAGCGCTAAATCTTGCCAGAGCTTCTGGCGCTGCTTCAATACATCCGAAGCTGATGCATGAATTAGCCGCTGAGCTAAGTGATCCCCTGACATGCGTGTTTACAATATCACACGAGGGCTGTGCTTCACCTTCGAAATGGAAGAAGGCAATCATCTCTCCGAGTTTTAAGGGCAGTGATAGAGCTCTGCCCGCGGATCACCGACCTGTCAGCTTAACAAGCGTAGTAGTTAAGTTGTTTGAAAATTGGTCAGGGTTTCCGTGGAGAACCATCTGCTTAAGTTTAAGCTTCTCAGTGCGGCACAGTACGGATTACGTAAGAGATGTTCATGGCTGACCAATTTACTTCTAGCCGGTGAAAGTTGGGCTGAGGCCGTAGACAACGTTCACGCTATCGACGCGCTTTTCCTTGACTTCTCGAAAGCCTTTGATACTGTCCCACATCAACGGCTCTCATTGAAGTTGAGGTCGTCTAAGATATCTGGGTCCGCCCTTAACTGGGTTTCTGCTTTCCTATAGGGGAGAGAACAGTGTGTACTCGTGGGGCTTGGCCTTTCGCTTAGGCAAACTAGCCTTAGTGGCGTTCTCCAGGGTCGGTTCCAGGGCCGTTGATTTTCGCAATTTATGGCAAAGACCCACCTCAGGCTCTAAAAGTACCGTCTCCATTGTTTCTGATGACCTCAAGCTCTAGCATAATGTGGATATCCCTGGGGCTCTGAGGCACTACAGAGGGCCTTGGACAGGCTCTGGGATTGGGCAACCTTAAGGCTGATGTCTATACATCAGGCTAAATCTTCTGTCCTCCGCGTTTGAGATGATAGTCTCTCCACGCGCTATGTGGTTGGCTAAGTAAACCCCTCGTTGTCTCTCAGCAGGTTTGTATACAGCTCACCCACACCCCATTGCTTCCTTCTGCGGACACCTGGAGGAAGGCTGCTTGTAGAGGGTTTCGTATGTTGTGGTTTATTCTCCGCTCCTTCGGTGTCATAACGGCCAATAATTTTGTGAAGCTATCACAACTTTGTGTGACCCCAATTGGAGTACTGTGTTCAGGCATGTCCATCTTGTCTTGTAAGGGACAATATGGAACTGGAGAGGGTTTTGCGAGTGGGTACAAGGTAAGCGCAAGGAGTACGGAAGCAAATGTATCCCGAACGTTTGCTTAGCTTGGGTATCCACTCATTGCAATACCGCATAATTAAGAGAGACTTTATCCTCAATTGTCGTATCTTAATGGGTAAGAGCAGTCCAGACTTGTCCTGGCTATTTAGTCCCGCCAAGCTGCCTAGTCGCCCAAGTCACACGTTGATGCTGCATAACCTGCGGTCTGACCGGGTAAGGACGGAAACTCGCTCGTCACGCCGAGTTATTGTACATTGGAACTCGCTTCCGGAGCGCGCGCTTAGCCAGGCTACGGTCGAGGGTTTCGATCGTCAGTTAGAAACTCCGGAGATGCAGTATCAAACCTACCCCTTCTCCTAACCGACTTGTCTCTTTAGCTTCCGCTTCGCTATTTTTAAGTTCTTCACACACTTTGGTATTATTATTAGTTAACTGACATTCCTCCTTTAGTTTTCTTAGCTTACCCTTCACACTTTTACTCCACAAAAGTCGGCCTGGCAGTGACTGCCCGGCAGGAAAGCATGGGTAGTAATTGTTTGGACTGGGTGTGAGGCGGTCGCTGTTTTAGGCTTTTTTATATCTCAAGCAGACCAAGCAATGTCTGACCCGACGATAAGCAAAAGAAGGAACATTCACGGGATTGTCCTATCGATCCGGTCCCAACTGAACTTGAACTCGGACTTGTACCTCACACTTGGCTGACGTTCCCAGGTGCTGACAGTTATTATCCCTCAGACCGACCGTTTTGGAGCACGTGCCCCGCCAGTTGTAACAAAATTACTGGCCACGATTCTTGTTCCTCACCTCACGTTAGAAGGTGAAGCTGTGATTAGGGGAGAGCAGGCAGACTTTTGCTCGGAGTGTAGTTGTACAGACCCTATATTCACACTACAGCAGGTGCTAGAGCAGCGTCATATATACCGCAAAACGAAAATAGCTGTGTTCCTTGATTTCAAAAGTGCGTTCGGTTCAGTCGACCGATGGACTGTTCGAAATAATTGCGCAGAAAGATATTCCAACGAAATATATGAACATCCTACTGCTCTATACTCGAAAACTACAGGTCGCGTCAGGGTCTACGGTGGTCGTTCGGATAGCATTCCGACCACAAGTGGCATTCGTCAAGTTCTGCCGATTTCCGCATTTTTGTAAAATTTCGTCGTGGTTCCTATCATGGAATGTTTCCATGCGGAAGCTCACGATGAAGCCTTTGATGCCCTGCCTGGTGAAAGTTTCTTCACAAACGCTGGGAAACGTATGGATGTATTTTTGTTGACTTCAGCAGGGCCTTTGCCAACGTTCCACATGAAAGGCTGCTTTATAAACTACGATTAATCAATCCTTCTTGGTATTTCTTGCCTGGATCGCTGATTTTTTGGATGACTGGTCATTGCAAGTTGACGTGAACTAGACTTACTCTGCTCCTGTGCTCATGACTAGCGGTGTCTTACAGGGATCGGTCCTGGGCATATGAAGTTTCAAGATCTTCATTAACGACCTTAAGTCCGCACTTCAGTTAAAGTGCTTGGTTACGCTGATGAGGAAGTAGTGGATGGGGGTGTCCTGGCTTGAAGACGCGGACCGATTACGCACTACACTTGCTACGTTATACGCGCGTTCAGTCAAATGGCGGTTGCCCATAAATCGTGATAAGTGCTCCATCCTTCCTATTGGTGCTCCTGAGCTTTTCGGGACGTACCACATTGGTGGAGCCTTTCTCGAAACCTCAATCCCTGATAAAATCCTAGACGTGTTGGTGTCATCTGATCTAGCGAGTACACAGGGCACCTTACGAAGGGTTGCTGCTGCCAACAGGATGTCCCGGGCCAAAGAAGAGCCTTCATGCGTTCGACTTCGGACGTTTTCCATCTCTTGTTTATTTCCCCTGTGCGCCCTATTCTTGAATACGGATTACCTGCAGTTTTCCCTCGCACGAAGTTCGTATTTGCCCTCATTGAGAAGGTCAAACGACGGGAATCTAAACATACCTAGGAGATACGGGACTTGCCTTATCCCCTATACGTATATATGGTTAGCGGCATCCGGTTTCGGATTTGCCTGTCACTGTGGCCAGTCACAGGACGCCTGCGTCTACAGAGGAAATATGGGTGCCTTGCACTGCACCACCCACAGCTCCAACCACACCCGATATCCAGTGTAAACACGAAGGAATAAGACCGGGAGGCCTGTGGATGGGAGCCAGATTTCATCCACGGAGCCGGCCCACAGTCCTTCACAGGCAAACACAAGCACGCTGTATTTGTGAATCAAGCGCACACAAGGCGGTGGCTGGACCGTAATCCGCTCCACAATGGGTGCTTGGAATCATACTATGAGCCCAGTACGGCTACAAGGACCGTGCACCCCGTCCCCTGCAGCAATGACAAACCGTCTCCTGGTGCCAGTATGGACGAGGTAGTAGACAGGTGGCCATCTTGTCAACCTGCACAACAAGCACAGACACAAAGGGAATTTCAAGCATCAGCCAATCAATTGAAACGACAAGAGGAACTCAAAGAAATCCAATAATTCATAGAGTTAAGGTGACATAGCTCTCTGCTAAATTAGCATGTGAAATAAGTTGGTTAACAAAGGATCCGCGATAAGTAAAACATGTCCACAAGTTACTGAAAAAGGCTGCAAAAGCAACAAATACCAAGTATAAGTGCACTTAGCGTAAGGACCGTGGCCACGTAATAGAAGCTTATTCAGGTAGGAAAAATAAGCAAATAACGTGGAACGAACTTTAGCTAGCTTAAAAAGAACTATATTAAGTGTAACATGGTTTAGCCCAACTGCGGTGAAGTAGCATCAAGAATGCAACATCAGCCTCAGCATGAGGCAATATATATGTATATATATATGGCAACGGTTTATGAATAGACATTGAGCCACCGAACACCATGGAACTCAAAACAAGGTACAGAACAAGTAAAAGAAAATACAACACATCAAAGTCCATGGTTTTGTCAGAGGGAGAGATACTACCCGGCTGCCGAAGCCGAAATATGGTATCGATTAAGAGAACCACTCCGAGCCATTGATTGAATAGACTGTCCGCAAGACAGCGGAGCCAATTCAGGGAATCGCGCCTATTAAGACCAGGTGACCGCTTGCTGATTTCATAAGCCTTTCGCTTGTTCCTTTGTCAAACAGGCTCCCAATGAAATTAAACGGAATTTCCATCGCCATTTTACCCAACTTTTGGGCCCCTTTATGTGTAGATATATGGAAATTTAGGACATACTGCCCGTTTCCTCAATCGATTTTGTGATTCAACTACTTTTAGTGCTCGTCAGGGAGTCGATGATATCTTTCCTCGCATGGGTTCATCTACTAGTTTGGAATTTAAAATCCGACATCTCAGGAGATCTACCCTGCAACTAGAATATGAAGATATAGTAAGCTAATTACATTAACACTAACGAAACATGTTTTGAAATGAAACCCTGATAAATAAAAGATAGAGAAACGACGTTATGTGTGAGAGTACTTAAAATTTCTTAAAATGGATGTAGGTTGTAATATGGGGTAATGTTTATGTTGACGACATGACAATTGGTACTAAAGATAAAACTAAGTCCCTTGTGTGATTTCTTCGATGCGTGCTATGGAAAAACAGGGTGAATGAATTTTGAACTGTTAGAATGCGGTGGGCAGTGTGGGATATTACAAGGTAAATGAGGTTCACAATGCAACTGCTAGGGAAATGAATATGTGAACTCCATATTTCACGCATTTGTGTATAGAATACCTTGAATAAATGGTAGTTGCCAACTGGACAACAATATATGTAACCTGGTTTAAAAAGTTGATTTCCTTCGAACGTTGAAATGTATGCGGATGAATCTTCCGCATAGAAATGTGTAAACGTTAGATATGCAAAATATGGTAAGAAGCGAAGGTTTGTAACGTAATTAATAGGAAACGAAAAGCGCTCTCTTTATATTGCATCTCCTCAATCCATCGATCAGAATTACAGCGAGCAGCTTTCGATGTACGTGGTGGACGTCCGCCAGGAAAAAAGGATTACGGAGGATTAAGCACATGAATGTACGCCATGCGTACATGAAAGCTGCTTGATTTCGCTGGTGTGCTTTGGTTGTTTAGTAAAGGAAGGATGGCCTAAATGGAATGCGAAAGATGAAACACGTGTGCCAAAATATAGTGAATTGGTATACCTATAACTTGGCTAAGCGTGGAATGAGTGCTGTTTGGGATACTGAGAACGTAAATGCGGGAAGCTTGCGGAAGCAATCAAGTAGATGTAATTTCCACCTGTAAGGCGTTGGTGAATAAATGTAGGTCTTTGAATTGTGGAGCATTATACGGTCTTAAAGTGTGCATAATGACATTGGCGGTTTTCTAAAAGAATTCACGGGGAAAAAGGTGTTGGACGATAGTTTAGACTGGTTACCGCGCAACTTTGTGTCTTAGGAGTTAAATTGTTTAAACGGTTTTCTATTATGTCAGAGAGCATATTTTTTGAATGTGACTAGCTAATGAAAAATAATTACCAGGTGCTTATTAAACGCACGTTGCTTTTACCGTTTCATTGCCCCAGAAGCCCTAGTAGTTCAGGTATGCTGTTTCCCAGCGGGCATGTAGAAAATCAACTGGTTAATTGATGTGCGTTATTTCACTAATGTTTAGTGCGTTACCCCTCTCCATATTTTCCGGCATTATGTTCCAGGTACCTGCAACCGGTACCAGGCCATTCATGGGTTCATATGGCTTACTTCATGTATGAATAGTCGTAAGGCCTTAAGCACGGGAATATTGTCCATAGCCCTGTGGTCCTGAGGGAATTTAGGTTGCCTTACATAGGCTTTGGGAGTGGTCTATCTTATGTTTGACACCCAATAATAGGATCAACAGCTCTGAAATACCAATCGGAGCTGCTAATCCTCGGCGGTGTTATAATCCCTGTTGTCACTCAGCACGTTGCTTTGGGGGTTTGCACTCACCAGCACCTCATTCTGGGGACAAATGGAAGAAGACAAACTGTCCGGAGGTTCCCTATAATGTTGCTTATTTGCTACTCTTTCGGAATCCCGGCGGCCGACTTGTTTGTGGAGCTATTCTAGGCATTCGTCCGACTGCATGTAGAATATTGTATCCACGTTTAGCAAAGCGCTTGCTCGAAATGGGGATGTACTGCATGCACTACGCAAGGATGAGAGGGGACCTGATCCGCACTTAGCATATTTTGAAAGGTAAGCTCGGCATGGACTTGGCAGGCCTATTTAGTCCAACTACTTTACCTAATCTTTGCGGTCACCCAGCGGGAAATATAACCCGATGTTACCAGCTTACCACAGGGTATATGAACAGGATGTCACGGTTACGTTGTTGACGCTTTGGGCCTGGTTAACCCCCAGAGCACGGAGTACAAGCCACCACACAGTGTAGTGGGTGTGATCGCGCAGCAGCGCTATATGCAGCACAAGCATGTGGTCCATTAGGTGCACGAAAGGAGCGGGAAATGAGACAAGTCTTAAGCAACGCCTCACTGGCAGCTTCCTTCTAACAATGGCGATACCACGTTTAGCTAATGTGATAACACTGAGCGAAACGGAGAGATGCCGAAACCATGAAACGGTGATCGAGGGAACGACCCTTAATCTACTTTGTGTATGCCAAAGCGATACGTTTACTAGCGGTCACATCAACAGTAGTCCGCCGCCATGGTTGTGGTGGTCGTTTAAGCAAGCATATCTAGGAGCGGCACGAAAGGTCAAGGGAAACATGAGCTGTCCAGTCCCAGGCCAAATGCTCTCGTACCTATGGGTAAAGTCATTCACACACCCCACGCCGCGGATCATTTAGCAGCTGGGAGGTAAGATGACAGCAGAAATGCAGCGTGAGCACAAGGCGTGCATGAACCACGGATGGTAATTCAATCGTAGTTCTTACCTTTTCCATACATGTTATCCTGGTGCTTGGCAAAGCACAACGGTTCTTCAGGTTGGTTAGAAGATGAAGGTGTGAAAAAGAAACCTTTGAGAGAAAGTGTCTCATCACAACGCGGCAGAAATGCGCGTACTTTTGTTGTTCTTAGCTACACCTGAACACTCCCATCATGTGTGATCCCGATGGCGAGGTTGGCCTACGTGCTGTAATCATGAAGTAGGGAAGACACCGCATTTGGGAGCGGAAGCGATGGCGTGATAATAGAGGAACGCAGAAATAGGAAACTGCAAAAAAGGACCTACAAACACCAATGCCAGGTAAAGTGTCTTGTCCATTGTACGACGCTCTCACCTGATGATACCAAGGACCGCAGTCGGAGCACATAACCCAGCTAACAACCTGCCCACTCTGTGCCTCGCAGTCTGCTTGAAGACACAAGGCGTACATGTTATTGTCGTAATTGACTGGGAGTTTTGGGTAGCAAGGACGCTTTCTCGGAGGCGTAAACACTCTGGCGGTGTCGGTGTGCATATTTCTAAAACGGTGTGGGGTCCTTTCTTCCTCCTGACCGACGGACGCGTCTGAAATGGGCACTATGCGTTGCTTACTTCTTTTGCCTTCCCAGATATGCTCATTCCTGCCTTCTGCTGCTGATTCCTTTATGGTTTCAGGGGCAGAAACCGCAACCTCAACGTGAGAACTACTTAGGCGGTGTTGTATCTCCCACAACTGATCCAGCATCTCCCCATAGTTTGCATCGCCAAGGCTACAAACCTGCACCTGAAAAGCACCAAGAACCTAACTGCATCCGCGAGGCTGCTGTTCCCTAGTTACCGGAGCAACTGGTGAACTCGACGGCAGGAGGCCGATGGCGGACAAGGTTGATGCGGTTACACGCGGATGTCGCGCGTACCACACAACCCTACGGTTGTTGCGCAATATTTCTTTCACCGGTCGGCATGCAGCGGGCAAGGGATGCACAATGTGAGCACAAGGATGCAGCCATCGTCGACTGAAGCTGCATTGGCAAGTTACGTCCTCACGCATTAACGCAGTGTATTGCCTAGGGCATCGTTGCACTTGAAATGTACCATTAGACAATCGGTCAATATCACCTTCTCTTATGTGCAATGGCATCGCAAAAGCCTCCTAGCATACCCTGAAAACTGATACGCAGCCTGTCCAGGCCTATCAAAGCAAGAGTCTAATGCGTGCTCATACATGTCCGTTTTGCCCATCAAATCTTGCTACTGGGGTTGAGCATCATGCACGCGGTTAACGACCGCTGTAAGCAGAACTAATAACGACGTTCGTTCCGAAAGACTGCGCTTCAAATGCTTATTATCGTTCTCTACCAATTTTGTTGTATAGCAGACGAACAAACAGGTCGACTTCAAGCGGTGAGCTGCCCATGATGGGACAAACGGTAAAGAAGTCCTTATCAAATACCTGTGCGCCTCGGCGTTTCGCGCATTAATGGCTGTCAAGCAGCTGAAAAACAACGTGGTGCTCCCAGTATACATCAAATTCCCAACCCCCTGCTTAATAAGCAACCTGTCCGTTGCAGTTTTCGCGGATAACCCGTTGCAGCGACGTGTGACATCCCGCAGTAAATGGAAACGGCACCATCAAATGCGCGTAAAGGGATACAAGTTTTGAAAAGCATGGACCTGAGCCATGCACTTATCACCAATGTACTTGCTACCACAGTCGCTGGTAGCATGAGGCGCAGGTTGCGCACGGCGCTCACATACGATGCGGTTGTCTCATTCGGAAGCAACGCGTAGCAAAATGAATGCCTTATACCTTGTACATCTACCAGCATGCAGCGCCATATATATATATATATATATATATTGCACAATCTGTGGTACAGATATTGTGCCAACGGAATCATGGCGGTATGGGAGAACAGTATGAATATAGGAAAAGAGCAACAACAAAAGCTTTTTGGCCAGTGTACCACTCACATTTTCTGAAATATTTTCAGTTTGTGTTTTAGGGGAGGAATGAGGGTCACCGCAGCACACCGAAGCACACGTTCGTCACTGACATCGATCTTGAGCCATGGCCTTCAAGGTCTTCAAACACCAGTTAGCCGTCTCTCTCGGACTCCAACCAAATAGTCGACAAGCTCCGGCCGGGGCCAATTGTTTTTCAGATTGTCATACCACTACTCAAATTTGCAGGCTGTCCACCAGACCGTCTGTTACAGCCCTGTTCAGCAATCGCAAACAACGCGCGACGCGCGTAACGTTTGATAGGCATGCGCAATACAGGCCCCAACCACCGCAGTTGATGCAGTGCGATGAGCTCCCCGAGCGAGCTGCTTCCACCTTCCAAGACGCGCTGTCTAACTTCAACATTGCTGACGCTGTGCCGCCACCATATACGGGCAGTGGACCACAGACAGCGATGCTCGAAGACGGATAGCCTGTGCAATTCGTCTTTACGAATGGGCCAGGTCTCGCAACCCTACAACAGTACAGAACGTACAGTTGCGCAATAGACCCGCCGTTGGATGGAGAGAGGAATATCGCGGCGACGCCACATGAGCCTCAGCCCAGAAAAGTCTAGACGTGCTTTCAAGATGGGCCTTCCCTGAGACTGCAGCGGATGAACCAGTCCTCCCTGGCGTATCGCCGAGGTCGCGGTGACCTGCTTTTTACCAGGCGCCTCCTGAGAGGAGAGATGGGGAAAGAGCTGCGATCGTGCTTTCTATTCAATGCAAACTGTTCAATTCGAAGCCACAACTGGAAACATTTAAACCCAGAAGGCTCCGAGTTTGTCCTGCTCTCGCTCTATCTACTAGCGTAGTCAACGGGTGGAACAACTTGCCGAAGTATCTGGTCGATGCCCAGACTGAGAAAGGTTTCAAGCGGCTGTTAGATTATTATCTTTTGAGTACGGTGGGTTCTTGCAGTTTCTACGGTAGCCGTTACTGTCCTTTGTAGATTACCGCTTAACCTCGAGTCGCGGCTTCTACACAGTGAACGGGAATCGATGCAGCTGACACAGGATTTCCTTTTTCTGCTCTCTACAACCATATGTACCTTATGTACGCAAACTATATCGCCCTGCTTTGCAAGGATGTTGAAGCGGCACAACCAACCCTGAGTAGCCTCTCTGGAGTGGTCCCATTATTTGGTATGCGCTTTGCACCTTCAAAGCGTTACTCCGGGACCGCTGGTCACTTTATTACCACTTGACTCTTGCTAACAAGGAACTCGATGTGGTCGCTCAATTCATCCTTTAAATCAAGATCTCCTGGAGCAGGATACCTAGGCATTAATTGGGTTGACAGGGTGTTAAAAATAAAGTAATATTTTATGCTCGAAATCATCGAGCCATACCAACTCAGGTATGATCAAAATTTACAAGCAATTATGTGGCGCAACAGATACGTTACAACGCTCGTAATTGGCTGTGGCCAAAGTTGTACAATTTGCAGTAACATTCGAAGCACTCATGAGGAGCAAACGCAAACGGGAATTGACAGTAAAAGGGTCTCAACTGCGCGTAGAGTAACCAAAATACTACAGTCGTTAGAGTGTGGATAATACATGAAAACAGAGTAACTTTGTTCCCCTTGTCAGTAGAATATCTAAAGTGACTTGTCGATATTCCAGTGTGTGACAGCGGGCAGCTACTTTATTCAGTGTCCTTAGTTTTAGGTCTTTGTTTTGGGTACATCAGTATTTCTAAGTCTGCCAACTCCTGGTTCAACAACCCGCTGAAGAAGGAACACTCATCGAATAATCTTATATTTCCAGTCTCGCTTGCACCTGAACTTGGCATCCGCATCAGCAATGATTGGCGCGTAGAAACTGACGTCAGCTCACGCATTGCAGAGGCCAGAACTGCCTTTTTGTACCTGAGGCATCTTTAGCAACAGAAGGGAATTACCCTCTATCTGAAAGCCAATATAGACAATACCGCGGTGAGGACCGTTCTGCTCTATGGGAGTGGGACTTCGCCCCTTAAGTCTGAAGACCGGAAGATTCTTCAAGCCTTTGCTCAGCTTTGTCTGCAAAGCATTGCTGGTTTCGGTTGGCACCAACAGGTCCGCAACGATGATGCGGGTGGGAGAGTACTAGGTGGTGATAAGCATGCTAACTCTTCAGAATGACAGGTAGCACTGAATATGTTGCCTTAGCTCAGGCACGTGCTACATATGCCTGGTCAAAGGTTACCTAGGATGGCTTTGTTTAGTCTTCTAGGTGTAAGTTGGCACAAGGCTTGAGGTGGACAGAAGTTGACTTGGTAGCAGAAAATGAAGTTGTTGACGACCAAACTGGGTGCCGTTGGTCCGTCTCACCTTCCGGGCTGGGGTTCACATGACTGGCCTAGTGCTGGGCTCAGAACTTTGCAGAAGATGGCGCGCAACGGACACCTTTGGCGCGTCTGCTGTCCGCTTCTAGTCGGATTGCCTGTTTAAAGTGTGTTTGGTGTTATTAGCT
The DNA here is from genome assembly GCA_944474145.2 of Dicrocoelium dendriticum. Classification (NCBI taxonomy): domain Eukaryota; kingdom Metazoa; phylum Platyhelminthes; class Trematoda; order Plagiorchiida; family Dicrocoeliidae; genus Dicrocoelium; species Dicrocoelium dendriticum. The sequence continues at coordinate 61,320,730 of OX104071.1, read as the reverse complement.
TCGAGCTGACGGCTGATTATGACGCGGGGCAGGGAACGCCGCAAGGAAGTTGTCTCACTGATGCCTCCTATTCTTTGCATGGTAGCCAACCGTTTTATGACGATATGTGGTCTACACAAGGCATAGGCGCCTTGACCCTTAATCTTTGCTTAGGGTAGGATGGTTTCTAGGTACGCTTCCTTCTCTCCCACTTGTTATTCTTCCCTCCATAAGTCATCATGGTTGTATGGCAGCGAAGCATAGTTCAACTGACCGATGTACTGCTTCTGTTGCTGCTGCCGTTGTTGTTGTTGTTGTTGTTATTACTCCGCTAACAGCTGCTTTATAATGGGGAGCATCCACGTACCTGAAGTAAAATGGCATGGCCTATCTTATGAGACGGCGACAAAATACTTGGCTGCAGAGCTTGTCGGATTGACACTAGAAGTCCCTTACACCAACTTGTAGATCAATCCAGCAGGTAGATGAAGACCCTGCTCCTCACTTGGACCTAGTTTTTGCAGTCCATTGACGTTGTAGGTGACCTAAATTACGGTGCCCCTTTGGAAGCCCGTGATAATGTGTGTTTGTCATTCAGTTGTGCTGTCATTAGAGACTACGATTCACGCAGTGTCCGAACGCTACACATTTAAATAAATAACTAAATATATAGTTTATTCTCTAATTTGTCGAGACACACCAAGCAAGACGTGCTCAATATTTACATGCAATATTGCTTCGCAACAAACAGGTTGCCATGAGTGTAGTCGGAAGTAAGCCGAAGGTTGTACAGGCTGCGGAAATTGTGTAAGTAGTCATGATGGATAGAGTCTTCAATAAAATGACGAACGTTGAATTCTAGCGTGCATAGTGTAAACAGTCAGGGCACTACATGTGTAATGAAAACGATACATATAGGCACGGTGTAACTTATTATTGAAAGTGTCAGGGCAATATTGAATAATGATTCTGGTCGACGTGCCAGTAGTTAATTATGGGCAGGGACTTTATTCGGTGGCGAGTCCCATCCGCCACGTTGCAGTGTTGTTACACCGACCTTTGTGGTTTTTTATAGGGAGAACGCTTTCCAGGCGAAAACCCACTACATCCTGGAACACTGTCAGAAATTTGTTTGTGCACTAATATACAACTGGCAGACCAGGTTGTTGACTGATATCACACTCAGATATCCGCAGTCAAATGACCTTCAATTTCCTCTGTTATTTGAGCAGGTATCTTTAGCATGGCCACCATAATGGCTGAGGCGATTTGAGGATGGGAGCGTCACGAAGAATCGTCTTTGTGGGTATCCAGTTGGGCGAAACGTCAGTTTCTTGCGTCTGGATTTTTCAGGAGTATGTATTCCTCTTAGGAGTGTGAAGTTCTCGAGTCCAGCTATCGTCATTGGACAACGGTCATGGTAATGAGTGCAGTTGTATCCGTTTGTTGTACAGCCATGTGCTTCCTAGGTCCTTATTGGTTGTCCTGTCCTGGAAAAAAGCGATTTCTCGTTTCAATCCCAGATCACCAAGAAGTTCCGGACCTCGGAGAAAAGGGAAGGTGAGAGACAACTAAGGCCGCAACGAACAGGCGTGGAAACGAACATTGTTAAAATCTTATGTTTTAACCTTTAGAGTGGAGACAAATGATGTACAATACGCAGCAATGATTGTGCTGAAAGTGTCTTGAATATTTTTCGAAAGCAGTGGCCCTATAAGTTGGTGGCTACTATCTACGTGGAATACAGAGCGTTGCGCCATTAAGCAGAAACGCAGTATCAGTTTACTATGATGCGACTATTGCGTGGAAAGACAGAAAGCAGAGTTCAGGGACCAGCGGCGTTAGAATGGTGGATGGAAGGCTGGTGGCCAGCTTACAACGAGAGGGATTCAAAGGTCAATTGGTTGTAAGTCAACGGATAGATAGGACACAAGCACTGAGTAAAAATTATCGGGTGATCAAGAAAGAAAGACGACACGAGGGTACTGGAGGTAAAGTGCTATGGCCTATTGAAATAGGAAAATCCCATGTGATCTAACCTCCTACAAAGGTGAGTGTCGAAACCTTTGCTGCAAAAGCCGACCCAGCTTACTAGGTGATAAATCGGTAAGTTCCCCATGCAGCATCTTGCTGGATGATGGTAAACAAGCGGCTCGGGATACGTTTTGGTCCACCTACTCTAATATATCCCGCACCACATCACTATTTCGGTGCAGAAAGTTGCCAAAGCAAAGCCACCATATTTGGATACACTCGCACCCCAGCTACTGAAGAGACGCGCGAGATGCTTTCGGACCTACCAGGCGGCTCTTTTGGAATGTGCTTTTTGCCGTTATCATGAAGCGCGCAATGTTTGTAAGGCATTTACGAACTAATGGGCTTAGCCATAAGATGGAGCTGGCTAACGGCCTCCGCAAACCCCAAACGATTCTTCGCCTACGTCAATAGGCGTAGTAACCTTGGCTCCTCTGTCCCGGTGTTATTCGGAAATGCCGGCGCCACTGCCGACACACCTTGACAAAGCCTGCCTACTCAGTGTGCAGTATGACGAGCCTTTTGTTCGGGTGGAGTAGGTTCAGCAAGAAAACATAGGGATGAGAATCCTACAGGACTCCTGTTAAACGCTTCTAAAACTCGGTGACACAAATCCTACATCTTCTTCAGGGACTAACTCCTAAATCCGCTGGAATGAATGTTACTCAACCAAAGCTTTTCTACTAACTCGCAGGCGAGCTATGTGGCCCAATTACACCTTTGGTTCAGTTGTCGCTTTGCAGTTGCTCCTTGCCCAAGGACTGGAAAATGCTATCGTCCGTCCAATTTTTAACATGGGTGACAAACATCTTCCTGTCAATTATAGACCGGGGGTTTGACAAGCTTACTGCTCATGTTATTGAAGAACTTGGTCAGGGACGCGATTGCAAACCATCTAAGGGAACGTGGTCTGCTCAGTCCACTTCAACACGATTTTCGCAGGGGTCGCTCCTGCATGACCAATTGGCTAGTTGCATGCGAATGTTGAGTGGGTGCTTTGTATCTGGGTCATGGAGTAGGTGTTGGCTTTCTTGACTTCTCCAGAGCGTTCGACGCTGTACCACGTTCTCGCATTTCCTTGAAGCTTCGGTCCTATGGCGTATCAGGGAGTGCTCTACACTGGATCACCATATTGCTGGAAGCGAGAGGTGTGTGTTGATGTGGAGTCTCATCACTAACAACCACAGAAGTACATCAACCATTTGCAGTGATGCTTCGTTGCCATGCAACTATGATGAGGTATGAAATAAAGAATAATAAGAGGGAGAAAGAGGGAACTTACCAGAAAACCTTACTGCCCTAAACAAACATTCGGGGTCAAGGCGCCTACACCTTGTGTAAACAACATACCATCCCACATAGCTGACCATGGTGCAAAGGTGGCATGAAGGAGACACTTTTCTTGCGGATTTCTTTGCTACGCATCATAATCAGCCATTAGCTTGCAGCTAACCCAGCACTAAACCCACTTTACACAGGCAATCCGATTGGAAGCTTGCAACGGACACGCCACTGGTGTCGGTTGTGAGCCAAGTCCTGTAAAGTCTCAAGGCGAGCATAAGGCGCCACGTGGACTCCGGCTCGGAAGGCAAGACGGACCAACGGCACGCAGTTTGATCGTCACAAACTTCATTTCCCGCAACCAGCTCAATTTCTGTCTACATATAGCTTTGCGCCAACTTACACCTGGAAGACTAAACAAGGCCATCCTAGGTAATCCAGGTATACGTAGCACGTGCTTGAGCCAAGGCAACTTGTTCAGTGCAAACTGTTGTTTTAAGGAGCTAACATGTTTGTCACTGCCCGCATCATCGCTGCGGACATGCTAATGCCATCCGACACCAGCAATGCTTCGCAGAAAACGATGAGCAAAAATTGGAAGGCGCCTCAGGTCTTCCGACTAAAGCAGCCTAGTCTCACTCCCATAGAGCAGAACGGCCTTCACCGCCTCCTTGTCCACACTGCCTTTCAGCTGAAGGGAACCTCCCTTTTATCGCCAAAGATGGCTGGCTGGCCGAACAACCTCCTCGTGGTGCCAGCTGGGTGGATTGGGTTTACCCCTTCCAGCAAATAGTTCGGCGGCAGTGTTCCAGGACGTGGTGGGTTTCCGCCTGGCAAGCGTTCTCCCTATAAAAAGCCACAAATGTCCGCTTAACAACACTGTGACGTGGCGGTTGTGACTCGCCACCAAATAAAGTCACCCATTGCTTATCCGGACGACCGCTTCAAGTCCCCAGCCATCAAGCACCCATTTAACACTGGCCGCACGTTCAAGCACGATCAAAAAGACTGGAATACATTTACTAATTCCATAAATACGGCTAAACGCCCACATACACACTTACATACATTTATATATCAACCTATGCGACAATCCCATTGATCCATTGTACCTTGACTGCTCACAGTTTGAACTCTTAAAATGATCATGTCTGTGCAGACGTGCCTCGCTTAGTCGAGAATAAACATTTTATTTATTTATTTAAAAGGCAGTTCTGTCCTTTGTAATGCGTAGGCTGACGTCAGTTTCTATGCGCTTATCGGTGCTGGTGCTACTGCCAACATAAGTGAATTGATCAACCACCTCAAGTTCTCGTTAGCAAGGGTCAGGGTGTCATAAAGTGGCTAATGGTCCTGCAGCCACACGTTGCACTTCGAAGTTGCGAAGTTCATACCAAATAAGGGGACCACTCTGGACAGGCTATTCAGAGATGAATGTGGCACTGCAGCATCCTCGAAAAGCAAAACGGTATCGTGCTTATAATCTCGATCCGCTAAACTTTCACCAGGCAGCACTTCAGCGCATACATCGTGAAATCCCGCAGGGGTAAGCTCCATGATAGAATCTAGGAGAAAGATGAACAAAAATGGGGAAATCGTACAACCCTGGCGGACGCTACCTGTGCTGGGAAAACCATCCGAAAGGCCACCGGAGACCGTGACGCGGCCTGTAGCTTTCCAATATAGAGCACGATGGTGGTTTACATTTTTCTTAGGTACATCTTTCCGCGCAAGTATTTCGAAGTGAATGCATCCGGCGACTAATTCGAAGGCATTCTTGAACTCAAGGAACAAAGCTGTTGTCGGTCTGCGGTATGCGTGTCGCTGTTCTTGTACTTACCGCAAAGTAAATATATGGTCTGTACAGCCACATCCTGGGCGGAAATCTTCCTGCTCCTCCGTAATCCGAAATTCCCGTACCACAGTGAAGCGACGAACGAGAATCCAGACCAGTAATTTTGTCACATCTAGCGTTAGGCTAATACCCCTGTTGTTAGAACAGTCTGTGCGACTGCTGTTCTTGTGTTTTGCCACTATATAGGATTCACTTTTATTAACCAGGACACCCTCTTTCTTTCAGATACGTTCGAATAGGGAGGTCAGTGCCCCGCACTGACAGGTGGAATGGAATCGGGACTAGCGACCCGAAGACGATTACGGGCTGTGGTCGCATTTCTGACCACTGCCTCCAACGGAGGCTCTAAACTAACCGTCCAAGGCTATTCCTGCATCACCTGAGTAGGAAGATGTCCGGGAGCAGGTGGCCAGCTGAACTGACCTTAAAAGTGTTCCGCCCAACTAGCTATACGGCGCTCCTTGTTGGCCATCTGCGAACCCGCGCTTTCTCTGATTGTCTCACTGACGCCTGGTTGCCTGAGACCAGCGGTGCGGATCAGCTAAAAGAGCTTGCGGTACTTGACTTCTGCTCCTGCCTTCTCCATTTTTGCGCCACAGTGGTCCACCAGGCTTCCTTTTCAGCGCGTATGCTCCGCTGTACTTCGCACCTAATGGCCCGTCTGGTCACATCGTGCTCAGAATCCTCCGGAACGTTCCATCTAAATTCCAACAGGTTCACCGAGCTCTCGGATATCCAGTGACTGCTGCGGTGACGATGAATAGAGCAACAAGCAGAAGCTCCTGCATCGCGCATGGCGGCCAAGGTCTTATTCCACTGAAGCTCAGTGTCATTAAGACAAAACGGCGAACGTTCGGTACACAGTGCGCCTTGATAGGCTTGCCTGACCGAGGGCTGGGACAATTTCCCGTTGGCCAATCGGAAGACACTTGGCGCTCCTTTGGGTAAAGTTCATGGAGAAACCATAGCGCAACAAGGCGTGAGCAGAGTCGACGCAGGTACACCAATACGTTGCCGATGACTGCATTTTGGCCGTGTCCGGCCCCGATGTACCCCAGAATCTGCAACGAGCCTTCGATAAACTTTGGGACTGGGCTGCTTTGTGCAGTTTCCCATAAATTATGCAAAGGGTTCCGTTTTACGATTAGGACCAAATGACTCCCTAAAGCGTTACCTGCTTGGCGGAATAAACTACAGCGTGTTTCCCAACTGCTGGATCTAGGGGTTACATCGCCTTCAGAAATTAACTCTAGTGAGAATTGGTGGAAAGTTACGTGCAAGGGATTCTTAAGCTTGTGGAAGCTCCGCAGGGCATTCGGATCATCACGGGCAATACTTTTGTTATGTTTTCTCACCCTTCTTTAGGGCACATCTGATATACTACATCTAGGTTTGTCCACCCTGCTTAGTCTAGGCCAGGATGTCAGTGGAGAGCGTTGAGTGTTGGAACCAAAATGCTTCATGGACTGAGGAATTTTCCTACCCCGAAGAACTACTTACGCTGGGAATGTTCTCAGTGCATTATCGTCGCCATCGAGGCAACCTGCTCCTGCCCTATCGCATACCTACCGGCAAAATCTGACCCGATTTATCTGGTTTCTTCCAAACTGCTCAGCTTCCATCTCGCCGAGGTCACTCGATGAACCTACACAAACCTCGATCAGTTAGAGTCCGGGCAAATTTTCGTTTACCAGGTTGAGTAGTGGATTCCTGGGATATATTGCCCAAGAAGGTGGTATTGGCAACAACTGTAAAAGAGATCGAACACCGAGTTGACGCTCTAGTCTTTCAGTTCTTGACTTTTCCCTTCACATCAGCTTATTCGCCTTATTGCATTATTAAATCAGTTACTTGTTGGTTCTTAACACTATTACTACCTTTGTATTTCCGGTTCTTATTTCACCTGACCTGCGGCGCGGATTGCCATTGCAGGCCAGGTGGGTAGTAATGGTTGACCGTGGTGTGGTTCGCGCCTGCTGATCTGAATGTACTAGATTCCAGTTATTGCGACAAAATAAAACCCCGGATCAATGACGCGCCACGGAAGGAACATCCACGTTATTTTATTCTACTGTTCCAGTCACACTTGAACTTGCACTTGCAATAAAGATTGAATTAAAACGAAGACCGCATCACACCTTGTCCAACCAATGAATGCCCACGTACCCTGCCCTACCCGTTGTTGCTGGGCCTGTTACTTGAGAAAATAGGACCCTCAGAAGACAAGAAGCGAAAGTGGAAGGCGTTAATGAAGTAGAATACCAAAATATTTAGACCATTAAAAGGAACGGTAATCTGATGGTGAGTTAGTTAGGAAAAGGCAATGTTTGGTGTTGCCACCCAAGAGCATCGAGCTGACGCAAAGCTATTAACTGTAGGTTCCCTAATCACATGATCTGGAAGCTCGTTCAAGCGATCTATACCTCTGCGCGACAGATGAGTTTCCGTCTTAATCCAAGCAGACCGTGGTTTATGCAGCTTCAGTGGGTTCTCGCAGAGATTAGGTAACCTAGCAGGACTAAATAACCCTAAAGAATCCGGGCCGATCTTACCCGCTAAAATACGATAAGTGAGAATCAGGCCCTCCTTAACCTTCGGTAGTGCTTGGATTACATCCCCAAACTAAGAAAACGTTCAGTCTACGTCTGTCTTCGTAGACTGCACTAATCGAGTACGTACTCATAACACCCTCTCCAAGTCGATTTTGTCTCGGACGGGGATGGTGGACAAGCCTGGACACAAGATTCTAGGTGCGGTCGGACAAATACCCAGAATGGCTTCACAAACCAATTGGCCATTAGAACTCCGAAAGTGTGGCGGCGAAATCACTTTATACTGCACACCCGACAAGCAGCCTTCTTCCCATTGTCGCCAGAATGTAGGGCTGAATGAAAACAGGGATTGCACCACCGCCGATCCCCTATGGGGTGGGAGAACATGCAGCTTCGATCCCGAGAACAGCGCACTTGACCCCAGTTATGGGTATCAAGCATAAGTTAGACCATTCCCAGAGCCCATCCAAAGCACCCTGATTTGCCACAGGAACCCTGGAATATCTACCATATTCCAGTGGTTAAGTTCGTCAGCAAACATTCGTGATGACACTCCTACCTCCCTCGGAAAGTCATTTAAATAGGTAGCGAACAACAATAGCCGCCACTAAGGGCAGCGTGGCT
>OX104071.1:61249166-61311906 GCA_944474145.2 Dicrocoelium dendriticum | reverse complement strand
CCCCATCGGTAGTTAACCTTGTACTACAGAATTACGCCACCATCCCTTCCAGCTTTGTCATGCAGAAATGTGCCAGAATATAAACAAATGCAGAAACTTGGCATATATCGGTTTAATAAAAACGGACGAAACCAAATTTGTTCAGAATTAGTACACCACATAAACACAGTAGCCAGTGGACTTCGGAACTTAGCAGGCCAGCCTGACCCAGCCGACAGGCGTGTGCACGGACTGAGACAGTAGAAGAAAAACGTGGAACCTAAACCCGATGAAGTGAGATCTAGCGAGAATTCTTTCTCAGCACTTGTTAGCACGTAGGGATAGCGTCCTTAGGAAAACTGTCAGTATGAGTGTGGTTTTGTGCGGTAACTGCCGCAGTGCTCTGACGACAATGTCACGAGTGAAGTTCAGTCGGTTCACTGTGGATAGGCAACAAATTCTTGATGACGAATCGGTTGTTGGTTGCGCAGTTTGAGCCCCTGAACCGTGATTGTACGCAAATAAATAACTAAATAACTTCTGTATTCTCAGGCAGTGCGAGACACGCTTATGTAGGCGTGGTCATGTTAACCATACAGATAAATGTCGGGGAAGGTATAAAATTGGTACAAGGTAACCATGAACATTTGAGCTGCGAGTTCCTACATGTATGTGGGAAAGCATGTGTCTATCTGTTATTCGAGTTTGAATACGTGCCACTGCAATTGTGATTGATTGCGTGGATAGTATGAGACGGGTTGGGTGACGTCTGTGGTGGGGTGTAGTTAGTTAGGTAGTCACGTGGCCGTCAATGTATTTGTATTTGAGGCACATCGCTACATTCTAGTGCAGTTAAACAGACATCAGTGGCTTTTATGGGGAGAACGATTGCCAAGCGAATAGTAACCACGTCCTTTAGCACCGTCGCCAAAACTTTGCTGGAACTGTGTAGACCTGAACCACCCGGCTGGTGCCACGGGGAAGTCATATTTGCGTCGTCGATTGAGCAGCCTGAGATTGCTGACAAGTAATAAGCGAGTGATTGAAGGCTTTGCAGGCGGGGCCACAAGGCAGGTAGTTATGGAATGTTTCAGCTATGTTGTACTCATTTGTTTTGAAGGCCACGTTTGTAGGCAGTCCATGGCTGTTCTTGTTCTTTGGATAAGAGTATGCAGGTCCAATTGACCAACCTTAGTAGAGCAGGAAGGGGTAAGAATGTTGGACGTCTGAAATGATCCACGTTTGTCTTTATATGTTCATCCTGTAGCAGACCAACAGGCAAAGTGGGATACTTTGTAAGTTCCCGTTGAGATCTTCAGAGCCCATGGAAGAGAAGAAAAATGAAAAGGAGAGCGCAGAGAAACCTGCGCAACTTTGGCGGGGCTCAACCAGTTTCGAAAAGAGCAGCTTGATCGAGCTGGGTTCACCCTTGCGTGAAGAGCAACTTGCGCGCGTAATCGATTTTCCTGACCTTCAGCGCCCAAGGACTAGTGCGCGGAATCTCAGCAAAAGTTTATCCTTGTTATGGTAACCCACTTTTCATCATATGCCGCCTATGGCCCCCTAAAACCTTTTTCTTCCAAAGGCCCCCTGGTGTTCTCTACAGATTGGTTAGCCAACCGCAGAGCAGGTATTGCTAAAATGGCCTAGGGCCTGCCAGTACTTTTGGACAAGAGAACATTATGAACAATGGTCAGGTTATATTACTGGTAACTAGCAGGATTTTAGTACATGTTTGTTAATGTTTTCATTCCAGTATTTCACAAGCTACATAGCACAGCCTAGTCCAGAAATTCACCAGACGCGTTTCACCCTATTGAGGCTCGTCGGTAGTGCGCATTCCCTTGGTCTACTAGGGAGCATCGAGCTCGTAGTTGCTAGAGGCTGATGCCAACTAGCCGGCAACTAAACGCACTGAGCCGTGGGGACGTTGGTTGGGCTACATACGTTGCAAGCCAAATGGGATATGGCACCACCTATCTGTCATGGTCACTGACAGTGGTTAGCCGGCAAGGTGATGACGTCCCCACACTAGACAATGTATTCAGAGCATTTTGAATCTAGTAAAGGCTATAGTGTTTTCTACTGCTGGTAAGTAGCAGGAATTTCGTTGTCATTTAGTCAAGCATTTGATCTTATTGTTTTCCAACCTACATATATATTTTATACTATTTGTAGGCTGGTAAAATTTGTGCGGTTTCGTCGTACGATTTGCTCGGTTGGTCGGTCGCCTATCTGTTGATCACGACCGGTGCACCCGCACACATCTATAGTGTCGACGGTGATCAGCCGATCGCTGACATAATAAGTGCTTGGTCATGTTGCCAACCTAACGTAAGCAGCTTTCAGTTCCACGCATGCGAGATAGCGTCTAAGTGAGTAATACTAAGAAGCGGATGGTTTGATTATGCCGGGACCGAAACACTTGCAGGCTTTTGGAAGAGAAGCTTTGAAGGCTTAGGTTTGGATCGTACGGTTGGCTTCCTTGAGTGTTTGTCTATCTGGCCACAAGTGATACGGTATGTATAGCGTAATTGTGCCACTTCGAGCAATCTGGAAAATTGACATGTGTGCGATTTCGTTCAGGAAATGCATGTGATGGCTAAGGCAGTGTCAGGTAATCGGAAACAGTACAGTAATTTGCATGTAGCAAGTAAAGCTCGGACTCGTTCGCAAATAAAAATTTTGAAGCCATTACAGCTACAATGTTGCCGTGCTATGTTGTTACAGTTGGCCGTACAATCACGTGGACAAGGTAGCTACGCACTGCTGACGTAGTCGGCGCATTGTATACTAAGGTAATGTTCGCTGGGTAGGAGAGAGCATTATTGGATTTGTAGCAAGTGTTCCAGCCAGGATGGGTCCTAGGATGGCAGTGACACGACATTAGTGAATGTACTCTACTTTCCACACCTGTAAGCCTCTACGGTAATCCGTTACCCCTTCATTACCCTTCTATCTGCCGTTTGTGCTTAGTCCTAAGGTGTTCTTCAGCATGGCAATTATGCTTCACTTCCATGTGAGTGATAAGCTTGGACTAGCAGGTGACCCTGCGGCCTTGACATGAATTGCCAACAAGCGCTGCATAAGCATAGTAAGCAGAAGCTTTGGAGCAATTTTCCTCCTTCAACAATGTTTCCGGATTAACCTACTTTCTAATGGCAGAAGGTTTCCCAGTAGATTTCAACTCGATAACAACGTGTATGACGGCGTACACACTTGACTGCCTCTATGACTGGCTGAAACGGTGGTCAGTGGCAGGATTAGTGGAAACGGCTGCCTTTGGAAAATGACTGCAAATATGCTGTAGGAACTCCCGTGGTTGAGGCTAAAGTATCTGTCTGTGCTAAGTACTCACTTGAATTACCAGAGTCAAATGCTTGTTCCACCACTAATTGTCACTCTTTACGTTTGTTCTTGAAGGAGGATGCGGCATTTATAAATACGATAGCCGTTGTAACCCCTTTAGGTGTTTTCTATGCAATGCCGTTTCTATGAGGATAGCGTTCCAGTCCATGGGATTAACAGGGCGGTTCCATCTGCATTGACTAGGTTTGACTATGTTTGTAATAGTGCCATTTGGAGAGTCACTTGTCAAGGCGGCTCAGCACCTATGGGTGACCATATGGAAGTAAAATCTGATTATCCTATGAATACATAGGTTCCGCATACTTCGTATGACCTTTGCATAACGCCATACCCAGTTGACACCGGAGCGATAACTGGTTAACAAAGTCGCCCAAGAGTGTGGAGACCAACGAACTCTCACTAATGTCGTGTCACCGCAACACTTAAAATCATATCAGTTTGTGCTTATTCACCAACTGTGATAAAAGTAAGCACCAATAGGTTGGCTACCTACTTCAATAAGAACAATGTCCCCCATGATCAGTGCAATAAAAATCCCACAAAGTTATTCAAACTCCTAGCAGCCACTGCTTATTCAGCTTTGGGTGTGCATTATCCTAGCCACGACGCATACCTAACCGATTACAGACGCAGGCCTGCATGGCACCCTCAGAAGTAAGTGATTGCGGAATACCAGTTAAAAGAATGCCTGTCTGCTCCACCACCGAAACCATGGTTAGACCGCTGAAATAATCCACCACCAAGTAGCGGCCAGCGATCAATAAGTATAGAGCGACTCACGTAGTGGCTAGTATGTCTGTCCGCACTGGCCACGGCGTAAGCTTCGAATCATGCGGTAGCTAGAATCTCCCCCATGGACAAGCATCACAGGTTGTCCGCTTAACGGTTTCAGTCTGGAGAGCAATCACCGGGGTTTCCTTCAGACTCGCATCAGGGCATCCCAAAAGGTTGTGTACTACCGCTTTCATTAGACTATCTGTCGGTTATGCTCTGAGCTTCCAACCAGGAACCCATTCGCTAACGTCTCATGAAAAATGAGAGTGTCATCGACGCAGGAACCGCGTCTGGCGTCATGCGAACTTGAATGCACAGTACATGATTTCAAAAACCTACCAAGCTGAAAGTTTCGTACACTGTGTTAACATACCTGTAAAACGTTATGTAGCTGCGTGCCGCGAGTGAGGGTATTGGTAGAAACCGCCATGCTTACTACTGTTTTTTAATTATTGTGCGAGCCGCATACGTTTGACAATAAGCCTTTTGGCGATAACTTCCATACAGATAAGAAAAACCGGACAGCTTTCCAATCAGGCGGAAGCTTTATCCTGAAGGTTATTGACTTTAAGTGTTTCCCTTGTTTTGAATGGGTGCGACTATTCTAGCATACCTGTCTTTAACCTGGCGATCTGTACAGCTCTGTCCCAGGAAGGTGTAAAATAGTATTCGGAAATTAGGGCTCCTCTTCTGAGATGCTCAGTGTTACATGCTAGTACTTGTTGGATCAGTATAACCCCCACCCATCCTGTTCGTGTCACTAACAGTTTTCCCACGCTTCATCTGCCACCACGTCAACTGGCCACCTTGCGGGTCCGCCCAAATTAATGCAACGACGGCGCATAATAAATGCCCAATAATGGTCATATTGGAGGGCGTGACTAACCAACGCTATCCACTGCATATCAACAAACACTCATGTGAGGTGGCAGAAGGCTTCTATCCTAAACCCAAATGGCAAACGTCATCGTGGCACACACAGGCTCCCAACAGACACTAGCAAAATTCCGAAAGCTATACACGTTCCATATTTTAAGTTCGTGTTAAAAGAACAGCTATTAAACGTCCATATTTTGTGAACTAGCTTAATAGCTATTCTTTACTCTTCCTATTTTCTACTTCTAGAATGTTGTTTATATGCCCTACTGAAAATGCAAGGTTGGTAAACTGACGTCGTTGTTAATGGATGCACATTTTCATGTCCTTTACAGCAGTGCTATTGGCAAGAACACATTCCATTGGATTTTTCTTCTTATCACTGTTCTACTTGGTTATGTTAAAGGAACCTTTAGTTGTCACACGATTATTGTACTAGCTTTTAAGTGTTGGGTCTGCATTTCTTGTTCTCGTTTGCTGCTTGGCATAGGTTTAAACGCTTCGTCTCGTCATTCCGAATGGCCAGTGCCAGTCATTGTAAATGGATGTTCCCTTTGCGCTTATAGACCCAAGCTGCTATTTTTAAGGACATATGCGTTTCGCTCTTGAGTACACGGTTGCATATTCGCCCGCTGCAACTGACGTTTTTCCTTATGTGGGTTGGCTCAGGTGCAAATATTAGCTTCATTTCATTTGCCTCCAAATCTATATAAGCAACTGTGATTTCATGTATAAAAGTCTCGTTGTGGCTCGTCTTTGGGCATCTGCTTGCAGTCGTGGGGTAAAAGCGTCAGCGGCGAAGCTGCAGACTTCCTGGCGACGAAGGTTCTGTTAATCATGTCGATTTCGAGCAAGCAAATGCAGACGCTTCTTCAACAGCGGCAACTGCGGCTTGAAAAAGCTCATTGACAATTGATCGAGGTGATATCTCAGAAGCTAAACATCCAGAGGGAATCCCCGCCGACAACCGCACGGCCTTGCGGCTTCAATCACAGAATTTGTTTTTGATGGATTGAACGGATTGACAAATGAATCCCGGATCCTAATGTATGAAGATACTTTTCGAGTGGACCTTGCAAACCAATACGATGCCTGAATAGTTCGCTTGTAGTTGAGGAAACTTGGCGCAGTCGGGCATGAAGGTTACACAAAGTTCGTGTTGCGAAGTATGTAATCGACTTCAGCTACGATGGGAGAGTGAAAACGTTGATGCAGATGTCCCATGAGCAGGCCTCTCTGTTCAGTGTTGGCTAAGACTTTTTGAAGTAAGTCAAGCGCGATGCCATTGATTTTGTCACACATGCCAGGATTGTAAGTCGCGAATGGGAACGATCAAAACTAGGCAGGAGGACACCTGCTCAATTCAAGAGTCTTATGTTCGTGTGAGGAATTCAGTCCCACGCTGCTTCCGATATTCGAAAACCAATTCTCCACAAGCTTGAACAAGCACCACAGTTGACGCTGCAAGAGCTTACAGCCGAATGTCAGCGACTGAATAATTTGAAGCACAGCACAAAAATGATCGAAACTGATGATCACAGGACAAAACCCCAGATTTGTCGCACAGCTCTCCGTGGTAAAGTGAGGAACCGGAGTCGATCAACTCAGAAGCTCCCGGCCGCATGCTGGAATTGTAGCGCCTTGCATTTTGTGAGACTGTATCTACAAATGACATCAATGTCACAAGTGCAAGCGGTTTGGTCATGAAGAAACCCACTGTCAAGTCGCGCACAGCTTCAAACTTTCATTTCCTTCGAGGTTGCGCACAAACATTAACTTCAAAAGGGCTACTTCTCATGGACCGGCCACAAAGGCAAATCTCACCGCTTTCCGCCAGGAATTCGCAGGCAATAGAAAGTATTTAACAGTGAAAGCCAATGATATTCCAGTCACCTTGCCACTAGATACAGCGTCCGACATCACAATCCTTTCGCAATCCACATGGAGGAAGCTTGGGAGACCATCATTCAAGCGCACAACTCTGACGGCTCCGAAGGCATCCGGGGAACCTCTGAGATGGGATGGAGAGTTTGAATGTGAGATCAGGTTCAAGGAACTACAACGCCGTGGCACGATCTACCTGGTCTCATGCACCGACGTTAAGCTTCTCGAAATCGATTGGATTAAGAAGCTGCACTTGTTCCATGTAATAATGAACCGTCTCTGTGCCGAAAGGAATGTCACGGTGCACAATACAACCATACCGACACATCCGAGTCAAAGTTCCTCCGCGCATCCTCAAACGAAGTATGCGTGTGTCTTCCAGTCGGAAATTGGACACTGTAAAAAATTGCAAGCAAAACTTACTCTGCTCCCGGATGCACTTAAGATATAGGTTGAGCGATGGGTTGACAGTGGTAGAGCCCGTGCTTCAAAGATGTATGAGAGCCATTGGAGTTACTACGCCGGGTTTGAGACACAGGGAAATAATAACGTAAAATGTTTATTTATTTATTTATTTAAGCGGATGCGAGGACAACAGCTGGGTGAAGGAATGAGAAGGATTGTCAAATTTGTGACGGGAATGGGGTTTATATACTGCAGCTGTAGCAAGAATATGATTGCAAAGTCAGCCCTAAGGGACCTGGAACAGCGGAAAGAGACAGGGACTTCTACACTGCGGCAAACAAGTCAAATAGACGGCAGAAAACTGCAAAACTGGGTCAGGTTAACTGTGAGGAAGAAACTATTATGTCGGCATTGCGATAAGGATCTAAGTGGGAAACATAATCTGCTACTTGAGGTCCTATGCACCAAAGTGCGGAGCTACAGCGTGAATGGTAAGTGGGTGGAACACGTAGGTAGTTGGTCCATAGTGGGGGAGGAAAGCCGGAGCCAAACAGGTAAGGGAAGTAGTAGGAATATGCCATGAATGGAAGCGAGATGTAGAGAGCAAATTGTGGTTCATAGGGCAGCAATTCTAGAATAGAGATGTCAGCTTTGCGATAAGGCTATAAGTGAGTAACATTGCCTACTACTTGAGTTCCTACGCACACAAGTTCGGAGCTACATTGTGGAAGACGAGTCGGTAAAGCTTCAGAAGTAGGTGGTCCATAGGTGTACGTGAAAGCCAGGGTCGAAGAGATAAGTGAAGAACTAAGACGAGATAAGGTTATAGGTAGGCATCATAGCCAGATATTGCAGGTCTTACGCACCAACGTGCGGAGCTACAGTGTGAAGGATAAGTCGTTGGAGGGCCGTAGATAAGAGCTGCCTTAGAGAGAAGGAAAGCCAGAGCAAAACAGGTAAGTCGTAGGGATATATACTAGATGAAAGCGGAATTTAAAAGAAGTATTCAATGATGTTTTGAATCATAGGCTGACAATTATAAGGAAGAACGATATCAGCTGAGCGATAGGTCTAAACTTGAGTAACCTAGCCTGTCACTTGTGGTTCTACGCACGAGATATGGGCGCTGCAGTGTGTAAGCTAAGTCGGTGGAGCATTAATGCTTGGTACTTCATATGACGGAATGTGCCAGAGTGGAAGAGATAAGTGAACGCAAAAGTCGAGACGAGGGATAGTCGGGCGGCATAGACAGGTGTTTAGGACTTACACACTAAAGTGCGGAACTAAAGTGCGAAAGACATGTTGGTGAAGCATCAAAGGTAGTTGGTCCATAAGTGGACAGGAAGTTCAAGGTCAACAAGACAAGTGAAAAGTATTACGAGATAAGGTTTTAGGGAAGCATCGTAACCAAATACTTGAAGACTTACGCACTAAAGCGCGGAGCTACAAAGTAAAGGTTAAGTTGGCAGAGCGTCGTAGTTACGTGATCCATAATACTAGAGGAAAGCCAGAGCCAAAGAGGTAAGAGAAGTAGTAGGAATGTGTGATGAATGGAAGCGAGATGCAGAGCGAATATTGTGATTCATAAAGGAACAGTTATAGAAATAACGATGGCAGCTTTGCGGTAACCATATAAGTGGGAACGGTAGACTGCTACTTGAGGTCTTACGTACCAACGTGCGGAGCTACCTTGTGAAAGCTAAGTCGGTGGAGCATCAGAGGTAGGTTGTCCAACGGTGGACAGGAACGTCAAGGTTAGAGGGATAAGTGAAGAAGTATTACAAGGTTTTAGAGGCAGAATAGCCAGATACTTGAGTTCATACGCACAAAAGTGCGGAGCTACAGTGTGAAAGGTTAGTCGGTGGAGCCTTGTATGTCTGTGATCCATAATGGAAGAGGAAAGCTAGAGCCAAAGATGTAAGAGAAGTAGTAGGCATATGCGATGAATGGAAACGTGATGCAGAGAGAATATTCAGTGGTATTGTGGTTAAGAGAGGAAAGGTTATAGAAATAACTATGTCAACCTCGCGATAAGGATATAAGCGAGAAACGTAGCCCACTACTTGAGGTCCTACGCACATAAGTGCGGAGCTACAGGGTGGAGGAGTAGTAGGTGGAGCTCCAGAGAACAGAAAGCCAGGGTCAAAGCGATAAGTGAAGAAGTAGGACGAGCTAAGGTTATAGGTATGCATCATAGCCATATACTTGAGGTCTTACGCACAAAGTGCGGAGCTGCAGTAAATAAATAAATAAATATTTATTCTCCACTATGCGAGGCAAGCCAGTTGAGGCATGATCAGGTATGTACAGCTGTACAGACATTTTATGGGAACTGTAGTGACAGTAGAAAATTGTTCATATGTCCATGCTTGGAACTGTGCGATGGTGAACTTGCGAAAGAACGATTTGTTTGGACATAATCGCTCTGCCATATATCGCAGTCATACCTCGAGTAATAATAGATAAAGAATCCTGAGTGATCCATTGGAAGATAATTGAAGAGCAAGCTAACCAGTATGATGATTCTAATTGAGCTGCCAGTGTGAAGTTATGGGCTGTGACTTTATTCGGTGGCGAGTCACATTCGCCACATTGCAGTGTTGTTAAACGGACATTTGTGGCTTTTTATGAGGAGAACGCTTGCCAGGCGAAAACCCACCACGTCCTGAAACACTGCCGCCAATCCATTGAATGGCAAGTTGTAACTGGCTATGTTTCTTGTTGAACGTTCTTTTGCTCCGTTATTCGCAGTCAAGGTGCGTCCCATTTTTCTGCTGACTGATGCGCTATGCGCTATGAAATGTTGGTCGGTTGAGCCTCGTATATCTGTGCTCAATAACGGCAGAGGAAAGCCAGAGTCAAAAAGAAGGAGGAGTAGTAAGAATATGCGAAGAATGGAAACGAGATGCAGAGAGAATATTGTGGTTCATAAAGGAACAAGTATAGAAAGGACAGCGTGCGGAGGAAGCACAAGCATACAATGTCGTTTAGATAGTTCAGAGCATAAAAGGCTAAGACGTGGTGACTCGCAGATAATGAAATCATGCAGTGTTGCTGATGGAATAAAACTAAGGAAGCCTGAGCAGGGAGAAGCCAGTGAGGGAGCCGAACTACATTTAATTAAGCGTCGCAGCCGATTAAGTGACAGACGAGCATTTAGCGAGGATCGAGTAATTGATAACTGAACGTCTAGGAAGAGGTTAGGAGCTGCTCTGCTCAGACCGCACGAGTTATGTTGGCTCCACAGAAGAGAGCTAAGGAAGATTTCATGGTGGAAGGACAGTGAACGGAAGGAGCGGAAGCATGTGATACGGCTGTTAAATAATTCAGAGCATAAGAGGATAAGACACAGCGCCGCGCGGATAATCAACTCATGCTGAGGAACTAATGGCATATAACTAAGGACGCCTGAGCCGGCAGAAGTCAGTGAGAGAGCTGAACTACAATTAATTAAGTGTCGTAGATGAGAAAGCGACAGCTGAGCATCTAGCAGGGTGACCTGTGCCGGGAAAAGCCGGTGAGAAAGCTGGACTTCGGTATAAGTAGGTGTCAAAGACGCAGCGAGTAACATATAAACGTACATCTAGGAAGCAGGGGCTGGGAGCGTACTACTTGAGTTATGTTTGCTGGACAGAAGAAAGCTAAGTAATTGGTGGCTCCAAGCAACCTTCTGGTATGCGCAGTGATGCACAGAGCCTAGGACGGCTAGCTACTGCAGCTACTTAGCTTAGCGCTGCATCGCACTGGGATGAGTGCTAAAGCACGCTGCGTAGAAGAAAGCTTGTGTGATATGTCTATAGCCCTACACAAAAAGATTGTAAAGGAGAATGCATGCTAACAACGCAAGTGAGCTGCCTCACGCAATGGTATTTAGTAGTCCTGGATCATTAGAAGGTAACAAGTAAGTCAGTCGGAGTGATGGGAGGCCATAGGTTGGACTGGATATCCAATACTTTGGTGGCAACAAACTTTGTGGCTGTCTTGTGGGGTTATGCTGTAATAGCGATCAGGTTCATTCTCCCACAGCTTGTCCTCAGGAATGCATATTCCTAGGAATTCAGATATTGAGGTAGCGTTTAGAAATCTGTGTAAAGAGTTTCGACTGGTCCGGATAGTTATCGGCAGCCAATTCTATGCGATGGCGTACTTATGAAGAAGTTGGAACGGATGCTGGATCGAGCCCTAGGCTGAGTTATGGAAAACGGTCTGGCCCGAATGGGGTAAGGTTTATTGGCTACTTGTAGAACAAACCAATTAGTGTTGTCCTCTGGGTTTTATATCCTCTGAAACAAAAACACAAGATTGACCTTGAGCCTGCGTGGCCAAAGTGGTTCCTGGTTAAGCTGCTTGCATCTGTCTCCGTAACTAAGTTTGGACGAACCAAGTAGACGTTTGGTAAACTGCCGTTGCACCCTCAATTTCTATACGGTCACGCTTGCGCGAACCGGTAAACACAATTGAACAGTACTCCAAAATTGGTCGGGCGCAGGACTTGTAGAGGGCTAGCCGCGATACTACAAGTAACATCGATTTGCAAATCATACCGATAGTTGAGCGAGCTTTTGCAGAGCTATAGTCCTCCTGCTCGGCAAAGTTTAATGAACTGTAGTAATGTACGCTAAGGTCCCTGACTTTATTGCACCCCGCAAGTGATGAGCCATGTAGTTTCAGTGTGTCGGGAGGCACGCTGCAACGATGTGATATAACCTTGCATTTTGCAGGTGAGAACTCCATTTTCCAAAGGCTACACCAGTGTTCAAGCACTTTAAGGTCGCTCTATACACTGAAGCTTCCGTTATGTATGTAGGCTGAGTCGAATGGGAAGACTACGTTAAGGGCATCTGCGAAGAGATACGGCTTACCGTGTGAAAAGAAGTCAAATACATCGTTGATGTAGAGGAGGAACAGCACTGGACCTAAGACACTGCCCTGAAATAATGCACTTGTTACTGGTCGTGGTTCTGAATCTTTGTATCCTAGTCGAACCGGCTGTGTGCGATTAGTAAGACACGATGTGAACTCAAGCAATAGTTGGTTAGACATGCCAAAGGACCTAAGTTGGGTCGGAAGGACAGAGTGGGGGACTCGGTCAAAGGCTTTCCTCATGTCGAGAAGGATTAAAATCAGCGCAGATCCAGCGTCAACATTACGTGTCACCATGTGCAAGAACCAAACCTGGCAGGTCTGACATGACTTGGCCGGCAAGTTCCTAGGTTGGGACTTGTTAATAAGTTTTCGCGGTGGCAGAAAGTCAAGCGTTCTTTCCTAACCCGCCTCTCCATCACCCTTGATGCAAACGGCGCATGACTGATGGGGCGGTAGTCGTTAATGTCTAACTGGTCACCACCTTTGTGTCTTGGTAGAACGACCGCATGCCTCCAGGCTGTTGGGAAGGTGCCGTTACTCATAGATAACGTGAATATGTTAAGGAGTAAAAGTGGAATATCAGAACCACCTTGTTTCAGCAGAGCAGAGGATAGACCATCGGGACCATGGTGGTAAGCCAGCTTGAGTGAATTTATTGTCCTAGTAATTGAGCGTATGTCAAACTCGACAGTTGATAGCTCGTCGGTAGTTAGCCGAGGTATTACGCTGGGGTGGGTCGAATGGACGTCAGTGAATGAGTCACTGAAGCGCCTGTTAACGAATTCGCACAGGATACCTGGGTCAGTAACTGCTATGCCGTCCGACATCATTAACGATGTTATGAGTTTTGACGATCTTCTGCTTCTGTTTGCATTAGATGGACAAGAGCTTTGGAGCTGGTTTTGTCAGAGGGAGCCCTACGTTCTTCAGCTAGCATAGCATTTGACTGCTTATTCCTCCATTCTGTCTGGAACTTATTACTACGTATGAGAAGTGAGAAGTCATGCGTCTTTCTATAATTGGCTAAAAATTTCTGGCGTTTGACATCCACCGCAGGCGTGGGAGCTACACCCAGTGCTGGTTTCGTAAATCGTCGGGATGGTTTGGGTGTAAGTACATCTGTGCGGTGGAGCTCTTATACCGCAGCGCCGATATCAGTGGTCAAGAAGAAGCAGTCCCAATTCATCGACCTTAGAAGTGTTGGAAAGCTGTTATAGTCAAAGTGTTGCATTGGCCTGGACATGGGAGCTCGTATGGCCGTAGTGGTCTTTAGGTTTGTTAGACTGAACGACAGTTGTACCACTTTGTGGTAGCTACCTGGGATGCTATCTTTACACTAGCATACGCATGAGGGAGGCTGCGTGCAAAGTAGCGGTCAACAATATTGGACGGTCTAGTAGGTTCCCATACGCGTTGAACCAATTCATTTGCTATGAACATGTTCAGAAATGACGAGTATTGGGCAGGTGCTGTCTGGTTGTGCTATTGGATGTTTGGCATGTTGAAATCT
This sequence comes from Dicrocoelium dendriticum, assembly GCA_944474145.2. Taxonomy (NCBI): domain Eukaryota; kingdom Metazoa; phylum Platyhelminthes; class Trematoda; order Plagiorchiida; family Dicrocoeliidae; genus Dicrocoelium; species Dicrocoelium dendriticum. The sequence goes on along the minus strand of OX104071.1, from coordinate 61,298,243 downwards.
TCGCCTACTATCATATGTCTGAATGGGAGTTCAGACACCTGGGTAAAGAGCTCCACAAGTTCGTCTACCCGTGTCTTAGTTGAATGTGGGGGGTTATAGACGCAGCAAATAAGCAGATTGGGGCCAAGAGGGCCAGCGTGTGACTGAATCCAGATGGAATCTTTAGGACGTACGGTATATTAAGGATACCAAATGCAGAAGCCACGATCTTTTCATGGAGAAATGAGGCAACCTCCCCCACGGTTATTAGTACGGCCATTACTAAAGATTCTGCAGCTAGGAATGAGTAGGGGCGAATCCGACATTAGAGGTGAATGTCATGGTTCCGTAATAAGAACCACCTGTGGAGAGGAGAGAAGTATGAGGGGCTATATGATGCATTTTACGCCTGCGAGATCGCGCATTGATAAGGAGAGCGTGATAAATTGTTCGGAGGCTCTGATCGTTCGTTTTGTTGAGCCGGCGGCTACATGAGGTGCTGGAGGGTTTGGTGGCAATTGCGCAAGGGCATCTGTGTGATGTTTAAGATCCTTTAAAGATGATAGCGGGCAGCTTCGTCTAACAGTCTAGTGAGTTGTGGCGAGCCGCAGCCCGCCATATTCAATAAAAAGGAGCGGGGATGCGTACTGACGTGTTGGGCAGTTCACTAATCATTGGGCTTGTAGGGCGCGGGCAAGCAATCTTTGCAGGCAAGGATGGGATGGTGTGTTTGGTTACTTCGCGGAGTGTTCTATAAGAAGCAGGTTTGTAGCAGGGTACCTGCAATTGGTTATAGTTACGGTCAGCTTGGTGGCACCGCGGAAGTGGCGGCATCAGGAAGTAGGGTGTGGATTCGCCAGCGGACCGTGTTATGTTGGACTGTCTTGGGTTGAGATACTGGTTTGGCTGGGGTCGGTGAAGTGGGGCAGTGGTGTTGCTCGTGTTAGCGCTACCGAGTGCTGGGCGGGAGTCGCACATGTTTTGGCTGTGGCTGAGGACATTGGCTTACGTATTGCGAGCAGTTGGAGTTGGAAGCAAGTATGACTTTCTGGGAGGCGGCACGTATTTGTTCGTAGTGTTGGTCTCCTACAGTGGTACATACTTGTTAGATATAGCCTTTACGGTTGCCATCTGTCTATTCTGAGATGAGCACTTGTTATGTAGCACAGAGCTTGGGGGTTGCCTGTTTTCGTTAGGACGTTCGCTGGGTTAATGTCTCGGCAGGTAGGAATTGCAAGAGGCAAGCTTTTTGACGCGCCTTCCTTTTGGGCGGTTGCATGTGAGTTCCTTAGTAGTCAATGGGGTGCTTGACATAGGTTCGTTGGATGTGTTGCTAATAACTTCTTCTGTCAGAGGTTCAGTATCAGTGTCGCACATGTCGGAATCGTTCGATTCATCTACACCCGCCTCACCTTGACCGAAACAGCTTCATAGTGCACTACCGGGAGGGCTAGCTTCTTCATTGTGTCGGACCAAGTTAGTACAGTGCTGTAGGCCTTTGTCACGTTTGGGTCCACATGCTGTTGATACAGATCAAAATCTACAGAAATTGAGGTAGCGAGTTCAGTCGGTTTGGGGGAACTTCCGCCCTTCGCTTAGGCGGAAGTTTGTTGGTTGAGGCAAATGTTCTTTTCATAGGTTGTTTTTTCCGACTTGATCACGATAGACTTCAAATTGGCTGATTCTCGCATAACCAATCGTTTTACTATTAAAGCCTTGGCCAGTACTTTGTCTCTAAAAGTGACAAGTATAGGGCATGATTTACATTTGGATGTTTTCGTAGACGTGTAAGTTCGAAGGAGTCAGGAGTCAGGTTACAGAGATTAGTGTGTGAGTGCTTCACTTTCGCTAATTTGGTTTTGTCAGAGACCTTGAATATCATTACGTTATTTGTACGACGAACTCGTTTGGAAGCTTCGTTAGCAATGTGGGTAAGTAGCTCCCCTGCTAGTTTGAGTTTATTCACATTATTGGTGTGTGTGATTCCCGAGAGCTGAGCTAGTGACATCATTTTTGCTAGGGTTTCACTCCGTTCAGAGATGTTACTTTTGAGTGCGTTCAGTTCGATCTCAAGAAAGTTAATTTTATCATGTGCCGATTTCAGTGGATCTGATAGGATTACCCTGAAGTCAGAAGTTGGGGCTGCGTCAGTATTATCAGGTTGTGACTTAGTTGGTTTAGCCAATTTGTTAGCCGGTCTGTGCACAGACTGCCTTACACGCATTGGCTTACTTGGATCTGAAGGGAGAGTGGTAGATCAAGTTCTGTTCTCAGTGTTTACTCAAACACTGTTACCCACGTTAAATCTCCCTAGAAACAAGATAGTATGAAAAGACAGATAATCCAACTATTCGACTGAATAGTAACAAAACGTCAGAATAACCAACAAAAAGTCGAAAACGAACAGTTTCAAACTTCTCGCCATCAATGTCGTTCAACAACTGAGGTTAAGTCTATTCAGGTTCTCCACCGAATCTCTTATCAGCTTTTAAAACAGCTTGACTACTACGCTTGTCAAACTGACCGGCCGGTAATTTGCGGGCAAAGAGTTGTCACTGCCCTTAAAAATCGGATAGATTGCCTCCTTCCTTTCAGAAGATAAGACGCAGCTGTCAAACGACAGTGCGAAGCAGCCTCTGAGCGGGTCACTCAACTCAGCGGTAAATTCCTGCAACAGCTTCGGACGAATTGACTCAGGACCTGAAGCTTTAGAAGGATTAATTCCTTGCGGTGGCTCGAAGACTTGAGTCCCCGTTAGGTTAAACTCATCTAAGCAAGGATCATCTGGAACACTTGAAACCAATTCAACCTGTGGTAAAGAAATCTTCTGCGCAAGGACACCAGTATACTGATTAATAATTATGCAAGCATTGTCATAGTTCGTTTGCGCATAAGTCCCGCCTACTCGCAATAACGCTGGCATAGACGGTTTTGCTCCGCTAGGTCTTTTAACGTAAGCAAAATCTTGAAATTAGCTGCAGCCGAGTCCGCTAAACCCTGCTCGTATTGGAGAAGAGCAGTCCTGAGATGTTGCTTACATTTATTTCTAAGCTCTCAAACTGTCGTAAGTACTGGCTGATGGAGTTGCTTGGTAGGTTCGCCGGCATGTAGACCGTTTCTTGAATAGGTGCTTGCCGGTGGTATCTCTCCATGGAGGCTGTGCTCGTAACCCTCTTTTCCTCGTGCGCAAAAAAAACAGAGTGGATACCTCCGTAAGGCCTGCCTTAAATTTATTCCAGGCTAACTGGACATAGTCGGCCATCTAGACCGCAGATGTTAGAACTGAAGCCTTAGCTCGCATTGCACTAAAGTCCGCCCGCCAAATATTCGGAAGAAATTCAACGGCGACCTGTTGCTGCCTTGAAGAGGCACACCGAAGGGATAAGCGTGCGTGCTCGCTGGACCCTAGTAGTGTGCTGTACGAAAAGTAAGTCACGAAGTTTAGGGACTTAGTGGAAACCAAATTTAAAGCAGAAGGTGGTTAGTTGTCCATATACCTAGTGGGGAAGTCCACGAACTAGTGCAAATGCAATTGGAGAGTCAGTTCAAGAAAGACTGCACTGAATGTTCCTGACGCCGAATTGCAAGAAAGAGCGGTCCGACCTACTTCTGGGAGGTTGAAGCTGGCTAGAATTAAACACTTATTCGCGGAATGAGTGCGAATAAAGCCAAGTATCCCGCTGGAAGAACTTCCAGGACGGCTGTGTATCACTACAACTGTAAACTGGGTAGAGGAAGTGCACATAACAGCTGACAGGGCATCAACAGTCTGATGCCACGGCTGGGATGTGCAGCTCCTCAACACGTCTAATTTGCAGGGCACATAAAGTACCATGCCTTCACCTTGACGACAAATGGATCGATCGGTTCTAAGCAGTGCGTAGCCGGGTAAACCTACCTCACCATCCGTGATATTCGGAGACAACCACGCTTCAGTGAAAGCAAGTATGTCGGGACGAGGTTTGCCTACAAGTAGGTCCGACTTGTGCAACGTGTTCCTTAGGCTACGCAAGTTGCTTAGCACTACCTCAAGGAAGTCGGGACGACTATCCCTGTGTCGTGTGTCATCAAGATCCGTTCTGACAGGGTGCAAAATAACTTCGGTTGACCACCTGAAAACCCACTAGGCCAAGGCCTTGCTTCCCAGCCGCCTGTCTAGTCTTGATGTCCTTGGTAGCTTCCTACAACTTTAATCTATCTGCCAGGGAAAGGTCCGACTGCACACTGACACCACGACCCTTGAGTTTGAAAGCAAGCCGCAGTAGTGGTTTGCGTTCCTCCGAGGTAGGAAGGACCACGCGAAGTAGTCGGGGACGCGGATCTGTCGTACCTATAGGGACGTTCTTCAATCGGGTCGGATTTCTGACAGCGACACCAGGAAAGCCAGATAGAAGCAGCTTCTTGACGCACAGTCTGGGCTAGAGCACGATGATCGTGCGTTAAATATCCGGTATGAGATTAGGCGGCAAACCAAAAGCAATAGGTAGAACACACCAAGTTAAGCTAGGGAAAAGTTTATTAAACCGGAGGAGAGTTAGCTAAGGCTAAAAATATGGCACAAGAAGAGAGCTAGCTAGGGAGGATGGCGTTGGTGTCGAGTACGTTGACGGAGCGTCGTTCGCAGTCGAGTCGCACGCCAAAGGCGGAGCTCGTGTTAATGTTTCCAATAAACGGGGATAACGTTCCAACAAGCGAAGCGCCTACTAACCTAATAAATAATAAAGATATAATTTTAATATATTTTAGTAAAGTTTACACAGTCATGCGGGGGACTCCAAGTCACTGCACAGCCCCTCCTAGAAGGGAAACTGTGTGTGCCCCTTCGACCTACGCGAGGACTGTCCGTCGCGGGCCAGCTTTCTGCGGGACGAGGTTGTGAAACCTGATGCAGCCGCTGGGGGAGAATCAGACGATCGGACCCTAGCGGGCTCTCACCCGTGTCCTCCAAAGCGGTGCAAAAACCACAAAATGGGGAAGTTCGTAGGCGTCAAATGTGCGCGAGTTCGTGAAGGTCAAATGTTCGCTTCAGGCTCGTCATCTCCTTCGGTTCATACTTAGAAGATACCCGGAAACAACAGCGGTGGCGGTGGAAGCGCGGGCAATTGTAAGTTTGAGACTTAGCAGATGAGGTAGGCGGCAAGCAAAACGCAACTCCTTTTATGTGTTTTCAAAATGCTTGCCTCTTTTTGGGCCTACAAAACGTTTTGCGTTCTTTAGGGTTTTCAAAACGTTTCTCTCGATCATTTTTTAGCGTTTTCAAAAGGTTTCGCCGAATTTTTGTAGGTTTTCGTATGTTGTTGACCAAAAGAGAAAAGGAAAGCAATAAGAAACGTGAAAGGAACACTAATCCCGTAATCTCTCTGGCCAATGTACGCATCTATCCGATCTAGCCGACTTGTGTGAATCAGAGGAAGGCGTCTCCTTAGACGTCCTATGGGATCGCCAAATTGGAGGAACTGCTGAAGACGTGGCGGTTGGTTCGTTGGGAAACGGCGCAGCTGAAATGGAAGGCCTGAATGGAGCGGGATGCTTGGGCTCAGGGAGGTTGGAAGCAGGCGAGTCTTCCATCATATGCTGGGATGATTCATCAGAAGATGCGCAAGGGTCTTCGTCGAGCTCAGTTTCAACGTGGGCAAACTTGAGACGGTCAATCGTAACGGCTTCTCGTTTACCGTGACGGTCGATGATAAAAACGCGGTCCTTACGCTGCAGAACCTTGAACGGACCTTGGTAAGATCGCTCCAGTTGTCTGCGAAGACCATCGAGGCTAAGAAAAACAAACGGACACTGCCGCAGGTTTTGTGGAACAAAAGGTTTACGCCGTGGTTCTCTAACTTTGGGAAGCTCGTAGTGACGCATGCTCGTGGCTAGCTGACGTGTATAATTCGCGTCGTAACGCGGAATTCTGAGAACATGGGAAAAGCAATCGCCAGGTAAGCCCAATGCTTGTCCATATACTAACTCGGCGCTAGGCGTTCGTAGATCGGCCCTTAGGGCTGATCGGATCCCAAGGAGAGTCATAGGCAGTACTTCAGTCCAACTCACAGCATTGGCTGCGGTAAGTGAGGCTTTCAGCTGTCGGTGGAAGCGTTTCACCATGCCGTTCGCCTGCGGATGATAGGCGGTCGCACGCATACGTCGGCATCCAATGAGTTTACGAAGATCGTTAAACTTCGAAGGTTCAAATTGCGGACCTCTGTCTGTCGTCACCGTGGCTGGACAGCCGTGTGAAGCGACCCAGCGCCCGGGGAACGTGTGTGTTACGGTTTTCGCAGCTGCGTCTGGGATGGTAACGGCTTCGAGCCAACGGGTGCAATGACCGATCATGGTCAAGCTGTAGACCATTCCTTTAGACGGCGCCAGAGTTCCCACCATGTCCAGTTGGACATGAGCCAAGCGCGCTGAAACGGATGAAAAGCGACCAAGCGGAGCGGACACGTGTCACTGAGCGTTGGCTTGCTGACAGCTGAAAAGTCTGCGCGCTCAGCGTGTAAGATCGCGGTGCATCACCGGCCAAATCTACCTCTCGGAGACAAGCTTAGCAGTAGTTTTAGTGCCTGGGCTGGCGGCATTGTGGAGGGTGTCGAAAAAAATTCGACGAAAAGTTTCTGGAACGAATGGTCTAGGTCGTCCAGTTGATATGTCACATAAAATTGTGCCATCAGATTACTGCAATGGGTGCGGAGCTGTCTTCAAAGAAGAAGCACGGAGTTCGGCAAAACTTCGGTTGTTTGATTGCGCGGCGGCCCTAGCAGACTAATCGATTGCCTGGCAGGAGCAATCTAAGATATTCTTGAAATAGCTTCGGCGGCGACGTTTTGTTGACAAGAAATATGGCGGATATCAGTCGAGAATTGGGCGATGAAATCCAGCTGACGAATCTCACGTGCTGAGAGCCGGGCTGATTGATTCGGAATTCGTAGATAAGCGGCTTGTGATCGGCGAAGATAATGAAGATGTTACCTTCAAGCTCGTGTCGCAAATGTCGAATGTTAGAGTAAATGGCCAGCAGTTCGTGACTGAACGTGCTGTACTTGACTTCTGCAGGTGGTAGACGACCAGAGTAGGATGCAAGCGGTTTCCAGCCTCCATTTGTATGTCGCTGTGGGACGACGCCAATGGCAGTGTCCGATGCGTCACGGCAACACTTATCGGAGCGTTCGGATCAAAATAATGAAGCAAAATGGCTTTGGATAAGGCTTCTTTGCTGGCCTTGAACGCTTCGGCAGCAGCAGCCGTCAGTTCCACCTGGCCGTTTGTACGTCCACGAAGTAGGTCCGTTAGTGGACTTAGCAATTGGCACAGTGTGGATGGAAACATCGATAAAAGTTGAGCACCTCGTTAAAACGGAAAGTCTCTGATGGCGCTGATTCTATCGTCTATTGGCCGTGTGCCATACTGATCAATATGGTGGCCAAGAATTTCAACGGAAGGCTGCTGAAAACGCATTTGTCAGGGTTGACATTGATGATATTAGCGGCCAGCCTATCAAAAGTATTTTGAGATGTTCTGCGTGCGGTTCTTTAGAAGCGCTGGCAACTAGGATATCGTCGATGTATGGATAGACGAAACCTAGATCTCTAGTGATTGAATCGATGAATCGTTGAAAAGTCTGGGTTGTGTTGCAAAGACCAAACGACAAACGCAAAAGTTAGAAAAGCCCAAACGGAGTGCATACAGTCGTCTTCGGTCTCTTTCTCAGCGACTGGAATCTGGTGATACGCGCGAACCGGGTCAATTTTCGAGAACATAGGGTGCCGCGCAGGCTTGCCGTGGTGTCCTGAATGTGAGAAATAGGATAGCGGTTGGGAATAGTAACGTTATTGAGCGCGCAGTAATCACCACCTGAACGCCAGTCTCCTGACCTTTGGGCAACATGTGGAGCGGCGACGCCCACGGGCTTTTAGACAAGCGAACGATGCCTAGTTGTAGCATGTGCTCGAATTCTGTGCGAGCACTATTCAATTTGTCCGGGGTCCTTCGCCTTAATTTGGCAAAAACAGGCAGGCCTTTGATAGCGAGGTGAGGTTTGCTGCATCAGTGTCGGATCAAAACGGTGCCATTGCCCGAAAGGCTTTCGGAAACTTGGTATTGGGCATCTGACCGAAAGGTTAGCTCGACTGATTGATGTACACAGGACTGATTGACTCAACGTCGGTCGCCAATTAAAGCGCGATGATCGTGCGCTAAATATCCGGTACGAGCCTGGACGGCCAAACAACAGCAATGGGTAGAACACACAATGGTAAGCTAGAGAAAAGGTTTATTAAACAGGAGGAGAGTAAGCTAATGCTAAAAATATGGCACCCGAAGACAGCTAGCTAGGGAGAGTGGCGTTGGTGCCGAGTGCGTTGATGGAGCGTCGTTCGCAGTGGAGTTGCGCGTCAAAGGCTTAGGCCGTGTTAGTGCTTCCAACAAACAGGAACCACGTTCCAACAGGCAAAGCGTCTAATTACCTGATCCATAAGAGCTATAATTTTAATATATTTTAGTAAAGTTTACACAGTCATACGGGGGAAACTCCAGGTCACTACAGGGTCACCTGACGTCATTCAAATTGCCTTCCCTTGAAAGAGCAGCCGCAGATTCCCTAACGTTACCGAATATAACGCTACTATCCGTGAAGTAGTGGCCACGACAGGGTGTATTCCTTACGTGCTTTGGCTTCGACACGTAAACTAGATCTTTTCGCCCCTGGCGGTGGGACTGTCGCTGTCTCCGGAAACGACGTCAAAGCAACGTTAGCGTGGATTTTTCGCTCTATTGCCGGCGTCTTACCAATTCCTTTGTTTACAAGCCCCTCGAAGTCTTCCCGACAGATCTATTCCGCTTCTTCTTTTGTCTCACGAAATCAGTGGCTTTTGACTTTGTGGCGCATTGAGCAGTTATCAACAGCTCGTCAGAACGGGCTGATTCAGTGGCAGCCGAGACGGTCACCATCTTCGGAATGTGCTGCCATGTACAACCGTCAGATGACTTTACGACTGATGCCGTGGCTACTGTCTCTGTGTTTAGCAGAGGGCTTAGGGTATTTTCCCACCCTGCTTTTTTCCTTCTTACGGGCTCATGAGTAGAGACAACTGTGCTACCTAACTTTTCCGGTAGGATGTGAGACTTCTGGACTAAGTGACAAACAGTAGCTGATGGATCGTCAACAGTGTTGCAGTCTACTGCAAGGATTTCAAAAGCAAATGCACTTTGGCATTGAGCGAGGCGCTAGAAGCAAGCTCGGCTATCCCCTTCTCAACCACAGCTTAACTTGACGCCAGCGCTGAAAGTTTGGTACCGGTGATAGCCGGGCGCGTAGTTGTCTGTGCGCTGCATTCAGCAGAGCTGACCAGGATGTACACGTTATATTATAACCTTTTGTACTGGTTCTTCTTGTACGCCGGTACAACTTTCGTGTTACCAGCGGCAGCACACGTCACACTGCATATCGCCAGACAAAATGTGACTGGCTCTGAACAGGGAGGCTGTTTGTAACGTGCCCTAACTTCATCAAACCAAGATCCCCGGGGTCCATCTGTCTCGGTGTTTAGCGAGACAACCTTATTTATGTGGAACCCAAAGCAGAAGTATTACACGTGTACCGTAGTAACATTACCGCAAGCAAAAAGGCAAAAGCTGGGCGCAAAACGAGATAAAAATGGAAAAATCGGAAAAATTACCACTACGCACCAAAGACCTTTTGTCCAGTAACACTTTAATCGATCCAAGTTATATTACACCAGAAGAAATTTGACAAGTCACCTTTCGTTTTAAATCTTTATTCAAACACTGCTTTCCACAAATTTCAGCTAACAAGCGCGATCAATGTGGCACGCCAACTATCGCGTTACCGCAAGTCCTTGCGCGACCATGCGGTGTTTCCTAAGGTAAAGGTGACCGTTGAGTCCGCCAATCGCTGGGTTTTGAATACGGGCTGTTGCTAATCAAGACAACTGGTTTTATTATTCCCTAAATGTATGGGTTTTAATGGGGTAATTAGTTGAGATAGGGGTTTATAATGAGTTCAGGAAATCCAAAAAGCTGAAAAATGTACCCTACCATGCTTAACTGCAAAAATGTATAAAAGTAAATAAATGAATAAATAAATTGTGTATTCTCGACTAAGCGAGACACGCCTGCGCAGGCGTGATCATGTTAAGAGTACAAAATGTGATCAGTTAATGTACAATGGAACAATGGGATTGTTGCACATGTTTATGTATGAACGTATGTAAGTTTGCATGTAGGCGTGTTTAGATTTGTTTATGAGATTGGTAAATGTTTCCTGTCGTTTTGCTTGAATGTGTTTAAAGGTGTCGCCAGTGCTAAATGGATGCTTGATATCTGTGGACTTGAAGCGATTGTCCGGATAAGCAATGGGTGACTTTAGTTAGTGGCGAGTCACAACCGCCACGTCACAGTGTTGTTAAACGGACTTCTGTGGCTTTTTATAGGGAGAACGCTTGCCAGGCGAAAACCCACCACGTCCTGGAACACTGCCGCCGAACTATTTGCTGGAAGGGAGTAAACCCGAACCACCCAGCTGGCACCACGAGGAGGTTGTTCGGCCAGCGGGGTTCGATTCCCCGTCAAGGCACATCATTGTGCCTGAATTTTAATAGTGACATCCACTCTATCCAAACTTTACACTTCTCACAGACATCCAAAATTAATGTATAAAAGTACGCAAATGGCTAAAAAAGAAACAGAGTAAAAAAGCGCTTAGGGACGGCCGCGCTATATCTCCGTAAAATGAACGAAGTGGCAGCATATACGGAAAATTTTTCAAAATATGCCATTGTCGATGCATGGCATTTGGTTTGTAAGTAGAGATTGGTTTGCATTGGTGCTTACCTGTGGAAGTCGTAGCCGTGTAATCGAAATGGTGACTTGAAGCATTATTACTTGTTAGATATTTGACAGCGTGCGTTTAAAAATGTCCCCTGCTCCAAACTAAAATGTGATATATATATATATATATATATATAGACTTTAAACGATTTGAAGTGCTTAAAGAACCCCTGTTCCCCCAAAACCACTTCAGCTCCGAAATGAGTACTCATGGACTTCGATGCTTACATACCAATAATTCCTGCAAAATCATCGTGCGTGAATCAAATTTATTCCATTTAGCACACCCAGCAGAAAATGGATGATGACCACAGTGACAAACCGCTGCAGTCTCCACTATTAAACATAACATACATCTGTGTCCACAATGGTATCCCACAAAACCTTTTGTACTTAAACAAAATTGTTTATTTTAGGCGACATAGCATTGCCAAAATCTTCAATCACCCATTTTACATGTATTATTCAGCAAGCGTGCAGGAGTACATAGGTTTACAAACAAACATTAATTCAAGCATGTAATTCTTACTTATGAACATACCATCATTCCTTTCTACCTGCAATAACCTATATATGCGTACATATATGGTTGGCGGCATCCGGTTTCGGATTTGCCTGTCACCGCGGCAAGCCACAGGGCGCCTGCGCCTACAGAGGGACCATGGGTGGATTGCGCTGAAACCCCCACAGCTCCAACCACACACCACATATCCAGTGTAAACCCGAAGGAATAAGACCGGGAGGCATGTGGATGGGAACCACGTTTCATCAACGGCGCCGGCTTACACTCCTTCAGTGGCAAACCCAAGCACACTGCACTTGGGAATCAAGCGCACACACAAGGCGGTGGTCGAACCGTAGTCCTCTCTACACTGAGTGCATAAAACCACATTTCGAGCCTAACACGGCCACAAGGACCGTGCACCCCGTCCCCTCCAGCAACGACCAACGGTCTCCTGGAGCTAGTATGGACGAGGTAGTGGGTAATAAACAGGTAGGCACTTTGTCAACGTGTACATCAAGCGCAGCCACACCGGGGATATTAAGCAACAGCCAATCACTTGAGAGAGAGACGAAGAAAATAACAATTAATGCATAAGGAAACGGTGACACAAACCTTAAGTTAATGAACTTATGGGAAATGTTGTTTACAAACGCGTCCTAGATAAATGCATGAGGTCAGAACGTATACTTCACGGGATGCCACGAACACAAACATGCTACGGAACTCGAATACAATTGGCTTAAGCGAAGTGTGCAAGTTAATGGAATAGAGTACATGTAGACATTTACATGAGAAAGAAAAGCATTCAGGCAAAATTGAAAACCCACCACCTGAGAAAAGAGATTTAGCATGCAAACACGCGGTCAGCGAATCGAATGCAGCGTACCTACAAACGCTGCGCCGGTTCTCTCTACGTTCTCTGCAGAACCTGTCGTCGCTTCGGTAGTAGTCCCGAGTGGCCTCGCTCATGGCTCACTAAGCCTGCCTGACTAAGGCACTCGCGACCGCATGTTCTACAGCACCATGCGCTTGATGTTGATGGAGAACAACCCATCGATGCTTGCCGCTTCCGCACTTGCCGCTTCCTCTCTGCATGCATGAGGGCTTTCACTTGCCCCTCGGCAGCTGCCTCCGCGAGCAGTTCGCGCCATGCATGCCGTTCAACCGCCTTCGATTCCCATGAGCTGCAATCAAGGTTAGAACGTGTGAGGCTCACTTGGTCATGTCCTGGTAACTTACCGTTGGTTTCCCCACATGCCGCTTCCCAATACTCAGCTGACCATATAATGGCTGCTGCGGTATCTGCGTCGAATCCATACGGATCACATGACCGACCCACCACAAGTGTCTCAATAAAAGTATGCAGTACACTGCATACATACCCCGTCGGCGCAAAACTTCCGCGTCTGCAAATCTGTCGCCCTAGCCGATGCGCAAAATCCGTCGCAGACACTGCTGATGGAACCGTTCTAGATATCGCACATCCCGACGGTACATCGTCCACTGCTCACTGCCGTACATAAGAAGGGGCAGCACCATGGATTTGTACACCAACAGCTTCGTGCCAACGGTAAGCTGATGGTTGTTCCACACTCGGTACTCTAGCTTCCCGAATGCCGCCGCTGCCTTCGACATGCGGATACGCAGCTCACTGTGTGGCTGCTGATCAGTCGACATCACACTCCCAAGGTAGCAAAACCGGGAGTTATAAATAAATAAATAAATTAATAAATATTTTATTCTCGACAAAGCGAGACACGCCTTGTGGGCATGATCAGCATATTGCATTATTGTACATGATAGCAGAATAAGCAGCACCAAAATTGGGAGTGGTACAGTTGGAGACAGTAGTGGAGACAGTAGATTGTATCTGACCGATTACCCTCGCGGATATTCGCAGTCACGTAACGCCAATTTGTTTCCCATGGCTGTGTAGTCGCCTTCCGAGTAAAGTGCAAGTGGTTGGAGCTGTTGAAGTCGGACGACTCAGGTGACTTGTATTGCATTGATCAGTTTGCTAGGTTCTTTAGAGTGTCATGATTACGCAGTGCGGGTTTTTTCTTAGTTCTTTATTGAATCCGTGCCCACAGGAGCGTCGCAGTATGTCTTCGCGGTGTTCCGTGCAGGTAATGTTAACCTGTAGAACAAGGGTGAGAAGAAAAACGGTTTCTAATACTTCAGCACCAATGCTGATTCGCGGCAATATTGAAGATTGCACCTCCGCTAAAGGCTGAAAGAGACAGACAGTTTTGCTTGTGCTGATGGTGAGCTCAAATTTTGCCGCTGTCGAAGCCAGAGCACTAGTCATGTGCTGCAACTCATCCGCGCTGTGTGAAAACAACGCACAGTCCTCAGCAAACAGCCACCCACGGAACGTTGTCTCACAAACTAGAATTCTCGCACCGAAATGACGTATGTTCAACAACCCACCATCAATACGGTGCTTCACACGAACACCGTAAGCGCAAGCCGCATCAAAAGCACAGCACAACATTGCATGAAGATATATATTAAACAGGGCAGGAGCTAAGACACAGCCTTGCTTCACACCAGAGAAAACTGCAAAGTCAGCCGAGGTCTCTCCACTCAGCTGCACCCTCGCTCGCATACCACTGTGCAGACATTCAATTAAACTTACAAATTTACGCGGGCAACCAAACTTACCCAACACCAGCCACAGTGCCTCGCGGTTCACCGTTTCAGATGCTTTGGTGAAATCAACAAACAGCGAGTACAATGGCTGGTGTCGTTCTCTGCACTTCTCTTGCAACTGACGAGCCGCAAACACCATATCTATAGTGCTGCGACCCAAAAGGAATCCGCATTGCTCTTCCGCCACGTTAGATTCCACAACCTGATTAACGAGGCGGTTGAGCAGGATTCGGGCAATCACATTGCCCACACAAGTCAGCAAGTTGATGCCACGATAATTCGTGCAACATTGCTTGCTACCTTTGCCCTTGTACAGTGGTAGCACAAGGGCATCCTTCAGCTCAGGAGTCACCTCCTCTTCAATCCATACGCGTTGCACCAAGTGGTGCAGCGCAGTCAACAACGTGGGTCCGCCGTATTTCAATACTTCAGGCGGGATCCCGTCGGCCCGGAACACTTGCCGTTTCGCAGCTGAGCAAGTGCTCTCTGCGTCTCATCCAGTGTCAGCGTGTCCGCCAGATTCGCCTTCACATCGTGCTGCTTGAGGCCGTTCAATGTAGGCCAGTCGATCTCTGAACGGTTGTTCAAGAGACAGTCAAAGTGTTTTCGCCAGATCTGCATTATGTCTGCAGTCTGTGTGAAGGTAGCGCCTGAACTACCATCGATCAGTGTCCTCAGCCGCTCCAATCTCGGTCCATACACCGCCATCAAGGAGTCAAAGAATTCCTTGTGTTGGCGGCGTTCGGCGTAGCAATCCATCTGCTTCGCCTTCTCCGTCCACCAAGCATTTTTAATGCATACATAAATAGGCATATACATACTGCATATATATATATATATATATATATATATTACGTATATGCCTATATATGTATGCATATATAGGTTAAGGAAGGTAGTAAGAAATAATGATAATTGCGTAAGTAAGAAATGCATACGGGAATTATTGTTTGTGTATCAGTCTATCTCCTCCTGCATGTTTGATGCATAATAAATGGAAAATGGGCGATTGAAGAGATTTCGACAATGTTTTGTTGCCCGAAAGAAAAATGGTGTTCAATTACAAATGGTTTAGTGGGATACAATTGTGGACGCAGAGGAGGGTTATATGTAATAGTGGGGACTGCAGCTTTATGTCATTGTGCTAATCATGCTTTTTCTGCTAGGCGTGCTAAATGGAATGATTTTGATTCATGCAAGATGATTTTGCATTAAGCATTAGTGTGTAAGCATCGAAGTCCATGATTACCCATTTCGGAGATGAAGAGCTTTTGGGGGAACAGGGTTTCTTTAAACATTTAAAATCGTTTGAAGGATCTTGCCTCTGGACGCGTGACGGAGTTACTCTGTTGTATGCGGTGAAGTAGGGAAGATGGAAATCGGTAACGGTTACTGTGTTAAACAAATAAGACATAGTGTTCTGTTTACATTAACCTTAACGGAAGATGCAGCCGGTTTTACGTTACTCATTAGTGTCGCCTGGCAATTATAAATTAACCCGCTGCTGGGTAGACTAGCAAGATGTACTGAGTAGGAAATGAATGTTTGGAGCAAAGGATTGGCAGTAGAAGGGGAACCGATTCACATGACGACGTCGTATTTGTATACGCCGTGCGTTGGTAAGGTGGCGTATGTTAGTATCAGCTGGACAGAGGGACACTCAAACCATATGTAAATATTCCCGTCATTGTGGTGAGCGCTGTGAAAGCTCATTACCCAGCAAGCGAGAATACTGAAAAATGGTTCATCAAGTATTATTACAGGACGAATTGAGGACGCTACGAGGTAAACATTCCAAGGGCTCAGTGCAATAGGGAAACATGGTTCACGAAGAATGTAGGGCCACAGCGGCATGTTCAACGTTGAAGACAAATGCATAAGGTGAACTTACCAGTTCTTAATGGATGAGCATGTTGTTTGCTTTGATTACAGTGTTTCGGCACACGTCAAGCTACAGGAGTTAGCCCTTATATTATCTGAAGATTATGGAACGACGCACTGAACCTTGTGAGGTAGTAGTCCGCCGCATGAAATGTGCAGAATTTGCATGTTGCCTATGCGATGTGGGACGACAAGGCAGTGATAGAGGGTGCCCCTGAAAAGGGCCGTTGTTCCTTTCTCCAGGGAATGTAAAGTGTAGATGAAAGTGGAAAGCGAAGGAAGACCGGATCCGGTGCTAGGACAGGAGACAACTAACACACATACGTCACAAGGTGACCAAGGGCGGTAATGAGGACGGCGGATTGCGGCGCAGGTGGACTATGTCACTGAAAGAGTGATCGTCATTGAACTTTGTTGTGGTGCTTGGCTCGCATTCACTATCGCCTGATATAGTGGTTACAGTCGGCGGGATGAGGACTAGGGACAGCAATAACCCTGGTGTTGTGGGCGACACAAATGTACTTTGGCTATAAAGGGATGTCATCATTGAAATGCAACCTTACCTTTGTACATTTATCACTGATGAACTTTCAAGTGGGTCGAATACTTTGGAAAATAGACAGTGGCAGGTTTCACTTTGACGGCGGCGCATGTTATTTTGACTGTGGAAAGGCTGTCATTAATAAACTGAAAAGATACCTTAACTAGGTTTCACAGAAGCATCATATTACGGGGGCTGTAGTCTGAGGAGACGCAGCAGCAGTGGTTAGCAGGAAGAGGAAGGGCGGCGCACATCACTGTGGCTCTGAAAGAGAATTGACCATGGGAACTCAGTGGCACCTGTGGCTATAAATCAAGGATGCATCACTTGCCTTTGGCACTATGTGGGAAGAGGTGCATGCCGCTGATACGTGATAAGTTGCTAGCGGCTAAGCAGCGGTTGGTGTAAATAGTTTCGGACATTGGGAAACCGGATGCAATGAAGGTGACGGACGTTTGAACCATTCAGAAATATTCACCACTAGTTGAGTGAGCGTGTATACGGCTCGGAACCCATCAAGGGTGAACACTGAGAAATGGTTTCGCTAGCCTCATAAGAGGCCACCGTGACGGTTCAAAATCAACGCAAACCGGACATGGGAAACAGAACTCCTTAGGGAGTACAAACGTGTAATATTGTTACAAAGCTATGTTACATGCCAAGATCTGGTGCATAAAATACGCGGGGGTGTTTAGACGCATGGCATTCTGCATCAGTCTGCAAGCAACTTGACGGTCAGATCAATCATGCATTCGAAGGGAATATGCGCGTGTTCAAAAAGTTACATGTGCACGTGTGCCTCCGTGGTGGATAGGACTATACGAAATAAGCGCGGTCGAGGTTTTGGGATGTTAACTGGGACGTTACCCAATATAGTCAGATTACTGACCATTTCTTCGCAAAAGCTGCATAACCTCCACTTCCGTGACACAAGCCTTACAATGAATTCGCCGTAAGTCATACAAATCGCGCCTTGTTAAATGAATGGTATATTGAAAACGCACAAATGCACGCAACACCTGCGTCCGACGAAACGACTTCATTAAGTTAAGCACCATGCTTTCCTGATCCAGTTAGCCGTCGATTTTTGGCATACAGCCTAGGCTTCCTCACGTGAAAACTGTGCGAATGCCAAAGACAGGCTTTTCCAATCTGGCAACATTCCCATTTAAAACCGCTGAGAACCGCAAAGGGCACTTGTAACACGGGTACCTGTTAAAATGTATTCAGCAAGCGCATACACAGCATTACCGCTTTCCAGCAACATTTGATCGCTTACTATGCACGCACACAAACTGCGTATATAGGTATTGGCATCTTTCCGGTAGCATCCGTCCAGTCTCCCACTGGTAAGCTTTCGCAGTTTCAACGCTCCAACGGATGGACGACGGCGCCGATTCCATCAGAAAAAGTTTCAGATCCTCATTGCTCATTAAAAGCCTAGGTGTGGACTCTTTAAGATATTCGGAATGCACAGAAGGCATTCATCATGGCTGCTTTCGCTAAAAGCGGGAAAATGATTAACCACCGTAACCCATTTAAACCATGCACTTCAATGATTTCTAATCCACCTCTTAGCATATTGACATGAACGTTAACATAATAAGCAACCCACGCATACGTCGGAAGGCCCAAAGTTTTCATTTATCAACATATAACCTTGTGTGCCTATAGTTCAATGAGCGCGATCGTACTGTGAGCGCGACGTCCTCTCGAGTGTTACGTTCCACCTGAATCTTCTGGGCGAAGAAAAGAGAATAAAGATCGTTCCTGGAGAATAATTTAGTGAATATTTGGACTTCATCTTCCATGGCGTCCAAATGCTTACCCTGAGTAAAGGTGTCGCCTCTCGTTCCAAAGCAGTGCCGTGGTCTGAATGTGATGGGTGGATGCACATTGCCTGCTGCGGCATCTGTCATGATCAATATGTGCTCTTGCAGCGATTCACCTCGCCAGCCATTAACTTCTTTATGACAACTGCCGTGCTTCACTTATTTGCATGCGTCTTCTCGCCGGACTATTTGCGTTGAGCCTTGACTCTTCTTCTCAGACGATGCCTGATGCTATTCGCGATTCATCTGCTCCACCGTACTCACCATCACCATCTACCTCCGGTTGTATCACCCCCATGGTTAAGCGAAGCCGAACCACGTCCACTACTCATTCGGATCCATCTACACAGGTCCTGCCCATTGAGCCCACAACTAGATCTTATGCGGCAATTGTGAGGGAAAGCGTGGTCTTCGTTCCTATTTGCAAAAGCCCAACTACAATTGGCGCCAAGACTAGGCCTAAGCCCATTGAGAAACCCAAACCTAAGCTATCATCTCAGTCTCAAATGAAGCTAGTTCTCGACAGACTATCCGAGCTTGAGAAAGTGGTCAAGGAAAATCCGTCCCTTAGTAAGCCCTCAAGTTCCTGAGCGCACCCAGCCATCTCGCGACCGTTGTCACATCATCCTGAACGCAGCGGAATCGGGAAAAGCAACCTCTGCGAAAAGAATACTAGATGACCAAACACTGCTTGAGCGGTTGATCTCGTTGATATTTGATGAAGGCGAACAAGGGGTCAGTATTGTATCTGCCTTCCGTCTGAAGTTCTTCGCTTATGTTAAGAGACGCTGTGGTTCAACTTCGGTAATCCCAACTTTGATGCGGGCCGATGGAACTCGTGCGTATGCGCACTCAGATAAGGCTCATGTACTTTAGGAACAGTATGCAGGGGCTTTTGTACGTGAGGCCGCGTTGACTAGCGTTGAACTTGTCCCCAGAGTACCTGAGGGTTCTTATTTAGCTGAGTTTACTGTGGTGGAGACGCAAGTCCTTAAACTGCTGCAAGAACTGAATCCTTCCAATGCAGCTGGACCTGATTCAATTCACCCGAAGCTTCTGCATGAGTTGGCGGTGGAACTTAGTGGACCGCTGACGGTGTTTCAGAAGTCACTTGACAGCTGTACATTACCTTCCGAATGGAAGGAGGTTGTTATCTGTCCTATCTTCAAAAATGGCGACATGAGTCTGTCAGCCAATTATAGGCCAGTTAGTCTGACTAGCATCGTGGTCAAACTGCTTGAAAAGCTGGTGAGAGATTCGTTGGAAAGTCACCTGAATAGATTTAATCTACACATTAGTGCACAACATGGATTCCAGAAGGGGTTTTCGTGTTTGACGAATTTGTTGGTTGCTCGTGAAGCTTGGGCGGAGGCACTGAACAATGGCCACGTAGTGGATGTGCTTTCCGTAGACTTCTCGAAAACATTTGAAAAGGTACCCCACTTGAGGCTATCACATAAGCTGAGCTCCTACTGCGTATCTGGCCGCGCCCTTCACTGGGTATCTGCGTTCTTGCAGGGAAGAGAGCAGTGTGTACGTGTGGGTCGCAGCTCATACTTTAAGCAAGCGGTCCTTAGCGGTGTCCCACAGGGCTCGGTCCTTGGACCGATGCTGTTCTCCATCTACGTAAACGATCTCCCTGGAGAGCTTGGGGTATTATCCCTATTGTTTGCTGATGACCTTAAGCTATGGAATGTTGTAAATGTTCCTGGAGGTTCTGAGGCCATACAGCATGCACTGGACACACTCTGGGACTTGTCCACTTTGTGGCTACTGCCCATTAATCAGGCTAAGTGTTCCGTCCTCCGTATAGATGCAACTTTCCCTCTGAGCTACGTACTCGGTGGGGTCGAACTCCCCCTTGTCTCCAACCAGGTAGACCTATGTGTCGTTCATTCCTCGTCTTTGCATTCTGGTGACAACTGGAAGAAGGCCGCTAATAGGGGTTTCAGAATGTTGTAGTTAATACGCCGTTCTTTTGGGGTCTTAACTGCCGACATATTTGTGAAGCTATTCTCAGCTTTCGTCCGGCCCCATCTGGAATACTGCGTCCAGGCTTGCCCGCCCTGCCTTGTTCGGGACAAAATGGAGCTTGAGAGGGTTTTGAGAGTAGGTACCAAATTGGTCGAGGGGTTACGGGGGCAATCGTACCCCGAGCGTCTACTTAGCTTGGGTATGTATTCAATGCACTACCGACGGCTTCGATGAGACCTAATCCTTACTTTCCGCATTTTAACAGGGAAGGTTGGACCGGACTTGAGCTGGCTATTTAGACCGGCTAGGTTGCCTTGTCTTCGCGGTCATCCCATGAAGCTACACAAGCCGCGTTCTGACCGGATCAGGGCGAAAACTCGGTTATCGCGTAGAGTTATCGAGCGCTGGAACTCGCTTCTAAAAAGTGTAGTCAGTGAACCTACGATTAAGGGTTTCGAGCGTCAGTTAGACGCACTTGGGTGGCAACACGAAACCTTTCCCTTCTCCTGACCATATTCACCTTCAAACTTTTAGTTTTTATTCTGTCATTCTCTTCACTCTTTGGTGTTATCCTTCATTTTAATGACTTTCATTCCCTTTATCTTTCATTTACTTTCTACTTCTTTCTTCACGTAACCTACACAGCGGGGACTGCTAGTGCAGGGAACGTGGGCAGTAATTGGTTGATCAAAGTGTGTTTCGGGTGTTTCGTTTTAGATCTACCAAGAACTAGCACCTTATCATTTCCTGGCTCAACGATTTGCTCAAGAAGGAACACTCAAGGGATTTTCCTATCTTTCCAGTTTATCTGAATCTGAACAAGAAGATACCTCGAGAACACCCCCCCTTTAAAGTCGTTTGCCAGGATGCGGAGGAATGCCGACGCATCCTGCGAAGGACCTCGCATCTCAAAGGTAAGCCATTCTACGTACTTCTTGACCTCTCTCCGGAAGATCGAGTCAAAATGAAAAAGGCTGTAAAAGAACTACGTGCTAGACGGGGAAGTGGTGAAACAGACCTCCATATTGTGGATTTTTGAGTAGTTCGGAGGACTCCGAAAACCCGTTGGAGGCCTATTCTACTCACCCCCGGACAGTAAACTATAAGAACGGACCGCGTGTGTTATCCGCTAATGTACAAAGTCTAAGGAATAAGCTAGACGAGATCCATTTGCTTGCCTCAGAGACTCATCCAGACCTTAGGGCCTTCGTTGAAACGTGGTTATTCTCAGAAATCACAGACTCAGAAGTGTCTATTTCTGGATATCACCTCATCAGGTCCGATCGCCATGGCGGAAGGTCTGGTGGTGGCGTAATGCTTTATTGGAAGGCGCAGCTCAAAGCGCATGTGGTTGAAGCTATTAGTGACTAGGATAACAATTTTGAAGCCCTCTGGTGCCGTGTGCATGACGGATATAGATCTTTCTTGATTGGTGTCGTCTACAGGACACCATCGGGCAAGGACTGTCTTATCGTGGGTGATTTCAACGCACCAGATACCGATTGGAATTTCCTTCTTTGTTATCGCCCATCCGACTATTTCGATGCCGCCTTACTCGAAACCGTCCTGGATTGCAACCTTTTTCAACATGTCATGACGCCAACTCTTATTTTCCCAAATCAGACACCGCGCATCCTAGACCTTGTGCTTCCCTCAGCGCAATCAGACATCACAAACCTAGCTATTATCGAGCCCATTGGCAGAAGTGATCACTGTGCCGTTTCTTTTCAGTGGACTCGTCGCTTCGCTGTCCACAGCCAATGCGCCGACCGTCGGAATTTCTGGCTTGTAGATGCACTTCATTTGAAAACGGCTGCAAGCGTTGTGGATTGGAGTATCCCTGGGCATCTCAGTCTTGATGATGCGTGGAATCTTTTGTACTCCAAGTTGATGTTGCTCATCGAACAGATCGTCCCTGTTTCCATGAGAAGACCGTTTTCTAAAGGCACACCTTGGATAGATCGCCAATTAAGATCCCTTATGAACAAAAGGCGTAAACCGTGGAACCGTTTTAAGCTAACAAGATCAGACCTCGATTACTCTCGCTATAAAACAGGAGTATTTGTACTTTTCAGAAACGTGAGAGACGTCAACTCTACGAACTGTCTTTATCTACTCTCTCCAGGACCACATCCAAAGCGCTTTTCTCTTACATCAAGCGAAGTACCAGAGCCGGCAGTGGCATCCCTGTCTTGTGTTCCCGCGAGCATGCTGCTTTAGTTCACAAAGACACACAAAAAGCCAATCTTTTAGTTAAGCAATATTCCTCTGTGTATTCAACAGAGACGTCTCCTCCTGACAGCTTCTTGTCATTTCTTCCTTCTTTGCTAGAGCACTTGGATATTAACGCTGATTATGTACTGAAACTGTTTCTTAATTTAAACCCGTATTCTTCTCCTGGCCTTGATGGCCTACATCCGTTGTTCCTTAAAACTGTAGCCGAGCACATCACCACACCTATCTGTCATATTCCGTCTGTCTTTTGATACTGGACGTCTTCCGGCTGCCTGGAAATCGGGCATCAAACCTATCTATAAAGGAGGAAACCGACAAGATCCAGCGAATTATTGTCCTATTTGTTTGACATCTGTAGTCTGCAAAATTATGGAACGGACAATAAAACGCGCGCTATGTCTCCATCTCGAAAGGTTCGGTTTCATCTTTTCTGCCCAGCCTGGTTTTCGAAGCGCTCGCTCATGCATCACAAACTTGCTTGTGGCAAGGGAGGAATGGGTGAGATCACTAGATGTTGGCAAACGATTGGATATTGTTTGTTGATTTTAGCAAGGCCTTTGACAAGGTTCCGCATGAGCGGCTTCTTTTCAAACTCCGCGGGATCGGCGTTGCTGGAAATTTTCTCTCCGATTTCCTGTGCGGTCGCTCTGCGCATGTAAGGGTGAATGGTACACTTTCTGACCCTTTTCCTGTGACCAGTTGTGTCCCACAGGATTCTGTCCTTGACCCTGTGCTCTTCAATATCTTCATTAACGACCTCCCGTCCGAGCTGCAGGCGGAATGTTTGATTTATGCCGATGACTTGAAACTTTGGATTGAGGTATCCAGTCTTGAGGATGCAGACAGGCTCCAAGAAACACTCAACAGGCTCCACGACTGGTCGGTAAAATGGCAGTTACCCACCAACCGGGATAAATGTTCCGTACTCGCGATTGGTGTTCGTGAACCATTCGGGGTGTACCATATTGGAGGTTTCCTGCTTAGAAATGTCGCTCAGGAAAGGGACCTCGGAGTAACTGTGTCTCCTTACCTCAAAATAACTGAGGACACCCGGAAAAGATTCGCTGCTGCTTACAGGATGTTTCATGCCTTACGAAGAGCATTCTTCCGCCTTACTCCAGAACTCTTCAGACTCCTTTTTGCCTCACATATGCGCCCGATTCTCGAGTACGGCTTGCCAGCTGACCAGCCTCTCACGAATACCGAATGCGATATGATTGAGAAGGTTCAGCACCCTGGATCTAAATGTGCGCCAGAGCTACGGTGCCTATCTTATCCTCTCCGTCTTCAGCGATTAAGTCTTTTCTCTCTGGATTACCGTCGTCGTCGCGGCGACGATCTACACTCGACGTATCCTAAGAGGAGAACTAAGAAGCGAGTTACAGCAGTTCTTTCATCTGAACATTGAAAATTCTACACGTGGTCGCGGATGGAAATTGTTAAAATCGGGGAGACTCCATGTGCGGTCAAATCTAGCTTTATCCACGCGCGTGGTTAATGACTGGAATCGCCTGACGGAGCTCGTCGATGGTGCGCAGTCCGAGGAAAGTTTCAAGAAACTGTTGGATTCCCACTTGATAACTGTGCCTGGACATTATTTCACAACCTAGCTTTAAGGTTCATTGTGGAACCGTATTTTCACTATGACCCCAGCAATGTTCGCAATGACTGGGAAGCGACGGGGCTGATAAAGGACTCTCTTTCTGCTCTCCACCATACAATGATACAATGGCGGATCCGACGCTCCGAAGGTAAGGAGATCGTTGTACCTTGGGTAGACGGCCACCGATTCTTCCTCTTCTCTTTGCATTCACATTTTGTTCGGTCCCTTACTGTGGTTGTGACATTAGCATCCAGCCACCTACGAGGTATTTGCTTTTCATTGTAGCTCCCCAGGTCCATTAGGGTCGACTCAGGTAAATGGGAGGAAACCCATCGGGAGTTTATCCAGCAAGCCCAGGCGGGCGAAGCCAGGAATGGGATTATCCCGTAATGCGTTACAGCAGCCCAGCGTTGATTCATCGACTCAGGCAGCTGATCGAAATGAAGTGGTACAAAAAAACGGATTATCCCCTCAGGCTCTACGTCCGAGGGGAAACAACCGCGTTCGGAGAGACTAAGCGTGTGGTACACTAATTGTTGTAGTGTGCGTAACAAATGGGGGGAATTAGTGACACGTTGTGAGCATGTTGATGTGGCCGCTGTGTCCGAGTCCTGACTCTCTTCAGATGACTTTATTGGTGATCTGCTTATAGACTTTGCGTGCTACAGGGCTGACAGGCCCGGGTATCAGACTGGTGGAGCAGTACTCTTGCTTATAAAGTGCCAATATAAACACTGGGTGGCTCCATTTACCATGAGTTCTGTTAATGTTCAGGCGGTATCCTGCTATCTAAGAGCATGGGTAAATTGGAGATTATAGTATGTGTTTATCGTAGCCCATTCTCTACCCGAGAAGAGGACAGGGATCTTGGTACGTTACTAAGACAGACGGCAATAGCCGCACCTAATTTTCTGATCGTCGGTGACCTAAACCTTCCGCATGCTGATTGGCAGCATGCTGAAAACAGAGTGTGTACTTTAGAGAAGGAACTAGTAGATTGGATGCACGTAAATGCCTTCGAGCAATACGTCAATGTCCCGACTAGAAGTCGTACTGGGAGTACCCCTTCAACCCTTGATATCGTGATCGCCAGACATGGTCACTTAACTGACCTATGCGTGGAGCCACCCATAGGTAAGAGTGATCATTGTGTTTTGACCTTTTCTCTGGACACACCGAGGCTTGCAGAGAACCGTCGAATGGGAAGAGATTTAAATCGTATTGATTTTACGAAATTGCGGGATCGAGCCCTTCAGATCACTTGGGTCCCTGAACGCCGGTAACGGCACAATAGTCAGAGGTCAGAAAACATGAGCCGAAATACACGAGGCTGTATTAGCCGGAGTATTGCGATTTAATAGTGAAGTTTGGAAGAAAAATAGAGAGCGTCAGCAGAAATGGACATGTTAGATGTAGAAGAGTTTGAATTGGTTAGTTAGATATAAGCACTAGGGGTGGGAGAAATAAGGTTTGATTGTGCGGAGCCTATACCGTTGACGGCTCAGTACTCTGAAGGAAGTCAGAAAGTAGGAGATTGGACAGAGGAAACTAGGTTTGCACACAGCTCTGGGTTCCTGATAGAGTGAGGGGAGCTACTAGGGAGGGGAACAGCGTTCCGTCTTCAGATCAATGACCGGTACCGTCACAATATTACGAGAGGGTCAGCAAAACTGATCAGATTAGAGATAGAGGTGGCTGTGTTAGAAAGGAATGAGCAGGGCCAGCAGGCTCTCGTGAAGAGGGGGCATAACCAGGACGTGGTGGGTCTTCGTCTGGCAAGCGTTTTCCCTACAAAAAGCCACAAATGTCTGTTTAACAACACTGCGACGTGGCGGATGTGACTCGCCACTCAATAAAGTCACCGCCCCTAACACATTGGCAAGTTGATTGACACCACATTTACAAGTTCTGTGCATTTATCGGCTCTCGCATGAACACGCCTACATATCTGACTAGTGACATACCACTATTCTTAAGTATTTTCCTCCCGTTTCCTCATACTTCACTCACTGACCTACATTGCTTACGGGACCTCATCGGACTAGTTCCTCATCAACATACCATATAAGTGATCTGAATACTATCTTTACCTCTCGCATTCTGTGTACATAGACTACATACAACCTTTGGGCTCTATGGGCCCACACTACTGTCTCCAACTTTACTACTCCCACTGTTGGTGCTGCTTATCCCGTTAGCATGTACAATAATGCAATATGCTGATCATGCCCAAAAGGCGTGTCTCGCTTTGTCAAGAATAAAATATTTTATTTATTTATTTATTTATTTATAGATGTCTACAAAATCGTAACCGTAGTCTGGAGTAAGTCAAAGAGAGGCAGGACAGTCAAATGGGACTAGGGCAGAGCAGGGCACGGACGCAACCTGACTGCGAATAACCGAGCAAACAGACTTTTAACAAGAAACATAGCCAGTTACAATTTGCCATTCAATGGATTGGTGGCAGTGTTCCAGGACGTGGTGGGTTTTCGCCTGGCAAGCGTTCTCCCTACAAAGAGCCACAAATGTCCGTTTAACAACACTGCAACTTGGCGTATGTGACTCGCCACCGAATAAAGTCACAGCCCATAACTTTACACTGGCAGGTCAACTAGCGTCACAATTCTACAGAGGATCGTTACACTGGGACTTCTACATCTGTATATACTGTTGTCGTTTTACATCCTACCATACGTTGCCCTTTTCCTTCCTTGTGTGCGGGCTCTTCCATTACCTTTCAGTGGATCATTCAGGTTTCTCAATCTCTTATTAGCTGAGGTCCCGTATCTCATGACAGCCAACTTATTGTTTCGCATTTTCAACATTGTACAGTCCCAATCATGGATATATGAACAATTTTCTGCGTTACTGTTACAATTGCATTATAATGTTTGTACCGTTGTACATATCTGATCATGCCTCCACGAGCGTGCCTCGCATAGTCGAGAATAAAATATTTATTTATTTGTTTTTAAATAGAAGAAGAATTAAGAGCGAAGTGCATAATAAGGAGAGGACAGGGTCATTTTGTAAGGAACATTATTGGTGCTGCGTGTGTAGAGCAGCAAGCTCTTGGCGCGTTGAGATTATTCCACACTGTTAGCGCTTCGTATGGAATTCTATATGTGCGCAGGGCCGTTCTCCCATAGCTCGTCCTCAGGGATGCAGGTGCCCAAGATGTCTGCTACCGTGGGGACATTTAGTAATCTATTTATGGCCGCGGAGAATTGCAGGATATTATTAGATGCCCTGATGGTTTCTGGTAACTTATTCCATACATGTGCATATCCATAGAGGAAGAAGTTAAAGCGCATGGAGCAACGGGTTTTGGGCAGTGAGAATGAGTATGGCTTTTTGCGTAGAGGATAGCGTGTGTCGCCCAGCGGTTGAAAATATCTTTCAATACTTGAGTCCGATGTTTTGATTAGCTTATACAGAAAAACTAGGTTGGCTTTAAGTCTCCGCAGCCAAAGTGGATCAACACCAAGCTGCATGCAGCGGCTTTGATAACTGAGCGTTGTTGATCCTAGTAGGCGCTTAGTGAACGAACGCTGCACTTTCTCGATGACCATCCTATCACACTTGCGTGAATTAGTAACCACTATGGAGCAGGACTCTACAATAGGTCGGACACACAACTTGTAGAGCGTGAGTCGCGACTCTAACAGGCTCATTGACTTCAGTATATAGCCAACGATAGACCTGGCTTTTGCAGAGCTATAACTCGCTTGTTCCGCAAAATTTAGTGAGCTTGAGTAGTGCACACCGAGATCGCGCACGGTAACGCTGTTATCTAGTGGTATTCCGTTAAGAGTTAATATATTGGGCGGTATAGAGCACCGGTAGGAAAGGACGTTACATTTGGTTGGTGAGAACTCTAGTTTCCACAGGTCACACCATGCTTTAAGAGCGCCGAGATCTCTTTGAATGCTGGAAAGGCCATCGCGTAGGCAGCTAGGATCAAATAAGAATACGACTTTTATATCGTCAGCAAAGAGGTAGGGAGTGCCATATTGGAAGACCTGGAATACATCATTGATGTAGAGTAAAAACAGCAAAGGACCTAGGACGCTGCCTTGGAACACTCCGCTGGTTACGGAGGCCCTCTTAGAAAAGACATCGCCCAGCAGCACTGACTGCGTTCGGTTAGAAAGGTAAGAAGAGAACCAAGCATGGAGACGGCCGGAAACACCGAATGCAGCCAATTTTGCTAAAAATCCATTGTGGGGAACCCGGTCAAATGCTTTTTTCATATCAAGGAATATGATGACCAGCGCTCGACCCAGGTCTATGGCGTGTGTTACGTTGTTTTAGAATTCAAACTGGCAAGTTTGACAAGATTTAGAAGGCAGAAATCCGTGTTGGGACTTATTAATGAGGTTGCGTTGCAACAGAAAACGAAGCATCCCATCCTTTATTATTTTTTCCATGAGTCTCGACGCAATGGGTGTGTGGCTAATAGGGCGGTAATTGTCAATATTTTGTCGACAGCCTCCTTTGTGTCTTGGTATGATGGTTGCGTGTTTCCACATAGACGGGTATTGTCCACGCTTCATAGAGAGGGTGAGGATATTGAGGAGAAGGACTGGAATATCCGATCCACCAAGTATTAATACGGAAGATGGTACACCATCCGGACCTGGAAAGTGGGACATTTTCAAGGAGCAAAGTGCTCGCTTTATGTTGTTTAAGTCAAAGTCAATGGTTTGTAGTTGATCTTCAGTGAACTTGTGAATCGTAGTTGGCGATGCCGAGTCATTGCTGGTGAAGGAGTTACAGAAGTGAGAGTTAATGCGGTCGCAGAGCTCGACCGCATCAGTAACTATAGTTTTATCAGGAAGTAGAAGGGTAGTGATCGTTATATCTCTGCTGCCACCCCGCTGCTTCATTAGTCGAATAAGAGATTTTGCCTTGTTATCAGTACAAAGCGCTGCGTGCTCAGCTAATGTGCAAGCATTGCTTTGTATAGTTCTCCAGGCGATTAGTAACTCATTCATTCGGACGATTAGATAAAAGTCTTTAGTCTTGCTGTAGCGGCAGCGCATTTTCTTAAGCCTAGTAGCTAGTTTGCGTGTAGAAGCATCATCAAGAGTCTGCCGCCTTCTTGGCTTCCTCATTTGGGGGGCAAGGACGTCTAAGCAGTTAGTGAGGTTATTGTAAAGCTCCCTGATCGCAGTATCTATATTATCTGAGAGGAAGAAATCGTCCCAGGGTGATGCTCGGAGAAGGGATGAAAATGTTACCCAGTTGATGCGCTGCAGGGGGCGTGATACCTCATACTTGTTATCCTCCTGGTAAGGGAATTTAGGCAGTGCAAAAGAGAGCTTCACCACGTTGTGGTCGCTGCCCGGTATGTTGTCTAACACGCTGGCGCATGCATGGGAAATGCCGTTGGTGAATATTAGGTCCAGGATGTTAGATTGTCGTGCCTCATGCTGAGGCTGATATTGCATTCTTGATGCTTCTTCACCGCAGTTGGGCTAAACCAACTTACACTTAAACTAGGTCTCTTTAAGCTGTATAAATTTCATTCCACTTTATTTGGTTAGTTTTGCCTATCTGAATAGTCTTCTATTAGCTGGCACGTCGCTTACGCTAATTGCGCTTATCTTCGGTAATTTTGTTGCGTTTGTAGCATTTTGGAGTAACTTGTGGACATTTTTTCCTTATCGCGGAGTCATTGCTAACGAACTTACTTCGTATGCTAATTTCGCGAAGAGTTATGCCACCGTATCTGTATGCATTATTAGATTTATTTTATTTCATTTAGTCGTTTCAAGTGATTGGCTGTTGCGTGCTATCCCCGGTGTGGCTGCGCTTGATGTTCATGTTGACAAGGTGCCTACATGTCTATTACCCACTACCTCGTCCATACTGGCTCCAGGAGACAGTTGGTCGTTGCTGGAGGGGACGGGGTGCACGGTCCTTGTGGCCGTGCTAGGCTCGAAGAATGGTTCCATGCACTCTGTGTGGAGCGGACTACGGTCCAGCCACCGCCTTGTGTGCGCTTGATTTCCCAAATGCAGTGTGCGTGTGTTTGCCTGTGAAGGAGTGTGCGCCGGCTCCGTTGATGAAACGTGGCTCCAATCCACACGCCTCCCGGTCTTATTCCTTAGGGTTTACACTGGATATGGGGTGTGTGTTTGGAGCTGTGGGTGGTGCAGCGCAAGCCATCCATGGTCCCTCTGTAGGCGCAGGCGTCCTGTGGCTGGCCACAGTGACAGGCAAATCCGAAACCGGATGCCGCCAACCATGTTAGATTGTCTAGTCGGTGTGTTCACATGCTGAGTCCAGTCATGTGTGAAAATAGTGTCTACCAGGGCTCTATATTTGAGTGGGGCTGTCTGATTAAGCCACGAGACATGAGGCATATTAAAATCTCCAGCAATAATTTTATGGCGCGCAGGAAGAAATGAGATTTCCTGGAAGTGCTTGAGCATCTTGTCAACGCTAACACAAGAGGAGTGCGGTGGGTTGTATAAACAGCCTATCAAGAGGTCACATGGACCTCCAGGGGCCCGAATCCATACTGAGTCTTCTGAATTACCAAGGGATACGGTTTGGAAAGATGTTGCTTGAAAATCGTTCTTGAAGTATATGAGACATCCGCCACCTCAGTGGTTGGCGCGTCCACTACAGAAAATAGTGTACCCTGGGATGTGTAGTGGTGTGTCAGATTCATCGGCCGAATGCCGTGTTTCTGTGACCAGCACCAGATGCGGGCGTGATAGAAGAATGAGGGGGCTTATGACGTGCATTTTATTTTTCATCGATCGTGCATTGAGGAGGAAGAGTGTATACGTGTTGTAAGCACAGCGTCCTGTCGTCTGGTCGGCAGCTTCTGCAGTGGTGTCGCAACCGGGTAGTTTGAAAGCGCTTGGAATAGGTGAGTTAAGTCCAACGGATATGTGTGCCGGGGGCGGCGGATTGTTACGCTGGAGGCAGTCAGACGCTGACGGGTCACTTATCAGTTTGAGGTTCAAGGGGGTTACGCGTAGGGCTGGAGCCAACCGTTTTGGGTTGACTGCAGTGTATAAATGAGTCTCTGTAGATGATGCAGAGCAGGGGCGAGTTCTTGAAGAACTTGGCTTGGTGGACCACACCCTGAAGGACTCCATAAAAAAGGGGCAGCAGTAGGTGTAGCACTTCTCGGCGACCAGACATTCTGCAGGATTCCTGATGTGTGAGAGCGGTTGGTCGAAGTTGATGGAGCTGTAGTGTTCATGTTGAATGTCGAGTTGTCAATAGCAGCACACTGTTGTCTTCGGTTGGGCGCCGGATATCCGTTTGTTTTGAACTGATGTTGATAAGTTGGAGTTTGAGCAATGTGCTTTGTTGATTCGAGTAAATATGGCTTTCTGAAAGAATGACTAGATCTTGTCGGAGCAGCAACCAAGGGTAGCGCTTGGTAAACCAGAGCAGAAGGCGTAATAGGCACCGGTTGTATTTGCTTGGGTATTGGTTTGACACGGTGGGTAGTGTTACGGGGTTTGTTGCGAAGTTGGAAGTGCTTTATTGGGTTTGGGGTGTTAAGTAGGTAGTTCCGACGATAAGACTGTGCTTGGTTGACAATGGACTTCGGTCCAGAATGGGTAATTGGAGGTTCTGTTGTATGCTGGCGAGCCATCTGGTGGCGTGGTATTACTGGTACCGGCAGTGTGTATCCTTTAGCCATATCGGGACGTCTGGGTATAGTGCTTTTGTTGTACTGATAGGGATTCGATGGGAGACGATGAGGGAGAGCTGTGGAACACCGTTGTTTTGAGCTGTTGGTCGCTGGCGTCTTGTCAATATGGGGTTGCATGGGGTCATCGGCAACGCTGGCTAATGGAGTGTATACTGATAGAAAGCCCACACTCTCTAGTTCAGATTCCATGTCACACAAGCCAGACATATCAACAGCCTGAGTACTGTATTCAGTCGTGTCTACATCAACAGTCGAGTTTGCAGCTGATGTTACGGACTTCGCAACGGTACCTTTTGGTTGATTTTTTTTCCTCTGAGGGCGTTTTTACATCGCGGTAAGTTAGTCGCTGTGAGGAATCAAGGTCAACTTCACAAAGGGTCAAGGAAGAGGCCGTATAGGTTGGATTCTTTTGCGCGTTTGTGAGTTGGGGTTCTGTGAATGATGTCGCACGAGCTTCTTTCTTTTGAGAAACTGAACTAGTATGCAAATTTGATCTTTGTAGCGGGGTTCTGTCCGGTTTACTCAGAATACGCCCAAGATTCGAGTGCTGATTCAAAACATATCGGGCGTCAAGGAATCTTTTAGCCAGCACGGGGATGCTAAATTTCAGGACTAGTGGGCAAGATCGGCCAGGGATCATACGTAGGCGGGTAGCTTAACAGCAATCGTGTGGTAGTCTACAATCGTTGAGAAGAGTACGCAACACCTTTTTAAGCGGTACCTTGTCAGGTACATTGAATACAACCGCGTTATTGGCACGACGAGTGCGTTCACTGACCTCGTACGTAACGCTATTCAATATTTTACTTGCAGCTAGCATATCAGGTTGGCTAGCCAAAGTTTGGAGGTTGCCCAGGTTGACCAAAGGCATGACCTTATTTAGTAGCGTCGCAAGCGATGTAAACTCTTCTTTCAGTGAGTTTACCTGACTTTCGAGAACCTGGATTTTGTGCAAAACATCTGCTAGCGGATCTACGAGCACTACTTTGCAATCTCGAAATTGAGATGGGCTTGCCACACTGACGTCACGGGCAGCTTGTTCCAGTGTTTTCTTTTTGTCACGTTTGGGTGACATACGTTTTTTCATCATGGTAAGAATAATCAGTAAAACTGGAGTAAAACGGTGGAGTAAAACGGTGAACACGCGACGCGAAAAACGACTTTTGGAAAACGGCTTGGACGGAGGTCTAAAAACAGCAAGACAGAGGTAGCAGCTAATATGTGTTACTTTGGAGTAACACAGACCGAACCAGAACGTGGATATTTTAAGCTTGTAAGGGAAGTAGAATAAATAAGATAAATCACGACCAGTACTGTTCATGAAAAGAGAGTCACAGAGCGATACGCCGGCCGAGCATAGATCATTTAGAACTTAGACGTCTGGGAGGGGTCAGAAAGCAAAGAGCGTTTAGATGAGACTGGATAAGTCAGCAAGCTGAAGCTAGGCAGTCAGATTAAAGTGGGGATAACAGTAGTGAATGTCACGAGAAAAGAAAATTTGCGGGACTACAGAGGCTATATAAAAAGCCCGTTAGCATATCAAACGAAACGCTCAGGCTGGGGGACAGAGTGTGTTGTGACTGCACAGCCTAGAACACGTGCGGCTCTGATTTCTGGAAAGTCAGAAAGTAGGAGACTGGTCAGACGAGGCTAGAGTAGAGCCAGGCCCGAAGTGTTATCCGTCCAATGGATAAAGGAAGGCAGACAGATCGCGAAAGTGAAAGAATCTAATCGTGAAGGAGACACTTAAGGGGAAGTGGAAGAGCCAACAAAGATCTCGAGGTGTTGCGAACAGACCTTTGGGCCTGTCGATTGTTCAAAAGTATGGGCTCAGCATTCGGAAAGCAGGAGACCATGGAGATGAGAGGACGATATCGCCTCAGGAGAGAAAGCCGTATTATAAATGACAGAAAGTTAACAGAGCGTCAACAGGATAGAAGTGTTAAAGATAAAAGCAGATATACTAGTGATGAATCATGAGCGGCAGTGCTCTGGAGGCGGGGGAAACAAAGCATTGCGTCTGCAGAGACTAGATGACTTAGAACTCAAAAGTCCGAGAGAGGTCAGGAGGCCGTACAGCCAGAACCAGATAAGTCAGACTAGAGTGTGCAAAAAGGGCTCTTTGGGTGAGAAGAGAAAAAACGAAAGCCAACAATATGCTTCAGGTGCTGTGCGCAGACCGTTGGAGCTGCCGGTTTCTGATCATTAGGGTCACGGAAGTCGGGAGGTACGAGATCGTTGAGACGAGCCCAGAATGTCAGCTCGTAGGGTGAAAGTCGTATTAGTAAAGTCTACGTGCTGACAGAGAGCATCAACAGAAATGGACGTGTTAAGGAAAAAGGGGACATGATAATAAGGTTCAATCATGACCAGCGGTGGTCTTACGGTGAGGGTAACAGACGTTCGTCGGCAGAGTCTAGATCATTAGATCACAGAAGTCCGAGCGTTGTCAGAAAACAGGGGAGGGTATAGTCAAACCCGGGTAAGTCAGCAAGCTGAAGCTAGGCCTCCAAAGTAAGGTGGGAATAAAGTAATGAGTGTCATCAGAAAAGCAGTTTGGGAATCAAGTGGCTATATGAAAAGGCGGTTGCATGCCGAAGAACGGTCCCAGGATAAGGGGGACAGAGCACCAGGACAACAAAGCATGGATCGTTAACGTTTGGAACGTTAGGAAGTAGTCAGAAAGCAGGAGGCTGGTCAGACGCCGCTAGAGTAGTGCCAGACCCGGAGAGTTGCATGACCAGTGGAAAAAGGAAAGCAAACGTAACACATTCCTACTACGAACTCGTGTGTTCCGTTTTTGGGCTTCTGTCCCACGCATTTTTCCACTTTCGTTTGTCGTGTTCACGTTTTTCTTTTCTTTCCGCGTATACCCGTGTATTTACCTGTTTCTATATATATTATTTACAACATGGTCGGCAAACGTCGCTTGCCTCCCATATCTGTCAAAAAGCCGGGGAAAACTCTATCGCCTTTGGCCGCCAACGCTCGTCAACCACAAACACGGGAGTGCAAAGTTATACTCTCGGATCCACTAGCTGAGGCTTTACAAAAAGTTTCTGTCCTCGGAAGACAAGTGAATGAACTAAAATGTCAAATTTTGACCATTACGGAGACACTTGACAAGCTCACACCTTTTGCCGGCGTAACCAAATACCAAGTTTAGAAAATCTGACTGATATATTCGCAACTGGTGAGCTACTGAACAATATTGTACACGAAGTCGGTGAACGCATGCGCCGCGCCAACATCGCTATTGTACTCAATGTACATGACAAATTGCCTCTCAAGAAAGTGCTGCAGACACTTTTAGCTGCTTGTCAAATGACACACTTTTGTTGTACAGCCACTCATTTGCGTAAGATCCTTGGCCGATCATGCCCATTCGTGATCAGGTTGTGCAACCAGGAATTTTCTAAGAGGTTTATTGATGCCTGATTTCTCCTACGACATCTGCCTAATCTCGGGCCAATCTTGTTAAAACCAGACAGAACACCGCTGCAGAGGTATATTCAACCTAATTCAAAAGTAACCAAAAGGACAACGCAAAGGACACCACCTTCGTTAGCACAAATGTCTAATACTCACCTAACTTCAACACCTACCGCCTACTCTCCTACAGTGTACAATGTGGATATGGATGTAACACAAGAGCGACTAGTAGACCCCGCCGTACTGGAACGGTCTGGGAACAAACGACGCATTAATAGCTTCGAGAATGGGACGGTCTCGATGACGGCAACAACCAGTGCAGCCGTGGACACAACACACCTGTCAGATATGTGTGACACGGAATCAGAAATTGCAAGCCTTGACCTTTTGTCGTCTTGCACGCCCCTTACCAGTGTCATAAAAACTCCGCGCCATCTCCCACTTGTCCCACTCCAGCGTCTAGCAACCCCACCGACGGTGTTTGATTGCTAAGTCTCCCCGGTTTCTATCAAAGCCACAACACTACAGCAAAGGTATAACATGCGAACGTTCCAACTTGGCTAGCACAAACCCCGGGGGTACCGGTTAAGCAAAACACCCAGTCGGTTCGCACGGACATATCGAAACTCCCACCCCTATTCTGGGCCGAAGCCTATTTATGCGACCAACAAACTGGAACAGCCCGGTCGCCAGAAGTATCTACTCAACATCCCAAGCCCCTTACTTCGTATGTCAATTCCGAGCAAGTCGGGTTTCACTGCTGGTCGAGCCACACGGCCACACAGACAACGCCCACATAGGTACCTTAACGTTATGAGTGTCACCAACACGGCACCTCCTCGGCCTTCTCAACCCAGCGAATCTTTACCTCGACCATCACATTCGATCACTTCGCGAGTCGCCCAAAACTCTCTCGTATCCCCTTTTTTATGGAACGCGGCAAGTTGCGGACCTCCGATCCAACCATGCCTAAATCAAGATACGGCGCTGTATCACCTAACCCGACTGCTGGAAATGATGCAACTGACGCTGTCCAGTATGCTCCAGCCATTTGGACGACGTCTTTGACCCGCTGCACTACACCTGACCACGTGCCTACCCTCACAACTCAAACTTATACACACCCAAATACCTCTTACCCTCCCCTACAACCTACTGTCCCTGCCCACCGCCAGCCTCTTATCTTTTCTTCCGCAGGTCCATCGTTCATGCACCTTAACGCAGGTTTACAAACAAGCCTCTCGCCAAAACGCGGTTCGCCAGGTGCGCGTTTTGCCGAGACCCCACATCCAGACCAATATGACCGATTCGTATATAATCCTACTATTAAATGCTCGACCTATCAAAAATATCATGCACCTTCTTAAACCTCACATACTTCTGTCCAGTCAGCATGTGGTGCTGCTAACTGAAACGTGGCACACAGCTGATATGCCTGATGCTCCGCTGCACATTCCTAGGTAACGGACGTTCTGTAGCGGACGCGTAAATCAAAGGGGCGGTGGTTGTCGTGTATACGTCAGTAATGAAATCCACGCATCATCTATTCAAACCATACCACTTGAAAATCCCGAAGCTTCTGTCTGGATTCAGGCCATAGGAGGCCAAAGTAACATACTGATAGGCTGCATCTACAACCAACCGCATCCGACTAGTACCAGAGCTGACGAGTTCGCTAAGCTCTTTCAAGAAGTTTCATTCCTTCCCGCAAGTCATAAATTAATCGGCGATGACTTTCATATGCCCCACGTCTCGTGGCTTACACAATCAGCACCCTCCAGGTATAGGGCCTCTGTAGACACTGTCTTCACACATGACTGGACTCAGCATGTGCGCGCACCTACAAGACAGTCCAACTCCTTGGACCTAATATTCACCAACTGGATCCCGCATGCAACTGCCAGCGTGTTAGATAACATTCCGGGCAGCGACCACAATGTTGTGAGGTTATCGTGCAAGCTACCCAAATTCAGTCATCAGGTTGACCCGGTCTACGCTGCTTTTAGGCCTCTCCAGCATATAAATTGGGAGGCCCCCTCTTCCCTTCTACGTGCCGCTCCTTGGGACACTTTCTTCCTGGCAACTAGTACGAACGCTGCGACCCGTGCACTTTACAATAACTTCACGATTTGCCTCCATATCTTAGCCCCACGGAAGCGCTTGATACGGCGACCTCAAAATCCTTATGACGCCCCACGCGTTAACTTACCACTAAGCTTAAGAAAATGCGCATAAAACAGTTAATAGTGGAATGGAGAAACCCGCAAAGTCATGTACATACTTTAGCTGAGCGCAATGCGCTGCGCAGTGCAAAAAAGGCTAAGTCACTCGTACGACTTATGAAGCATCACAGTGGCCGCAACGACTTGCCCATTAACTCACTCGTGCTACCTGATAATAGGGTAATTACTGACGCAGCAGAGTTGTGCGACTTCGTTAACGCACACTTCTGTGATGCCTTCACTAGCACTAATGTGTTACTACCAAATAAGATTTCAAAGTTTACAGACGATCGCATTTATACCATTGATTTCAACCTGAACACTATCAGTCGAGCAATACGCTCACTGAAGCTGACTCACAACCCCGGCCCTGACGGAGTCCCATCCTCCTTACTATTACTGGGTGTCCCGGATATTCCAATCCTTCTTCTCAACGTTTTCACCCTCTCCACTACGAACGAAAGCTACCCAAACATGTGGAAACACTCCATAGTCATTCCACGTCACAAATGAGGTTGTCGCCAAAATATCGACAACTAGCGACTTATAAGCCACACACCCTTTGCGTCCAGCGTTATGGAAAGGGTAGTCAAGGAGGGAATGCTTCATTTCCTGCTGCAGCGCAATCTCATAAATAGGTCCCAACACGGGTTTTTGCCGCCTAAATCTTGCCAAAAATGCCAGTTTGAATTCTTGAACTAAGTGACACACTCCATTGACTCGGGCAGGCGCTAGACATCATCTTGGACATGCAAAAGGCGTTTGACCGGGTTCCGCACGATGGCCTGCTGCTTAAACTAGCTGCGTTCGGTGTTTCTAACCACCTTCTTTCTTGGTTTTCTTCCTACCTCTCTAGCCGAAAGCAGTCAGTAAAACTAGGCGACGCACCTTCTAAAAAAGCGCCCGGAAGCAGCGGAGTATTTCAAGGTAGTTATTTGGTCCTCTGCGGTTTCTGCTATCCATTAATGACGTCTTCTGCGTCTTTCAATAAGGCAATCCATACGTTTTTGCCGATGATATCAAAGTTGTATTTTCGTCCGAGCCCAGCTGCATACAAAATGGCCTTTCAAACATTCAGAACGATCCTCGTGCTCTTGAAAATTGGTACGATATATGGAGGCTTGAATTCGCACCAATGAAATGCAATGTTCTCTCCTACCGTTGCACTATACCACACAACACTCTAGCGCTTAACCGCACACTCTTAGGTAACAGCTTCAGAGTGCGAGACCTCGGTGTGCATTACTCTAGCTCGTTAAGTTTTTCCGAGCAAGCAAGCTATAGCTCTGCTAAAGCCAGATCTATTATCGGGTATATACTGAAGTCAGTAAGCCTGACTAAGTCTCGGCTCACGCTCTACAAAGTATGTGCTCGACAGATTTTAGAGTACTGCTCGATAGTTAACTCCAATTCACGGAAGACTGAGAGATTGAGGATCGAGAAAGTCCAGCGGTCTTTCACTAAGCGCCTTTTTGGTGCATCTAAGCTCAACTATCAAGGACACCACAAACTGCTTTGCCTGGAGCCTCTCTGGCTGCGCAGGCTTAAAGCCAACCTCTTATTCCTCTACAAACTTCTCAAAACCTCTGACTCATGCATAGGCGATTTTTCAACCGATGGGTGATACACGTTACCCCACACGCCAAAAACCCCACTCATTCTCTCTCCCTAAGACACATCGCAACATTCGTTCAAACTTCTTCCTCTATAGATTTGCGCACGTATGGAACAAGCTACCAGGGAACACTCA
Source organism: Dicrocoelium dendriticum (assembly GCA_944474145.2). Classification (NCBI taxonomy): domain Eukaryota; kingdom Metazoa; phylum Platyhelminthes; class Trematoda; order Plagiorchiida; family Dicrocoeliidae; genus Dicrocoelium; species Dicrocoelium dendriticum. The sequence continues at coordinate 61,259,111 of OX104071.1, read as the reverse complement.
GGGCATCAGAAAATGCAGTGCAATTCTCCTTGGCCATAAAAAGACTACTCAACGTCGCAAAAGTGGCAGAACGCCTAGACAATTGCGTTGCTGAAAACGAGTTCTGGGAACAAGGACCTGCTCATATATAGGACATGTAATCACACAGCCACCGCATCCTCAAATGGACGAATAACTCCCGTGGCCTGGCTGTACTCTGGCCTCGTATGGCCCGTCTAACGCCTTCTGACTGCTTCCAGACACCAACGACGTTAACGACTGGCTCTAATGTAGCCCCGTCTGAACAACTCCGTGCTTCCTGATTACTTCCAGTCACCAAGGCCTTAAGGATCTGGGCTCTGTGGTCGCAACACCGTGCTTCTCAACCTGCTAAATTTCGCTCCGCCGGTTAACTACCTTTTCAAATAGTACTTTCGTCCCCAACTGCTTCCTTTCTTATGAAACATTACTTTTATACCCATTCTTATTTGGCAGCCTAACTTAATCTTGCTGGCTTATCCGGACTCGTCTGAACGGTCTACAACTTTCTGACCCACCTCGGACTTCTGAGATCTAAGTGCATTTGGCTCTGCCGACGTAACGTCCTGTAACCATCAACTGAAATGAATAGTTGGCCAAGGTTCATCCTTACTACCATGCCCCCTTTCCTCTTGTATATGCGAATTGTGCCGATGCTCTCCTTAGGTACTTAGACCTAAATTCTACGGATTTCACTCTTTGAGCTGATATTCTAATCTCGACTCAGTGGTCTCTTTTCTTTCGACTACGGTGACCCTAATAATCAGGGATGGGCAGACTTTTTGGTCTGCTCACATCTCCCTGAGAACATCGTTGGCTTTTCCATTCCCCTCAATAGAGCGTTTTGCTGTTCGCACTCTGCGTTACTTCTTCAATTGGACGGATATCCTTCGGACCTGGCTCTTATATACCTTCAGCTGACCAGCCCCTTGTTTCTGACTGCTCCCCGACGTCCGAGATGTTATTACTCTAGGCTCTACATTCCAAAAAGCCTGTTCCCCTCGTCCCGAGAACATTCCTTGGTCTGGAGCCTCTATGGTTACGAAGAGTGTGACTCAACCTCACATTCCTATTCCCGACGATAAGCCAACCAAACACGAACCTTACCGGACTTACTTAGCAAAACGTTGACTCTCCGTGCCCACTCCGACATAGACCCTTTAACATTACCCTACCTACAGCCCGCACCAACGTGCGTAACAACTTCTTTTTTTACAGATTCGCTTGCGTCTGGAACAGGCTACCATTACATGTCAGGGCAGCCGAGAATACTGCACATTTCCTGCCTTTAATTTTACGTGCTATTCCCACGCGCCGACTAATCTAGTCTCGCTAGAGCGGCCACTTGTTTTCCAGTTTTACTCAGAGTAAGTCCACGTTACAAACATTGGTTCGGCTGACTCAACGTCTTGCTTACATCACCTGGAATGTCTCGTGAGCTCCCCCACTCCTTATCAGTAAACCTTTCTCATACCGAACCTAACCTTTTCTCATCTCGCTTTCTGTTTTCATTCCCCTTTTTTAATCGGACGACCAGCTTTACTACCCTGCCGTGATCTTGTCTCACTGGACCAGTCTGTTTCTCTCTGACTGCTCCCATGCTACCGAGCCTTAAACGGTATAGGCTCCGCGGAGGTAACTCTATTACCCCTACTCTGAGGGACAGCTGGACTGATATCCTCATTATTGTTATAGCCTCTTTCTAATCTGCTTTGTACGACATAGTACCAAAGCGCCGATTAATCCAATACCGATTAGTCGTTCTCGTATTCACTGATATCATTTGGACTTCTGAGACAGCACTTCTCTTGGTTCGGCTGACCTAACGGTTCAGTTTACATTACTTGGAGAGCATCGTGGGCTTTTCCACTATTTACCTATCAACGCTTCTCACGCCGACCCTAACCCTTTCTTCTCTTGCTTTCGGCGTTCAATCCTGTTTTTAATCGGACGTCCGGCTTTACTGCATTGCCGTGATCTTGGCTCACCTGCCTAGTCTCTCCCTCAGTCTGCTACCATGCTACTGAGACTTACGCGGTATACGCCCCGCAGTCTAAACATGATGTTTCCCTTAAATTTAGAGCCTGATAGACTTGCCCACCATTTAGTGCTGGCTCTTTTCTTACCTTTACTACATGTCCTTATCCAAACGCGCCGACTAATCAAGTCCTACCCGATCGGCCTCCTGCTCTCCGGCTTTATTCAGACTTCTGAGACGTCACCTCACTTTGCTCGGCTGACTCCAATATCCCCTTACAGTACCTGAAGAGCCTCGTGGGCTCCTCCCACCCTTTGTCAATAAACCTTTCTTATCCTGTCCGTAACTTATATTTTACCGCGCCCCGTTTTCAAGTCTTCTTCAACTGGCACTGTGGTAATCTAGTCCACCGATCAGTTTCCTTCTTTTTGACTGCTCCTGTGCTACCCAGGCTTAAGCGGTACACGCTATACAGACATAACGCTCTTGTTCCCCTACCTCGTGAGGCTGCTAAACTGATTCACCTTTTGTTGCAGCCACTTTTCCTGCGATTATTTTACGTGCTATTCCTACGCGTTGGCTATCTCGGTCTCGCCAGACTGGCCACCAGTTCAGATTTCATTCAGAGTTCTTCGACCTTACAACTCAAAATAGACTGCTAGACTAGTTCCCTCGTTAGGGTTGTAGCCCTTTTCTTACCTTCTTTATAAGCCTAGCCCCAAAGCGCCAATTAATCCAATCCCACTTAGTCGGCCCCATGCTCAATGAATACATTTGGACTTCTGAGACGTCACTTCTGTTGGTTCGGCTGACCTATTGGTTCTGTAAACACTACGTGGAGAGGCTTGTGGGCCTTTCTATGATTTACCAATGATCCCTTCTCATCTAGACCCTAACCTTTTCTATCGCTTTCTGTTTTCATTCCCTTTTAACTCGGACGGCCGGCTTTCCTGCCCTGCCGTTATCTTGTCTCACCTGACCCGTCTGTCTCTTTCTGCCGGCTTTTATTTTCCTGTTATCCATGGCCTTTTCTCTTATTGCACTCCATTTTTATTCCTACGACTGCTGCCATCCTCATCGGTTTACCTGTTTCTCTCCAACCATCGCGTCATTTGCTTAACTTTTGTTAACACGCTCTGTTATATCGGTCTATTGACCCTGCGCGTGCAGAACATTCTTCCTACCTAGTAGTTGTAGTTTCAGTCATACCAGCGACGTAATGTATAGAACGCGCTTGCAAATCATGTATACTAAACAAACTTCCATAACTTTTAATATATCATAGGCACTGGTGAGCGCCACCAGTCTGGGTTAGTGCTTCTTGATCCATTGCTGTCCCACAGCTTGGCAGCCTCTTGTCCGTTGCGCGTTCTTCCTGAGATTCTCACAGTTACATCCGCCAAAACAAGAAGGGTTATCCACTGGGACTGGTCGACCCATCCTCAAACGCTTGGTCCTTTCTCCGGAAAATGAAAAACCCACGCACTGTTCCAAATGAAGCTCTTTCCGCCATTCTGGAGACGCTAACTCCACGGGGTCTAAACAAATGGGTTTAGCTCCCCTCATACTCACAATAGCACAATTTATTCACCTGGAATAATATATTTACATGGATCCCCCGTTCCACAACCGAAGACAAACAGCGCTGGCGCGGTTACCTTCACGGCCTCAAACTTTCCTATTTGCCGTCACCTGGAGCTATCCTGATGTCATTTCACGGACAGCGTTGCGCACGTATACGTGGTTTTTCCGATGGCCTTCCAAGGAATTTTCACTTGGCTATGGAAACAGTTACACTTACTTACATTTAAAGGAATCCCAAATCCACTTTGCGGCGAATCGCATTTTTACCTATTAAGGACATATTCAGCCACAAGAAACAACTTCACTCACCGACCCCATGACAAGTCCAGCGTGGATAGCTGGATACGGTTTGCGAGCCGAACAAGAATATAATAGAAAAGTCAGCCTCTATCAACAATGTGTGTACTCACCTGCGTCATTATCATTCGACTCATCGAAACTTGCATCATTGACCGGCTTCAACGACTGCTGCCGTATCAGTACTAAGCCATTCGGCCAACCAACGAAGAATGTTGGCTGTCAACCGACTGCGAATAATAGAGTGCAAAATTGGTCCATACGATGCATAGCCGACTTGCACTACTGTTCAAGGAAAGCTACGGCAGTGTTCCAGGACGTGGTGTGTTTTCGCCTGGCTAGCGTTCTCCCTATAAAAAGCCACAAATGTCCGCTTAAAACACTGCAACGTGGTGGATGTGACCCGCCACAAAATAAAGTCACAGCTAAGCATTTCATACTGACTCAGTCCTCAGTCTTCTACATCCAACCTGTGCAACTAATTCTACTATAAAGAATGCTTTGTTGGAGCAATGATCGTCCCTATTTCGGAATGGTTGTTGGTTGCAACAAAATCTTGTTCAGGCTTCTGTGCTCACGGATCATTACATGGCGAATTTAACTCAGCTGGTGTTTTGACGGATTTTTGGGCGCCACAGCGCCTTAACGTTCCTTGGTCTAACTATTACCTGACAATATGCTCACTCATATATACCTTTCATTAAAACGAAATGCTTTAACATTCCAAAGAAGCTATGCTTGTATGCATATTTGATCACGCCTTTACAGGTGTGTCTCGTTTTACCGAGAATTTACCATGTACTTATTTATTTATTCATTAATAACCAGTTGGGATAAAGCGCAAGAACGGAAAAGGCGATGCATATTATAACACTCCCCTCTAGAGTGTGAGGGAGTAAGCGAGCGCTCGAAATCTCCGCCATCCTGATTTTTAAACACTAGTTTAGAATGGGACCACCGTTTGACTAAACCATGTGCGTTTGTGCGTTTGTGTGTCCAAGGGTTTGTGGTGGGTGTCGCAGGGGATCACGAAAAAAGTAAACCATGTACACGCATAGGCTATGTAGGTGGGGTTCATGACGATGGATCACTATTGGTAACGTTCGTGACTGTAGGTTGCTGCGATGAAGCAAGTGCAAAGTAGGCAGGTTTCAACCGTTCGCTGTTGACAGAGGTCTTACAACAATTTCGCTCCAACACCGATTATATTTGTCCGTAAACTCTATAACGTTTAAGGACGCTCGTACTGTAGTGTCAGGCTTACAAGCAATTTCGATGCGCGCAATAACGTAGGGACAATAGTGAATATCAGGATGATCCAGTGGGTTACGATATGTGGGTCGTGGAGGGATTGGGTGTACCGATCGAAATTGACTTCTTAGACTGTAACGCAGGAAATTGGATTTACTTCGCCAGAATCCCTTGAATCCAGTACCATCTCACTAGGAAGTATAAAGGGCGTGCCAAACCCTAACTTAGCGGGGCAACAGCGCAAATCTTCCTTGACAGTATTACGTATGCCATGCAGCATTATTAGCAATCGCTTCGGCCATCGCGTGCTTGACTGAGTAGCGGTACTCGAAGCTTTAAGTTGGCTGCGGCAGCGTTCGATAAGTCCATCGGCTGCAGAATGGCACATGGTTGTGGCTAACCGAGAAGGACTGTGCAAACGACTCAGATCGCGGAACCGAAGTAGTAAGTTGCGGTCATTTGTCTGTTGTGTTGGTAGCAGGAATACCAGAAAGAAATCCACGTGTTGATGTTGGTTTGCACTACTGTTACAGAGTAAACGACCCGTAAGGGCAGTTCGTGCGGCCAACACGCAAACCTATCAACGCATGTCAGCAGGTATTGAAAACCGTTGGAAAGAAGCAAATGACCAAAGATGTCCAAATAGACCTGCTTAAAACGAGCATGCAGTAGAGAAAAGATGCCCGGGTCTTTGCTTATGTGGGCCGGACATTGTTGAACTGACACATAATACAGTGCTTTTCCAACTGCTGGATCGCAGCTCGTTTGTTATGCCAAATCCAGCGATCTGTGCTCAACTTAATAGCAGCCTGAAAGCTTGGGCGCGAGAGCCGGTGGAAACGACCGAAACCGTCTCGACGGCATGGCTGAGAAACTAGGGTCGGGGCTTACCCGTAAATATGTCATAATAAACTTTAACACCCTAATTAAGAAGCGGCCGAAGAGCGAATTCGGTCAAAGGGTTTTCTTTCATCTGCCTAAACGCAGGAGCTACATCCAGCTGAGTAGCCAGTTCCTTTAAATCGATTGCAGGACGCGAAACTTCGTGAAGCTCTTTGCGGGACATTGCGTCAGCTAACACGTTATTAGTGACGTTTATATGACAGAATCCAGTTGTAAACTGTGATAGGTAATCAAGGTGTCGGCTTTCCCGATTAAAAAGCGGTCCGAGGAACCGCAGCAACCAAAGCAACGTGGCTTGTGCTCAGTAAGGAGGGTAAATGAGGGAACTTCCGTGAAGTGTCGAAAGTGTTTAATAGCGGGATAGAGGGCCAATAGTTCCCTTCCAAACTTACTATAACAGGATGGTGAGGGTTGTAAGTTACGGGGGAAAGGAATGGTTGTTCATGCCGACTCTCGATGAGTTGTTGTACTAGGCTCCAACAGCGGTCTATAAAGCGCCGGTTTTAAGGAAGTGAGGTTTGTTAACGTCAATGCGTAACTGGCTTAAAACAGTGACGTCGGACAAAGCAGTTCCTTCTCGTCGCAATAATTTAATGCTTTGTTCTTGTGTTTGAGTTTCAGCGTCTTTTCTTTAAGCAAGTCAATTAAAGGCTGAAGCAGTATAGAGCAAGCATGTATGACGCGAATGTAATCGTGCCCCATACCGAGAAAACTGTGCAACCTTTTGTAAGCCTGGCGATTCGGTTACACTTCGATTGGCTTTGTTTTCTCTATGAGTAGGCTGATGGCGTTGCGATGCATTCGGCGACCGAGAAAAGCAACATTGGACTGGCCAACGACACAATCGTCCATATTAATTGTAACGTCCTAAAGGTGGAAACGCTCAGAGAGTTGGCGAAGATGAATGCATTGTTCCTCGTGGTTAGAGCTGGTCAAGAGAATGCCATTGACATAAGCAAATCTAAGGCAAATGCTTGTAAAACGTGGTCAATGAAGCTTTGAAAGACGTTTGCAGCGTTCCGTAAGCAAAAATGCATACAAAGCAGCACGAAAAGACTGTATGGTGTGGTTATTGCCTGCATGGGGTGGGCGGCATAGGCGATAAAGACTTGCTAAGGTGTCCGGACTATTTCACGCTTAAAGAACATTGGTTTGCGGTCTAGAGAGTTACAGTACTGGTGAATAGGTTGCACCGGATACATGCTTGAAACTGTGACCTTATTTAGTTGATGATAACCACCACACGTTCTCCGATCTCTACAGTACTTTTGTGAAGCATGTGCAAGGTTGATAAATAAATAAATAGTATATTCTCGAATTTCCGAGATACACCTGACCAGGCATGATCAACGTTTACAAGCAATTTATGTTTCGCAACAAACACGTTGCTATGTATGTAATCGGCAATAAGCCGAAAGTTGTCCAAGCTTTGGAAATTGTAAAATTAATCTTGAGGTATAAATTCGTCAAAACATGACGACAAGTTGGGTTATAGTGGGCGTAGTGTAAACAGGCTGGGCATTCCGTTTGTAGAGAAAACTTGTCAGGAAAATATTACATTAGGATTCAGGTCGGCTTGCCAGTATGTAGTTGTGGGCAGTGACAACAGCCTCATGGCATCCGCCTCGGTCTGATAAATTATCTGTATGCTTGGGCCCCCTACCGAATTTGCATTTTCAGGTCTCTGAGCTAGTTTTACCTCCCGGCTCCACTATCATTCTTCTCAGCGCACAATTATTGTTTCTCTCTATTGTTCGACCTCTCTTGCGGTCCATATCGCAACCGTTCAATGGCGGTATGGTTGCCAATAGCGTGAGCGCAATCTCTTAGGTCTCGTTTGATTCGCTTTCCTACTGTGCCTCTCATTCTTAAATCTTCTGGACCAGACCGGCCTCGCAGGCTCCAAATGCCTATAGGTCTCAAACCAAGGCCTTTCTTATATTCAGCATTGGCTGCCATCGATTAATTTTCACATTGGTATAAATTCCAGCCTCACGTTACTCTTCTCTGTCAGATTCATTAGCACTATGATTGACATCGCATAACAAATTTGAAATTTCCCGTCTCTGATGGAATTTCGCCGCTTGTCTCCACTACCAAGCCTTCTAGCTTAAAATTTTGCCTCCTCCCACGTTCTGCATCTCCATCGGTCTATATAGTAACACTTTGATAGTGGTCTAAGTACCTCCATAGCGCCAGCGCCGCATCACTGGTCTCACTAAATTCGCTTTGCTTCTCATTCTTAAACCTTTTGGATAAGTCCGGCATCTCAGACTGCAAATGCCTACAGGTCCCCACCAACGCTTCACTTCTTTGTCGCATTGGCTGCCATTGACCAGTATGCTCAATGGTAAAAGCAAAATCTTCAGGCGGGTTTCCGTCAAATTCATTGTCTGTATGCTTAGTGCTCAATACCGAAACTGAAATTTCCGGTCTCGGTTTAAGTTATTTCTCTCAGCTCCACAACCAAGCTTTTCGGTTCACACTAATGTCTTCATCACTCATCCGGCATAACTTTCGGACCATATAGTAACAGCCTCAGTATAATCATCTCCTTATGATTCATTACCTGTGTGCTTGGTCCCTCTACCGAAACCGAAATTTCCGGTCTCTGATTGAGTTTTGCCTCTTGGCTCCACTACCATGCATCTCAGCTCACTTAACATCTCCCTCTCTTGGTAGGCCTCTCTTTTTGTCCATATCGCAACTATTCCGTGGTGGTATAGGTACCACTGGCATCAGCGCATCGGCTGCCGTACTATTTTTATTGTTCTCATCCCTGTCTATCGGACTGATGGCTTTCTTATTCCACCAGCACTAGATGCTGAGCACTTGAAATTCTTCAGGTCTCATCCACTCCTATGTTTAACCATAATTTATTGTATAAATGTTCGGCACCTCTTCTGGTCATCGTACATCTTGCCCCAGCACTGAGTTCCAGTGCTGGGGAAAAGTGCAATCTAAGGCAAAAACAAAAAGGAGGAAAATCAATGCACTTGCGTTATAGTTCTTTCTTCAATCGATGTTAGTCCGTTGCCGACTATTGATTCTAACATATAATCCGAGTAATGGATGGACGTGGCAGCAGCACAATCACAAGCAGCAGCAAAACCGAAAGCAGCATGACGCGCGCGTAGCAAATGTTGTATTCAAATTTTGTGAATGTAAACAAATGGTACAAAATGATCGGTAACGGAAATGATAAAAACAAAGATAAATTACCGTGTAAGCACAACCACTACAGGTGAAACACTTAGCACGGCGCTGTCTGTATTATTCCCTTACCCTTGGTCACTTCCGGAGCCGGTACCGTTGTCGTTTTCACTCTACAGCTATCACAAGTATTGCTGTCTGTTTTCTCTCTTGTATTTCACACTCTACATCCATCAGTTTATGCTGAGCCTAATAAAGCGTGCTGCTCCTGTATACTACCTAATCAGGCTGCCAGCAACTCACTAATTAGTGAGTTATAACTAACAGTCTAGTTGAGTTCAACGTTCCACCGTGGATGTCCACCTTGGAATGGCACACCTAGCATCCTTTGCGGCTGCTGCACACAATACTGATATTTCCGGTCCCTTTCAGCGCTGGCCTCACAACCATTTTCTAACTAAAACTGTAGTATTCAAGCCCTTCTCGCTCCTATTATTAAAGTTGCAGGCATGTCAGCGGGCAGTTTCCTACTCATAATTAACCCGACGGCCAGTATCGCCATTTCCTGTCGTCTATTTGACTTGTTTGCCACACTGTCGAAGTCCCTATCTTTTTGCGCTATTCCAGGACCGCGTAGAACCCACAGTACTTCAGTCTGAGTAATCCAGAAACTTGCAGGATTGATACCACATCTTGAGCTATGCCACAGCTACTACACCTGAAATCCTTGGAAGATCGGGAAGTGAAGGAGCTGACACAGG
>OX104071.1:61222634-61248780 GCA_944474145.2 Dicrocoelium dendriticum | reverse complement strand
ACAATACTCCCACTAGAACCCAACTTGTCGTCATGTTTTGACGAATTTATACCTCAAGATTAATTTTACAATTTCCAAAGCTTGGACAACTTTCGGCTTCCTGCCGATTACATACATAGCAACGTGTTTGTTGCGAAACATAAATTGCTTGTAAACGTTGATCATGCCTGGTCACGTGTGTCTCGGAAATTCGAGAATTTACTATTTATTTATTTAGTTATTTATTTCGGCCGACAGTTAACATTCTGGCAATAATAATATCGCTTTATCTCTATGAGCCGACATCTTAGGCCCGTCTCAATGGTCTCCTCTCTGACTGCTGAGGCCTTATCAATGAGTCATCGACAGATCCATTGGTCCGTTCACAACACCTCGAGACCATTGTAGGCTTTTTCACTTCTCCCCAATAGTTACTTCTCCGTTCAGACTTCATTCTTTCGTTTTCGCGCCCTCTTTACATCCCTTTTCAATTGCACGGCAAATTTTCGGGTTTGGCTCTAATCTATCCTCGTCTGCCCAGTCTCCTTTCTGCTTGCTTCCAGACATCCGAGACATAAACGATTTAGGCTCTGTAGTCCCAACATTCTTTGCCCTTCATCCTTTGTGCTTTGCTCGCCATACTATCTACCTATTCCGGCGCATCGCTCCGCCACCTTTACCATAATTACATCACTGGGCATTATTCATTCTTCTTGTTGCTAACAAAGATGAAGCACCAGCAGATGAACGTCGGCAGCTTTTTCACTTCCCTCAAAAGAACCTCTTTTACCTACTCTCTGCTTACCTTCCTGTGCTTTCGGTTGCACTCCTTCTTCATTCGATGCTGACTTACATGTGTTTGTCCTCCCTGACTTATTGCATTCCTACCAATTTAGGATTAAGGAACTACGCCTCTGTCGCCTCTTCTGAGTGATATTCCTTCCCATTATCTGCACACCTCGTTCTCCTCTCTCTGGTTCCCACCGATTGAGCATGTGCCTATTTTAGGACCCCCAAACACTCCTGCTTCATCTTCAATCTTTCATTCTTTACTGAGCCGTGTTCTACTCGATTCTCGTCGTATTTCGCCACTTATGATATACGTGTATATGCGGTATTTAAATAACAATTACATGCATAGGGGTACAATAGTTCAGGGATCGCTGCAATTGATTGACTGCATTCCAGATGCATTCCTTGCTTCTGTCGGTGTGGCTGTCTCTGTTCGTTTTCTGTTTCTCCCGAGTCTGTCACAGGTACGACGACACGCACCCAAGGAATTGTCCTCCGTTTCGACAACAATACAAGGCACACAGTTCCTTTACCTGGACATGAGCGGAAAATTATTAACTTTTTTACAACTTACTAACCGGACAAATCATTCAATACCTTGCACTGATACAATTCTTCCGCGGCATGAACCACTGAGTTCAATTTATCTAACAATACCTCTTCCACATATCTCTTGACTAGAGGACTTTCGACTACGGAAGGCACATTCTCCTGCCAATACAAAGCTTGAACAATCGGTCATTCTAAGCTCTCCAATCCTCTTTGACTGCTCAATTGGCCGTGATTTCCCCTATTTCTAATCAATTTCACAACGTACCCAGGGGATCTGCGATTCTTTCTTCGGAACCTATCCTATCCTCCAAGACTTCAACATATTTCAACGTAAATTCTTCGAGACTTCACGTGGTTCTGCAGTTGATCAACAAATCAAATCCAGATAGAATGCTTAGTTCCTGCCTTACCGATCTGGCACAGTAGAGGACCCAGGCACGCAGTGGCCACTCGCAAAGCGCATCAGTCAGCAGAAAAATGGGACGTAACTTGACAGCGAATAACGGAGCAAAAGACGCTCAACAAGAAACATAGCCAGTTACAACTTGCCATTCAATGGATTGGCGGCAATGTTTCAGGACGTGGTGGGTTTTCGCCTGGCAAGTGTTCTCCCTATAAAAGTCACAAATGTCCGTTTAACAACACCGCAACGTGGCGAATGTGCGTCGCCACCGAATAAAATCACAGTCCATAACTCACACTGGCAGCTCGATTAGAATCATCATACTGGATTGCTTCCTCTTCAATTAGCTTCCAATGGATCACTCGGGATTCTCAATCTATTATTAGTCGAGGTATGACTGCGATATAAGGCAGAGCGATTATGTCCAACCAAATGGCTCCCGAGCCCACTACAACCAAATAGTTGTTTCGCATGTTCACCATTGCACAGTTCCAAGCATGGACATATGAACAATTTTCTACTGTCACTACAGTTCCCATAAAATGTCTGTACAGCTTTACATACCTGATCATGCCTCAATTGGCGTGCCTCGCATAATCGAGAGTAAAATATTTATTTATTTATTTAAGGTAACACAAAAGGGGCCAAAACGCTACGGTATGCAACAGGGTATAGAACGATGGAACGCAACGAAAACGCACCGTTTCAAATTTCGCGGGTATAATACCGTTGTTCTACCTGACCGAATTTTACGATACATTTTCTCTAGAGGTCCAACGACGCGTTCTGCTTTCCTGCGGCGGCACGCTAACCTTATCGTTTTTGCGTGTCTGAAACTTATAAGCTTCGCCGAACGACCGCTGTGGAATATCGGCTTTCGACTAAGGCAGCGAACAATGTAAAATATCTGTGGTTAGTCCAGCCCGCAGCACCCTTACCTCAGCGTATTCCTAACTTTCTGCTGACGTTGATTGCTTCCTTCCAGTGTGGTACTTTAGGACTAGTTTTCACTTCAGTCCAACATCAAATATGGAGCACTATTGCTTCTTGATACTCGGTATAACAACAAACAAAATTTATTTGCCACTGCAGACGTCATGACTCTAAAGACTTCGGGTCCTCGCGGAGTTCGATAAAGGTGGAAAGCTTTGCACCTGTGGTAAGGCGTATACCACTTTTTCATCCTCAGTGAAGAGAAAGCTGCGGCCATGTCGTAGGCTGATACCGAGGTCGTTCCTCTAAAGCAAATACAGGGTCGGTCATAGCAAGCTCTCTTGTACTATACCACTGGAAGCCGTGACAGGGTAGGTACATTCTGCACAATCTTCCCAGACTGCCTGCGTCTGGTTAGGTAAAATTCCAGCCGATCGAGTAAAGGGCTGGCTACAACGTAAGCTTTATTATTGTGCAATGGGCGTAAATGAGGGACCCTTTCAAACGCCTTTTTCATTTCCCTGTATGGTATAATTACGGATAGCTTTGAAGCAACCGTGCTGACGACAAGTTTAAATAAATAAATAACTAAATAAATACTTAAATAAATATTTTATTCTCGACTATGCGAGGTACGCCCATGGAGGTATGGTCAGATATGTACAACTTTACAGACATTTTATGGCCACTGTAACAGAGACAGTAGAAAATTTTTCATATGTTCATGATTAGAACAGTACAGTGGTAAAATGCGAAATAATAGTTTGGCTGTCGTGAAACCGGGACCTCGGCTAATAATAGCTTGAGCATCGTGAATGATCCATTGGAAAATAACTGAAGAGCACGCTCTAGAGAGATATGACCATACAGTGAGATCGTGCAACAGTAACGCAATGGTCAACGGTAATATCGTAGAAAACAAAAAGACGACAATATATATGCAGATGTAGAAGTTCCAGTGTAATGAACCTAGCTAGATTGGTGACGTTAGTTTACTTGCCAGTGTGAAAATATGGACTGTGACTTTATTCCCTATCGAGTCCCCTTCGCCACGTTGCAGTGTTGTTAAACGGATACTTGTGGCTTTTTATAAAGGAACGCTTGCTAGGCGAAAACCCACCACCTCCTGTAACACTGCCACTAATCCATTGAATGGTAAGTTGTAACTGGCTGTTTCTGGTTGAACGTTTGTTTGCTCGGTTATTCGCAGTCAGGTTGCGTCACATTTTTCTGCCGGTTGATGCGATAGCCGGCTGCCGATTGCGTTCCTGAGTCCTGTCGTGTCCGATTGCTAGGTCGGGAACTAAAGATCCTTTTTGAATATGTTGCGTTTATCCTTTGCAGAACCACTTGAAGTCTCCGAGGGATATACCTTGAAATGTGTTGAATTGTTATTGAAGGGTTGAAGGCTAGAATATGGTTCCGAAGAAAGAATCGCAGATCCCCCGGGTTAAGTAGTAAATTGCTTAGAAATATAGGAGACCACGGCCAAGCGAGCGGTCGACGCGGATTGAAGAGATAATAATGACCAATAGTTCTAGCTTTGTGAATGATTTGTCCGGTTAGCAATTTGTAAAAGGTTTGATAATCTTCCACTCATGTCCAGCTAAAGGAACGGGGTGGCTTGTTTTGTTGCCGCAACGATGGACAATTCCTTGGGTGGGTGTCGCCGTACCTCAGACAAACTCGGGAATAAAAGTAAACGGACAGAAACAGCCACAAAGACAAGAAAGGGATGCGTCTGGAATACAGTCGATTAATTTCGGCGATGACTGAATTATTGTACCCTGATGTATGTAATTGTTATTTAACTATCGCATAAACATGTGTACTATGTGGCGAAACACGACGAGCGCAAGCAGAACACGGGTCAGCAGAGAATAAAAGAGTGTTCCAAAATAGGAAGGAAGATGAAGAAAAGCGAGTTTGCGGGGTCTTAAGGCGCATATGCTCAATCGGTTGGAATCAGAGAGGGAAGGACGAGGTGTGCAGATTATAAATAAATAAATGAATTTTTATTCTCGCCAATGCCAGGCACACCTTTACAGGCATGATCATACTTAGCTAACATAGTGTGAACAAATTGTACAAAAGGACATGTTTAGCATAACAGTGTATGTAAGTATATGGGTGTGTATACGTATGTAATTGTGTAGGAATGTAGCTTGTGTTTTTGAATGCGCCGCAGAATTTTTGACTGTTTGTTATCGTCAGGAATGTGGGAATAAGCGATTGGGCTTCGTGGATTGGATAGCATTTTCCGAATGTCCACGGGCCAGTGACTTTAGTTTGTGGCGAATCACATCCGCCACGTCGCAGTGTTGTTAAGTAGACATTTGTGGCTTTTTATAGGGAGAACGCTTGCCAGGCGAATACCCACCACGTCCTGGAACACTGCCGCCGAACCATTTGCTGGAACGGGTTAAACCCAAACCACCCAGCTGGCACCACGAGGAGGTTGTTCGGCTAGCCAGCCCAAGAAAGAGTATCGGGAAAGCATATCGCTCCGAAAGAGCCACAGTCACATATTGGTAGGAATTTAAGAAGTCAGAAAGGACAGACGCATGCAAGTTAGCGTCAAATGAAGTAGGAATGCAACAGAAAGTATGGAAGGAAAGGGTCGTTAAAACAGACTCTATTGAGGAGAAGTGGAAAAGCCGCCGGCCTTGTTCAGGTGATGGTTCATCCTTGGTAATAAAAAAGGATGAATAATGCCTAGTGATGTATTTAAGGTGAGGGTAATAGAGCGTTGCGTCGGCTGTAACTAGATCAGTTATATCTTAGGATTCCGCGCGGCCAGAAAACGGGAGACTGCTCAGACAAAACCAGTAAGTCAGCAAGCTGAAGTTAGGCCGCCAAATATAGCTAAATATAAGGTAAAGAGTGTCATCATAAAAGAAGCAGTTTAGGACGAACGTGGCTGAACGAAACGACAGTTAGCCTCGGAGTGATGTAAACAAGCCGTTAGGTCTGTCAATCCTGATCATCGGGGACAAGTAGTCAAAAGAGAGGATACCATTAGGACGAGAATGGTGTCAGCGCATAGAAAAAGGAAGTATAATATAGCTCTAAATACAGAAAGTGAGCATCGGCATAAAGGAAATGTTAGGATGAAAATGGGATATAATAATAACGTTGAATCATGACCAACAATGCTTTGAAGTGAAGGCATTAGGTTGGCAATATGCACAATGTAGAGCGCTTAGAAACCCATACTTTACCCAGCGAGCAAGCCCTCCGGCAAACGGAAATGCCAAAATTGCCCACTTTACTGCTTTAGCCATCGAGCGCGCGGTAGTGGCGGTGTGACTTAGGGATCGGTGGTCGTTCACTAACCGTACTTAGCTAACTTTGTGGCGCCGTGTGAGGCCAGAGTTAAGCCAAGCCGGACGGTATTGGCCGCTCTACATGGACAGTGTGAAATATCGGAAGGTCCTTCTCCCGTACTTAATAAAATTGGTGTAATTCCCTCTAACCTACGAAACTTAGATGGCTTAATTGCTGAGGCGGTGGAACGGATATGTTATAAATCAAACTGAACGGTAAAGAGCGGCAGGTTGTTGGACACGTACACCTCATTAGTGGCTGAGCGCATTTTTAAGCATTGAAACTACTTGTAGTAGGATTTAAAGGCCTCGCGTATAATGTGTAGGTCCTCAATTGCGTTGTCACGGCCAACCCATATGATGGATAACCTTGCCACCTACTGAGGGTGGGAAAACGCGGAAGCCGACTGCGTTGCAAAGATTGGTTCACATTAGCCACCACCGCTCTTTCCTGGGTAGGCTTTGTCAGTAAATATCTTGCTGATAGCTGCCCGGCAAACTTCTCGGCTCTCAGGACGTGTGCAAAGTTGTGTCTTGATATACAAAAATCGTATGTAGCCGACGAAGGCATGCAGGTTAGTTTGCCTTAGGATTGTCATGAGATTTTTAAATAAAATATAGGAACAATGCGAACCAAACAGTTGTGTAGTTCATGGTAAAACATTGCAGCCGATCTCTTCAGGTAGTAATGCAAGGAGAATTAATGAACCACAGCGGTACAATAGCTAGTTGAAGCGACGCTTTGATGTCATACAACCAGGATGGCCAACGGAAAAAAGAATGACAGGAAGGAAAGAAGGTGAATTAATCGTAAAGCTTAAGGTACTACACAAGCATGCAGGGGCAAGGCGCCTTCACCTTGCGTAGACAGTGTACCATCCTAAACAGCTGGCTACGGAGCAAGGATGAGGCGAGGTTGGCGACACAGCTTCCTTGCGGCTACCATTACCCAGCGTCATAATCTGCCAGTACCCGCAGATAACTCAGCACCAAACACACTAGTAACAAAAGATCCAATTATGAGACAGCAGCAGACGCGCCACTGGTGTCCGTTGCAAGAGAGGCCTTGTAAAGTGTCCAGTCAAGCACCTGGCGAGTCACGTGGACTTCAGCCGAAAGGCGAGATGGACCAACGGCACCAATGTTGGTCGTCAGTCACTTCAATTCTCGCTGCCAAATCAACTTCCATCCAACTCAAACCTTGCGCCCCCTATACCCGGTAGACTGAACAAGGCTCTCCTAGGTAAGCAGTAACCAGGTGTACGTCGCACGTGCCCGAGCCAGCGCAACTCATTTATTGCTATCTGTTGTCCTAGTGAGCTAGCGTGAGTATCACTACCTAGTACTCGTCCACACACAGCACCTGCGGATACGCTCGTGCCATTCGACACCAGTAATGCGGCGCAGACAACGATGATCGAAGAGCTTAATGCGCCTCCGCTTCAAAGCAAGGAGGCCAAGTTTTACTTCTGTGCACCAGATCCGCCTTCTCGATGGCTTAGTATACACGGCCATTCGGTTACAGGGAACCTGCTTTCAGTCGCCAAAGCTGCTGCTCGTTCACAAGGCAGCACTGGACGGTTTCGGTGCGTGTAATGACATCAGTTTCCATGCTCCCATCTCTGCCGATACAGTTGCCAAGATAGGTGAATTGATCAATCGCTTTGAGTACCCCCTTAACAAGGGTCAAGTGGTCATAAACTAGCTCGTGGTCCTGTAACACCACATCGCAATTTGTAGGTGCGAAGTGCACACCAAATAATATAACCACTATAGACAAGCAATTCATTGTTGATGGTGCCGCCGCAACCTTGTCGAAAACCAAGACGATACCATCCGCGTATTCAAGCCCGATTGCTCTTTCATCAGGCAACGCTTCAACGCCCACAACAAGATTCCACAATAGACACTCCATGATTGAGTGCACAGCGAAATTGAAAAAAGAAATCGGACAATACTGACGAAATCTACTTATAGACGGAAAGCTATTCGACAGGTTACCGTAGGCCCTGTCGCGGCCTGTAGTGTTCCACTACAGAGCATGTAGGATCTTTATATATTTCGTGGAAACAACTTACTGTGCAAGTATTTCGGACAGAAGCGAGCTATCGACTAACATAGAACGCGCTCTTGAAGTCGAGGAACACAGCAATTGTCCGTCTGCGGTATGTACGGATTTGCTTTAGCATCTGCCTCAATGAGAACTTTCGTTCTACACCGTCACGTCCTGGGCGGGAACCGGTTTGCTATTACTTACTCTGTGATTGCCACCACACAGTGAAGCGACGAACGTGAATGGACACCAGTACTTTTGTTACAAGTGGTTAGGCCAAAACCTTTTGGTTAGGACAGTCTGTGCGACTGGCGTTCTGGTATATTGCCAATAAAATCGATTAGCCATAAATAGCCGGGACACACTTCTTTCCAGGTACGTTCCAATAGGGGGATCCGTGCTTTGCAGAGGATAACACCATCCTTAAATAGTGCAGGTGGAAGAGAAGCTGGGCAAGCGGCACGAAAACTATTGTTGGTTGTGAGCACGTTTTGGACTTTGGCTTCCGACGGAGGCTATAAAAACCAACTGTCCGTGGCTCGTTCGACATCAGCTAAGTAAGAAGAGATCCGGAAGCAAGTAGCTAGTTTTACTGACTTTAGAAGTACTCCGTCCAAGTAGCCATACGACTCTCTTTATTGTGTATCGCTTCAAATGCGCTGTTTCTGATTTTCTAGCTGGAGCCAGGTTTCCTGCTATCAGTAGTGCGTCTCAGTTGGAAGAGCTTGCCGTAATTACCTACTGCGCCTGCCTTCGCCATTTCTTGAGCCCTACTGGTCAAACAGGCTTCCTTATTAGTACGTGGGCTCCGCTTTAGTTTGCGCTTAATAGCCGGCCTGGTCACGTTGTGCTCAGATCCAGCTGGAAGGTTCCTTCTGGATCCAGACCTGGTCACTGGCCACTCTGATATCCGGTGGTTGAGGCGTCGGCAATTGATAATGCTACAAACAGGTTCTCTAGCGTAGTGCACGGCGGACCAGCTAACATTCTACCACAGCACAGTGTCAGTAGGACCAGATAGCGCAATTTCGGTAGGCATTGCATCATAATATGCTTGTCTGCCCGAAAGCTGGGACGAGTTCCCTATTGTCAATCGGAGTAGAAGCTTGGTACGCCTTCCGGGAAATGGCGTACAGGAAAAAGAGCATACCAAGGCTTGAAAGGATTCCACGCAGGTACTTTAGTACCAGCGGTCATCCAGAATGAAAACACGCCACTTATAACTTGTGGCCGTGTGGTCATGTCGGTTCCACCGGTGGCCCGCTACAGGAGGACGCCAAGTATCACTTCGGCGCCAAGTATCCATGGAGTCGGACAGAAAGAATTCATTCCAGTTCCTCAAGCTAATAATCATGGCAAAGGTGGACTAGTTTATGGAGTTCAGCGGGTAGTAGGTCACGATAACATCTGTTCTAGCAGAAAAGGTGTCCAGGTAAGTTAACTACGTTGAGCCGTATACCACTTGCGGTAGCTCCTCGGGAATCGTTGGCCTACATCTTCCCTCAACTTGGGTAGATGTAGAGTAAGGATTAAGTCTAATATATGAGCTGACCTAAGCGGCGCTGTAATATGTTGCGCATACCTTCCTAAGTTGATACAAGCTAAGAGAAACCTGTGCTGGGCGGTAGCAGTGTGAGAGAGCCATTGCATGTAAACAGATGTCCCGATACTTGATCAACGGTATCTATAAGGGTATTATCGCTCAGATGGGATGTGGCAGCGCCCTTTTAATTGCATCCAATTAGCAAGGTAGGTCACCCGCTGGCAGTTATTATCCATATAGAGTCCATTTTTGGCGTTATGTATGATTTTGATTCTTGCAGGGTCGCTCCGTTTAAGGTACCTAGTAGTCCAGCACCAAGCACCTGCGTACAAGGTGGTGTAACCAGCTGATAGTCGTGAAGGGAAAGTAACCGTCTTAATGAAGTTCTCAA
This sequence comes from Dicrocoelium dendriticum, assembly GCA_944474145.2. NCBI lineage: Eukaryota > Metazoa > Platyhelminthes > Trematoda > Plagiorchiida > Dicrocoeliidae > Dicrocoelium > Dicrocoelium dendriticum. The sequence continues at coordinate 61,238,808 of OX104071.1, read as the reverse complement.
ATCCAATATTCAGCAAAAAGGATTCTGTCGGGCGAGCAAGAATAGCCATTGGGCGTAGTTTATGCATTTGGTGGTGCAGCAAATTTGCGCGGCTGAGTAGGATTGAAAAAGAGTGGAGGTTGTTTTGTAGCCATATAGATTATGCATAGGGGTCAAGGAGAGTTAGTAAGCCAATTGTAGGAGCTGGAAGAACTGGGTCCATAGATGTGACAGGGTTGGGTGACGGAATGAGCTTTTCGCAACATATTCTTACTAGGTATAAAAGGGTCCGTGAAGTGAAGTGGAAAGGAGTGACTCCGCCGGGCAAAACACTGGTTGCCATGATATCCATCCGTGAGAGGGGGCAGGTGTTTGACATTCAAGAAGGTCGTGACGGTGGAAGGAACACGCTGAGTACTATTAGATGAAGCACCAACAGCAATCACCCTGCGTGCAGATAGAGAGCATAAATAAATCTATAAAAAGTTTTATGCTGGACTATACGAGACACCCCCATAGATGCATGTGCAGTTAGGTTCAACTGTACAGATATTATATGGCAGTTGTAACAGCCACGGAAAACCATCGTTCAAACGTCCAGGCTTGATGCTGTACAATGGTAGAAATGTCCAATAATAATTTGGCTTTCGTGATTTCGGTACCCGTTTGTTAGGGCATAATCGGTCTGCCATATGTTGCCGTCATAACTCAGCTGATGCTACAATAAGTATACTGAATGCTCCATTAGAAGATAAGTGAAGAGCACGTTCAAAAGACTTAGGACACGACACTGCGTTCGTGCGTATGTATAACAAAGATTAACTGCGATATCGTAAAAAGCAAAGAAACGACGGTATTTGGGTAGAATCGTAGAAAGTATAGACAAGCTTTTAGGTAGATCTAGAAATTGCAGCGTAACGAACGTATATAAATAAATAAATAAACAAATAGTACATTCTCGAATTTCCGAGACACACGTGACCAGGCATGATCAACGTTTACAAGCAATTTATGTTTCGCAACAAACACGTTGCTATGTATGTAATCGGCAGGAAGCCGAAAGTTGTCCAAGCTTTGGAAATTGTAAAATTAATCTTGAGGTATAAATTCGTCAAAACATGACGACAAGTTGGGTTCTAGTGGGAGTATTGTAAACAGGCTGGGCATTCCGTTTGTAGAGAAAACTTGTCAGGAAAATATTACATTAGGATTCTGGTCGGCTTGCCAGTATGTAGTTGTGGGCAGTGACTTTATTCAGTGGCGAGTCACATCCGCCACGTCGCAGTGTTGTTAAGCGGACATTTGTGGCTTTTTATAGGGAGAACGCTTGCCAGGCGAAATCCCACCACGTCCTGAAACACTGTCAGAAATCCGTTTGTACACTAATGCAAAACTGGCAGAGCAGCTCGTCGACTGATTTAACCCTCGGTTAACCGCCGTCAATTGCCTTCTAATTTCCTCTGTTAGCTGAACAGGTTATTTTTGCTCGGGGCGGCCATAATGGTTGAGGCCTATGGAGGGTTAGACCTTCGTCATCTTCGTGTCCAGGTGAGCAAAACTTCCGATTCTTGCTTCTAGAATTTACAGGATTATGTATACTTCGCAGGAGTATGAAGGCGTCATGTCCAGCTACCATTACTGGACGACAGTCATGGTAGTGAGTGCATTTTTATCCACTTGTTGTACAGCCGTGTTCTATGTAGGTCCTTGGGGGTTTCTATGTCCTGTCCCAGGCACAAGCTCTTTCAAGTTCCGATCCCAGATCCCCAAGAAGTTCCAGACCTCGGAGAAAGGGAAGGTGAGAGACAAACAGGGCCGCAAAGAACAGACGTGGGAACAAGCATTATTTATGTTCTATGGTCTAACATTTATAGGAAACATATGATGTACAATGTGTAACAATGATTATGCTAGGAGTGTCTTTTGAATATTCATCGGAAGCAAAGCCCTATAGGTTGGTTGCTACCGTATACCTTGGATGCAGAGCGTTGCGCCGTTAAGCAAAGAAAACCCAGGATCGGTTTGCTATGAAGCAACTGTTGCGTGGGAAGATTCGCTGTGGAGCGTAGAATATGCTGACCCAGGGAAGCCAGTGAGTCTTTTGGACTCATACATGGGTAAGTTTCGCAAAAATAGCAGCGAATAATTGAGGAATGAACACTTGTAAATGAGAAGCTAAGGGGCGTCTCTGTACTGACCAGATGAGAGAGTGCCGAATTAAAAAGCTAAGAAGGGCTAATTGACGGAAGGACGGCGAATAGCCAGAACACATGCGTACATTAAGGTTGCTGAGGATATCAGAACCTGAGGCCTAACCGCAGCAGCCAGAGTGCTAGGGTAATAGTGCCAAGCTGGATAGAGGCATGGACTGCTAGCCCGAGGCTTGGAGTATTGCAGGTAAAAAAATGCCTAAGACAATACAGCAAGTAATGGGTAGATAAAGGTCTAGAAATGTGAGGCAGAAGAGCGGCTTACGCTGAATACCTGGATATGTTTGCACGACAGAAGAAAGCTAAGAGAGGTTTCGTGAGAGAATGACAGCGGACAAGTAAAGCGCAAGCATACAAAGAGGTTGTTAGATAGTTAGAGCATAATAGACTACGACGCATCGACGTGCAGCAAATCAAATCATGCGGTGGTGCTAATGGAGTATAATTAAGAAGTCCTGAGCCGGGAGAAGCCAGTGAGAGAGCTGTACTACGGCCAATTAGGTGTCGCGGATGAGCAATGGCATTTAGGTGTGGCCTTATAATTGCTAGTGGACACCTGATTAGGGCAACAGACAGCAAGTTTATGTGATGCACACAGTCCCAGGGATTAAAGCTTGTAGGGATAAAAGTGTGGACCTTGGCAGCTCAGCATATGCGCAAAGATGATAGTAGCTTATGAAGAAGGACTGCTGCTAAACACGGGAGCCAGAGGTAAGACGAGGAACAGTTAGGGTCGCTGTAAGTGTGAGTATCAGTGATCAGCAATGGAATTTGCATGAGGCCTTTTAGTTGCTAGTGTATGCCTACAATTACCCATAATAAATCAGCAAAAAGCTGTGACGCAGACAGCCACAAAGTATGTTCGAGATAGAAGAGAGCAGCTCTTAGCAAGCTCTAGAAATGCGTGGAGCCTACGATTACTAGTTGCTGCTAAGCAGAAGTGCTTAAGTTTAAGCGGATCGACAGAACATAGCGCTGCGAGAAAATTCCGGTGTCCTGATATAGCCAGTCCATTAGGCTATTTGGTTACAAGTGGATTGCTACAGTGTCACAGAACACATCAACAAGCCAGCGAAGGTATGTGATACAGACAAGCTGGGAGATTACAGGATGGAGAAACGTGGAATGTCTCCTAGTAGCTCCGGATAAGCTCAAAGATGTGTGGAGCCTACAATGAATCGCTGCAGTAAACGTAATGAAGATAAGAAGAACGAAGGGTAATTGTGCTAAGGGAGAGAACCGGCGGACAGCATTTGAATTCCATTGAACATTCTAGTTATTTATTAGATACAGTGACAAAAGAAGTCAACAAACCAGTGAAGGTATGTGATGCTAACAATCCAAGAGAGTAAGTGGGAGAGATACAGAGTGGCTACTAGCGTAGATATGTATGCTAACTAATATGACTGGCTGCAGCTTAAAAGTGGTGGCATAACTAATACGAAGAACTGATAACGATACAAGGTGAGATCGAAGAATCCGCAACTAGCAATGGCATTGGGGTGAAGCCTTCTAGTGGCTAGTGGATACCTTAAGTGTCCCAGGATATGTCGACGGACTGCAAATGAATATGAGCAGACAGTCAAGAAGAATGAAGGTTGAGGATGAAAGAGGGTGGCACTTAGCAAGCTCCGGATTTGCAGAGAGATACGTGGAGCCTACGACCACTAGTTGCTACTAAGTAGAATTGCTGAGGTAAAGAGGATAGACAGAAAATGGCGCTATGAGAAACTTTCAATGGCCTGATGTAGCCATTCCATTAGACACTGGTCACAAGTGGATTCCTACAGTGTCACAGAACACATCAACACGCTTGCGTGGGTAAGTGATACATGCAATCTGAGAGATTACAGGATGTGGAAACAAGAAATGTCTCCTAGTAGCTCCAGATAAGCTTAAAGGTGTATGGAGCCTACAATGAGTCTCTGCAGTAAACGTAATGAAGATAAGAACGAATTATTTAGAATGGTAACGCTAGTTTATCGGCTCTTGTGCAGTTATCGGCAGTGGCTATATTCGGTGGCGAGTAACAATTGCCACGTTGCAGCGTAGTTACACGGACCTCGGTGGCTCTTTATAGGGAGAAAGCTTGCCAGGTGAATACCCGCCAGGTCCTAAAATTTGCCGCCGATCCATGGTATGGCAAGTTGTAAGTGGCTACGCTTCTTGTTGTGCGTTTATTAGCTCGGTTAACCGCAGTCAACTTGCGTCCTATTTGCCCACTTGGCCGATGCCTTAGGAGAGTGCCTACTGCGCTCCTGGGTCCTATCCTGTTTTGAAAGCAGGGCTGTGCCCGATCGGTAGGTCATTAATTAAACATGCCTTTAAAATAATGCGTTGGTCTCATGCAGAACCACGTGAAGTCTCCGAGGTAAATACATTGCAATAGGTTAAGTCCTAAGGAAAGGATAGGGTTTCGAAAATTGCATCCGAGATCTACCTGGGGTCATTTGGCAAATTGATTGGAAATAAAAACAACCACGGATAATGGAACGGGCAAGAAGGAGTGAGCATCTCCGTATGACTAATTTTTCTGGCCTCGTATCCGCAGGAGCATACGCCTTCCGTAGTCAAAATACGTGCCCAAGGAAGAGGTATGTTATAGGTCTGGTGTTATGCAAAGTGAACATAATGCTTTAAGCTTTGGAAAAACTGTGTCCTTGCAAAATAGCAAATAACTTGTACGATTAGTAAGCTGTAAAAACGGCCGATAATCTTCAGCTCATATCCAGCTAAAGTAACTTTGTGCAGTGTATAATATAAGTATTGCAATGGTGGAATACTAATTTTGTGCTTGAAGCCGTTACTGTGACAACGTCGGGATAAAAAGCAGCAAGCAGTGACAGCAACACCGACAGACGAAAGTACTCCATCCTTAATGCGGTCGATCGACTATAACAGACTGAACTATTGTGCCCAAAAATCAAGTAAATTTTAGTTACAGGTCACAGATACACATGTGCCATTTGTGACGATATACCACGAGAAGGAAGCAGACCAGGGATCAATAAAGAATTAAATATTGTTCAAAATTAGGAAAGAAGATGAAGCAGAGTTTGAAGGGTACTAAAGCGCATATGCCCCATCTGTAGGAGCCAGAGAGAGGATGACGTGGTGTGCGGCTTATAGATTGAATATCACTCAGAAGAAACGACAGAGACTAGTTGCCTCAGGCCTTAACTGGTAGGAAGGTAATGTGTCAGGTAAGATAAACACCTGTAAGTAAGCGTCAAATAACGAAGGAATAAAACAGAAAGCAAGGGAAGGAAAGGAAAGGGGCTGTAAACCTGGTTCTTTGAAGAGAAGTGGAAAGCCATCGAGGTTCTTCTAGTGCTGCCTCACTCGTTAATAAAAAGTAAGAGGAATACTGCTCAGAGTTGTACTTGTGGTAATGCTGGCAATGCTTTGCACCGGTATGGGTAGCTAATATGCCAAGCAAAACACTAAGGATGGGGCACAGTGTGTTGGTGTTAGACAGCCTAAATGCTTTACGCCTCAAGCGTCGGGAAGCAATCACAAAGAAGGATACTGGGCATATGACGCCAAACTAGCGCCAAGCCCGAAGGGTTAATTGTCCATTAGAAAATAAAAGCAAACATGGGGTACAGAAAGGAAAAGGCTATATTGCTAAGAAGTGGAAAAGTCAACCATATTCTCGAGGTGCGTTGAGCAGTGTTGGTCTAGCAGAACCCTGCTGTTTGAAGTCACAGTAGTTGGACGGTAGGAGATAATTGAGAAGAGACTAGAATGTCGGCTTCTAGAGAGAAAATCATATTATTAAGCTCTGAAAGATATCCGAGAGCATCAGCAGAAATAGACACATCAAGGCAGAAATGGGACATAAAAATAAAGATGAATCATGACCCACAACTAGCTATGGGTTAGAATAACAAAGCGTTGCGTCTTCATAGATTAGGTGATTTAGATCTCAGCAGACCGAGAGAGGTCAGAAGCAGAATACCATTCAGACAAACCAGATAACTCAGCATGCTGGAGTTAGGTTGCCAAATTAAGGTGAGAATAAAAGTAATGAGTGCCATCAGAGAAGCAGCTGTTTGGGACGACACTGGCTATATGCGTAGGCATTTGTCATGCCAAGCACAGGTCTTAGGATAAAGAAAACAGGGTATTGGGACTGCAAAGCCAAGGTCATTAATTCCTCGGACATCTGCAAGTAGGCAGGAAGCAGCATAATTTTCAAGCGAAACTGCATTAGAGCCCGGCTCGTTGCGTTTTACCGTCCAATTGAAAAAAGAATGCAAACAGCGTGCGAACAGGAATCGGCAGTACCGATGCAAAGTGGAAAAGCCAACGACCTTCTGGAGAGGATGTGAACGGATAACGTGGTCTGTCGTTCCCTGGTCCTAGGAGTAACAGTACTCGGAACGTAGAGCATTGAGACGAGAAGCGAATATCAACCCATAGAAAGAAAGTCGTATTAGTACGGCTTGAATACTAACAGAGAGCATCGGCAGAAGTAGACGCGTTCCGGCGCAAAGGGGAATATAAAAATAAGGGTGTATAATGCCCAGCACCGCGCTTGAGGTGAGGGTTACAGTGCTTTGCAGTTTTGGAGCCTAGGTCATTTAGATATCAGAAGTTGGAGAGAGGTTAAAAGGCAGGGGACTGTACAGACTAGACCGGGTAAGTCATCAAGATTAAGCTACGGCTCCAAAGTAAGTGAGGGATAACAGTAGTGTGTCATAAAAAGAAGAAGCGTGGGACAGTAGCGGCTATGTGAACAGCCAGTTGACAGGCCAAGCGAAGCTCTTAGGCTGAGGGACGGAGTGTGTTGCGACTGCAGAGCCTATATGGACTGGAAATGAGTCACAGGCTAGGTGGCGCTTTGCGTCCTTTAATTCATAATAGAGATGGAGACGTAACTGGTAAGCGGCACGCAGCATCATTCGCAAGCTGGAAGATAGCAGTAAGAAGAAAACGCCAAAGTGACATCAAGCATGGTAGAAAGAAATAGAATTAGTTTCAAGTGTGATGGTTGTGAGCGACGTGGCATCACAATCTAAATGGAAGACGGTAAATTGAAGGGAGAAGCAGCCGCAGTCTAGGTGTGTCCTTGGGACCTCGCTGTCCTACTTAAATAAATGCAGCCGGGAGGTAAGAGGCACGAAGGTTCGGATTTCGCAAGCGGTTAAATATAAGAATTTAAGATCATAAGTACCTCAAGCATAAGACGTGGAAATGCGAAAGTTGATGATTAGGGTATTTGTGAGCGATGCGGCATCACATTACAACTTGTGATTCATAGTGCTGAAAAAGGGATGTGTCACCAGCTAAGTGACTCTTCGAGGAGTTTCGGCCATACTATAATGAAACATGGAATCTTGAAGCAGCATATGAAGACGTAAAGCATTCCTTAGTAGGTAACATTGGGAATGTGGTAGAGACCTCAATCATAGAACGGAAGTAAAATGATGGCAAGCGGAATAGTTGTGAGCGATGCTACCTTACAAGTCTAGTGAAAACACTTTATTATGAAACAGAGATGCTCCAGATGCCAGGGCGTAAAGGGAAGTTCAGAGGGTTGAAAGCACGCCGGCATCAGAAGCTAGGTGGTAGCCAGTTATGATGATGCGATTAGCCTGAGGTTGATGACTTGAGCTAGCTAGGTGTAAGAGGTTTGCAGGAAGGCGTTAGCATTCAGTATCCGGTGGCTGGCACCTGTGTGATGGAGGACGAAAGGGGTTGTTGCAGGAAAGAGACAAGTAGAATTATTAAGAGTCCGGAAGGAGATAGTGTGGGAATGTAAAAAAGGTGATTACGATTGGTATGCAACGATTTCAAATAACACCCCTTCCGAAAGATTAAGATACATTAGCTTGGAAACTTGTGTGCCAGGGAGGCCTTTGCTTATATACATGCAGAAGTGGCTTGTATTCACAGACGTCCATAGAGTAAGAGATAACCTATTCCATAAACGGGCGTATCGGTCGGGGTAGAAGTTGGAGCGGATATTACAACGCGTTTTCTGTAGGATGACGGAGTGCGCTTTGTCAGGTAGGAGGTAAGAAGTGTTGTGTGAGTCTGAGGCATGGGTCCGTAGACTCCCATATGGATTGTTAATAAGCAAATATAGAAAGGGGTGGTTGGTTTTTAGTCCTCGCAGCCGTAACGGAGCGAGCTTATGTAGGTTTCATCGATCAAGCGCGTTTTGTGAACGTAAGCTGAACTTTTCGTGAGCTATTCTGTATCACTTCCTTAGGTTTGTAATTTTCATAGAGCAGTACTCGAGCGAAAGCCGGGCACACGCCTTGCAGGGCGCATTTCTAGATTCTTGTATGGTCATGGTTTTGAAGAGGTATCCGAGGGAGAGCGCTATGTTGCTGCGGAATGGTTTCGTTACCCTTTTACCTAAGCATGTTTTGGTGCCGGAAACGTTCCTGGTTTGAGCTAGGTTTGACGTTTCATGGCGGCGCTGCATAGCTGGGCACAGTTAGCCACAACGGTAGAGAAATCTGTTTCATACTTACACCGGTTTAATCGAATCAGCGAAGCTGCTGATCGGCTTATGCAGTCACTTCGCTTTTACAGCGTTTGGTGCTAAAGCCTGGATGGCAAACGTCGTTTGCTTAAATCCTAGCAACGAAATATCGCCGGTAACGTTAAACATCAACGTGCTACGCGGATAAATATCCCGTCCGGAAGCCGACTGAACTATGACACCTCCTTCTGAAGCTCTCTGGGAGGGTGCAGGACCTATATTTGTTTCAAGAGAGTTTATCTGATTCGTCCTTGCGCAGGGTTTTCTTGCGCTGGGCGTGCGTCCAGCTTCAGATACACGGTTGAAGCTACGCCGTACACAGCAATTAGTTGAATAATTTGGGTTAACTATTCTGTGTTAATAAATCGCTTCCATTAAACTTATCCTACTATTTCTGTTCGTTAATTATATCACACCATAACCTTACAATCGTCCCTCGGGTTTTCTTTGGACTTTCTGTTCAAGTGGTTTTTTGAACCTTTGTGGGATTTTGCTCCAATTTTTGTTATAATGGGAACCAAAAGTTTTGCAGCCATAAGGCGCATTAAATAAAGATCGAATTGGAAGAAATTTTTACTATGAAACTCAGCCCGGCTTTATCTGACTTACGCAATGTCCAAACCATGAACCAAATGAACCCAACCGTGGTGCACAATAGTTCCAGCTCAGCGGTTTCCCATGAAGTGGTTGTAAATCCTACAGCAACGTCGGACAACGTTGCTCCTAATCATTCTCATGAAGGCAACGGCATGCTTAACGCCCCTTACCGAAGCGATGCAATAAGTTTACGCACTTGAAAATCAAGTATGTTCGCCAAAAGGCAACAAAGTAAATAACAAGGAGACTTTAAAAAATGTCGTGCCCCTAATACATCTGTCGGGTATCCAAAAACCTACTAAGTTCTCTGACCTAAGCCAATTTGAAATGCTCCTTAACAATATTGCTCAAGAACCCAAAGAAAGCTTGCGTTGTGTGAATAGTGCTGTGGTATTTAGTGTCCCAGGTCGGTTACTTTTGAAAACGTGTTACTCACGCTTCTAAACGCCTGCAAATGGCAGCTAGACTGCCGCAAGGTTGACCGCTTAAGAAAGAGGCGCGACCGAATATGTTTCCTCATACGCAGCTTATAAATAAATAACTAAATATTTTATTCTCGACAAAGCGAGACACGCCTTTTGGGCATGATCAGCATATTGCATTAATGTACATGATAGCAGAATAAGCAGCAGCAACAGCAGGAGTAGTACAGTTGGAGACAGTAGTGTGGGCCCATAGGGCCCAAAGGTTGTATGTAGTCTATGTACACAGAATGCGAGAGGTAAAGATAGTATTCAGATCACTTATATGGTATGTTGATGAGGAACTAGTCCGATGAGGTCCCGTAAGCAATGTAGGTCAGTGAGTGATGTGTGATGAAACAGGTAAAAAAGACTTAAGAATAGTGGCATGTCACTAATCAGATATTTAGGCGCGTTCGTGCGAGAGCCGATATATGCACAGAACTTGTAAATGTGGTGTCGGTCAACTTACCAATGTGTTAGGGGCGGTGAATTTATTGAGTGGCGAGTCACATCCGCCACGTCGTAGTGCTGTTAAACAGATAGCTGTGGCTTTTTGTAGGGAAAACGCTTGCCAGACGAAGACCCACCACGTCCTGGAACACTGCCGGCTGGTGATATAACATTGGCAAGATTGTTTCTGACCGACTACCCTCGCGGATATTTGCAGTCACGTAACGCCAGTTTGTTTCCTATGGCTGTGTAGTCACCTTCGGAGTCCAGTGCAAGTGGTCGAAGCTGTTGAAGTCGGACGACTCAGGCGACTTGTATTGAACTGATCAGTTTTCGAGGTTCTCTAGTGTGTCATGATTATGAAGTGCGGGTTTTTCTTTGTTCTTTATGGAATCCGTGCCCATGCGCAGGTACTTCTTCAGTGGTGTTCCGTGCAGGTAATGTTATCCTGTAGAACAAAGGTGAGAAGAAAAACGGACCGAGCAAACTGCCAACAAAATTGAACAGGACTATGTTATTGTATAAATATAAAATTTTATGGTAAAGTTGTGCTGGCTGAAACCAATGGAGTGACCGTATATGTTGTACATCATATCCGTATCCGTAGTTCTGTGTTGTAGCACGAGACCTGATATTTGCTGAATGCGAGAGGAAGATGCTGGCCGAAGTGGCCTAGCGTATGCAAAAGTTTTCCTGTTTGGGAACCATGAGTATCAGGCGTTGCTAACCGGTAAATGAGTCGAGGGAAGCAGAAGAATATAGTGAGTGGTTTAATAAGCGCGTAAGATATAAGTTGAGCGATCTGTTGACAGTGCTAGGGCTTATCGTTCGAACATGTACGAGAGCCAGTGAAGTTATTACGCCGGGTTTGAGGCCATGAAAATAATAACGCAACATGTTCAGCAATCAAATGCTAAACATCTAAGTAAAGGGGTGAGGTGGAGTGTCAAATTTTGACGAGAATGGGATTTATATACTACAGCTGTAGCGACAGTGAGGTTGCAAAGCTAGCCCTAAAGGGACCTCGAATAGCGGAAAAAGATAGGGACTTCTGCAGTGCAGCAAACAGGTCAAATATACGACAGGAAAGAGTGATACTGGGAGTCGGGTTAGTTATGTGGAAGAAACTGCTTGCTGACAGGCCTTCAACTTTAATAATAGGAGAGAGAAGGGCTTGAATACTATAGGTTTAGTTAGAAAACGGTTGTAGGGCCAGCGCTGAAGGGGACCTAGAATATCAGTATTGTGAGCAGTAGCCTCAAAAGATGCTACGTGTGCCACTCTGATGTGGACATCCACGGTGGAACGTTGAAGGCAAATAGACTGCTAGTTATGACTCACTAATTGGTGAGTTGCTGGCAACCTGCTTAGTTAGTATACAGGAGCGGCACGCTTTATTAGGCTCAGCATAGTCTGATAGGTGTACAGTGTAGAATACAAGAGAGAAAACAGACAGCAATAGTTGCAACAACTGTAGAGAGAAAACGACAGTGGTGCCGGCTCCGGAATTGACTTACGATAAGGAAATAATACGGACAGCATCGCCAATTGCCAAGTTTTCATCCCAAGATATGCGATGACGAGAAAAAGTATACAATAGAGTATGGTTAAACATAGGAGTGGATGAGACCCAAAGCAGTTCAAGTGCTCAGCATCTGGCGCTGGTGGAATAAGAAAGCCATCAGTTTAATAGACGGGAATGTGAGAATTAAAACTGCATGGCGGCCGATGAGCTGAGACTAGTGGTACCTACACCACCATTGAATAGTTGCGATATGAACGAAGAGAGACGTCAAACAAGCGAGGAAGACGTTAATGTGAGCTGAGATGCATGATAGTGAAGCCGAGAGCCAAACTCAATCAGAGACCGGAAATTTGGATTTCGGTAGGCGTTATCAAGCAAAGCGATAATGCTTCAGACAAAGAAGAGTATCATAAGCTTGTAACTTATACCAATGAGAACTTGAGTCGATGGCAGCCGGTGCTCAAAATAAGAGAGGCCTTGGTTTAAGACTATAGGCATTTGGAGCCTGAGAGGACTGACTTGTCCAAAATGTTTTGTAATGCGAGGCACAAAAGGAAAGATAACCAAAAGAGACCTGGGTAGTTGCGCCGACGCTAGTGGTACATATACTGCCATTGAACTGTTGCGATATAGACCAGAAGAGAGGCCAAACAAAAGAGGGGGCGTAATTATGTGCTGAGGAGCATGAGAATGGAGCCGAGAGGCAAAACTCAACCAGGGACCTAAAATCGCAACTTCGGTAGTAGGACCAAGCATGCATATAATGGATCAGACGGAGGCGAGTACATGAGGCAGTTAATTATACCAATGAGGACTTTTGCCGATGGAAGCCGATGCTAAAATGAGAAAGGCCTTGTTTTGAGGCCGATGGGTATTAGGAACCTGAGAGGCCGGACAAGTCCAATAGGTTTAAGGATGAGTGTCATAGTAGCAAAGGGAATCAAACGGGGGCTAGTAAGTTGCTCTGGCGTTAGAGGCAACTATACCGTCATTGAACCGATGCAATATGGACCAAAAGAGAGGCCAAACAAGAGAGGGAGACGATACTTGTGACCTCAAAAAGGATGATGGTGAAGCCGAGAGGCAAAATTAATCAAGGACAGGAGCTTTCGATTTCGGTAGGGGGACCAAGTGTACAGATAATGAATCGGACGGAGACGAGCATCATGAGGCTGTTACTTATACCATTGAGAACCTTAATCGATGGCAGCCGATCCTCAGAGGAAGAGAGACCTTGGCTTGAGACCCATGGGCATTTGGAGCCTGAGAGGCCGGAGTAGTCCAATAGGTTTAACGATGAGTGCCATAGTAGCAAAGAGAATCAAACGTGTGCTAGTAAGTTGCGCTGACGTTAGAGGCACCTACACCGCCAGTGAACCAATGCGATATAAAACAAAAGAGAGGCCACACAAGAGAGAGGAACGTACTTGTAAACTAAGATGCATGATGGTGGAGCCGAGAAGCAAAACTCAACCAGAGACCTGAAATTGCAATTTGCAGGGGTCCAAGCATACTGATAGTGTATCAGACGGAGGCGAGTACATGAGGCTGTTACTTGTGTCAATGAGAAGTTAATCGGTGCTCAAAAGAAGAGAAGCCTTGGTTTGAAACCCATAGGCATTTGGAGCCTGAGAGGCCGGACAAGTCCAAAAGGTTTAGGAATGAGAGCAACAGTAGCAAGGACATATAGCGATGCCTGGGATTAGGCATACAGATAATGAATCGGACGAAGACGAGAATCATGAGGCCGTTACTTATACCATTGAGAACCTTAATTGATGGTAGCCGATCCTCAAAAGAAGAGATTCTTTGGCCTGAGACCCAAAGGCATTTGGATCCTAAGAGGCCGGACTAGTCCAAAAAGTTTAAGAATGCGTGCCACAGTAGGATAGATAATCAAACGAGGCTTAGGTAGTTGTGCTGACGCTATTGGCACCTACACCACCCTGGAACGAATGCGATATAAAACCAAAGAGAGGCCAAACAAGAGAGGGAGACGATACTTGTGAGCTGAGAAGAATGGTAGCGGTGCCGAGAGTCAAAATTAATCAAAGACCGGAACTTTTGATTTCGGTAGGGGGACAAAGCGTACAGATAATGAATCGGACGGAGACGAGAATCATGAGGCCGTTACTTATACCATTGAGAACCTTAATCGATGGCAGCCGATCTTCAGAGGAAGAGAGGCCTTGGCTTGAGACCTATGGGCATTTGGAGCCCGAGAGGCCGGAGTAGCCCAAAAGGTTTAGGAATGGGATCCACAGTAGCAAGAGTATATAGTGACGCCTTAGATTAGGCATACAGATAATGAATCGGACGGAAACGAGAATCATGAGGCCGTTACTTATACCTTACTCGACTATGACATCCTATTACTTGTAGTTCAGCCCTCTCACCGGCTTCTCCCTGCTCAGGCTTCCCTACTTTTATTACATTAGCACCACTGCAAGATTTCGCTATCTGCGCGTCGCCGCGTCTTCGTCTTTTATGCTCTGAAATATTTCACAACAATATCGTAAGCTTGCGCTTCATCCGTTCGCTGTCCTCTCTTCATAAAACCTTTCTTAATTCCCTTCTGTGAATCAAACATAATCCATGTGGCCTGCGCACAGTTGCTCCATTGCCTCTCCCTTCTAAACGTCCATTTATCCGTTGCTTGTTGCAATACCCGTGACGCCTGCTAATGTAGGATTCCAGATCTTTCACAGGCATTTTCCAGCCCAGTCTACCTTAGCACTAAAATCTTAGCACCATAACTGGACTCAGTATCTGCGCGCCTCTGAATCATATGCTGCGATGTCCTCAGCAGACTTAATCTATGCATGCACTCCGACTGTTTGATGTCCTTCCATATAAACTTTTCAGCTTTCTCTAGTACTCCTCCCAACTCTTCAAGTCAGTGCTCAGCCGCTCCATAGCCGCTCTATTCTAGACGTCTTCATATCTCTGAATTGTTTTAACGTCTTCGACTTTTCACCTGTGAGCGTCCAGCCATTGGACTAGCTTTCCCAGGCTCATTCCAAAGTAGTAATATCCCAGCACCATAGCATGAATTGTGAACTTATACACCGCCGTGGTTCAGCATCATATGACATGACTCCCTCAATGCACTCACTGTACGCTTGCGTTCTTCTTGTCTGTCGTCCTTTCTTGATTCGACCTTCTTAGCTCTCGTCTGGCGACATTCTTTACCTCATCCGGTCAGTGCACAGCTGCTCCTTGCTAGATGCGCAGCTGTCATTCGTCTATGACACCTAATTAATAGTAGTTCAACCATCTTACTGGTTTCTTCCGGCTCAGTCTTCCCTAGTTTTTCCTTTATCACAACAGCAGGATCTTATTAAATGAGCATCTTAGCCTATTTTTGCCTTTGTATCTCTTTCGATGTAGGCTGGCCACCAGCCGTCCATCCACCATTTAAGCGCCGCTGGTCCCTGAACTCTGCTTTGTCTTTCCACGCAATAGTCGCATCATAGTTAACTGCTACTGCGTTTCTGATTAATGGCGCAACGCTCTGTATTCCTTGTAGATAGTAGCAATCAACTTATGGCGTTACTGCTTTCAAAAACATTCAAAAGACACTTTCAACACAATCATTGCTGCACATTGTACATCATTTGTCTCCACTCTAAATGTTATAACATAGGATTTTAGCATTGTTTGTTTCCACGCCTGTTCGTTGCGACCTTGGATGTCTCTCACCTTCCCTTTTCTCCGAGGTTCGGAACTTCTTGGGGATTTGGGATTGAACCGAGAAACCGATTTTGTCCGGGACAGGACAACCAATAAGGCTCTATGAAGCACACGACTGTACAACAAACGGATCCAACTGCACTCACTACCATGAGCGTTGTCCAGTGATGATAGCTGGACTCGAGAACTTCACAATCCTGAAAAGAATACATTCTCCTGCAAAATCCAGACACAAGAAATTGACCTTTCGCTCACTTGGATACCCACAAAGACGATTCTTCTTGATGCCCCCATCCTCGATTCGCCTCAGCCATTATGGCGGCCTCGCCCAAGATACATGCTCAAATAACAGAGGAAATTGAAGGCCATTTGACTGCGGATATCTGAGTGTGAAATCAATCGACAACCTGGTCTGCCAGTTGTATATTAGTGCACAAACAAATTTCTGACAGTGTTCCAGGACGTAGTGGGTTTTCGCCTGACAAGAGTTCTCCCTATAAAAAGCCACAAATGTCCGTGTAACAACACTGTGACGTGGCGGATGTGACTCGCCATCAAATAAAGTCACTGCCCAGCACTACCTACTGGCAAGTCGACCAGAATAATTATTCAATATTGCCCTGACACTTTCAATAATAAGTTACACCGTGCCTATATGTATCCTTTTCATTACGCATGTAGTGCCCAGACTGTGTACACTACGCACGCTAGAATTTAACGTTTCGTCATTCACTGTAGACTCTATCCCTCATGACTA
>OX104071.1:61166743-61222137 GCA_944474145.2 Dicrocoelium dendriticum | reverse complement strand
TACAAAATGTGATCAGTTAATGTACAATGGGATTGTTGCATATGTTTAAATATGAATGTATGTAAGTTTGCATGTAGGCGTTTTTAGCTTCGTTTATGGGATTGGTAAATTTTTCCTGTTGTTTTGCTTGAATGTGTTTGAAGGTGTCGCCAGTGCTAAATGGAGGCTTCCTATCTGTGGACTTGAGGCGATTGTCCGGATAAGCGATGGGTGACTTTAGTTAGTGGCGAGTCACAACCGCCACGTCACAGTGTTGTTAAACGGACTTTTGTGGCTTTTTATAGGGAGAACGCTTGCCAGGCGAAAACCCACCACGTCCTGGAACACTGCCGCCGAACTATTTGCTGGAAGGGGGTAAACCCCAACCACCCAGCTGGCACCACGAGGAGGTTGTTTGGCCAGCCAGCTTTTGCTTCGTAACGAGGGTGTTGAGGCCAACTGGTGTTCGGACGATTTCTGTTGCCTATATTTTCATGCTTAGTTCGGTATGTGTATCGCTTTGGGCTTTGCCAGAGTGGCGATGCAGATCGGCTGGCAGTGTAGGGGGTTTGGGTTTAATCCAATTACTCTTTGTTGAGCTAGGGGTTACGAGGAGATAATTCTTACGTTGTGGCTGATCAACGTTGACTGTCCCTTTACTAAGCTTTGGCGTAAAGCGGGGTTTGTATTTTAAGCAAGTGGGTGTTAGCTTGGCCGTTTTGGCGCGTGTGGGTATCGACTCGTTGTTATAATATTGTGGTTTGGAAAGGAGCTGAGGAGACACAGTTATAAAGCAACCTGGGTTTGGGCATCTGGGTTTAGGTGCCGTGTCAGTATCAGGCTGCGTGAGTTCGTTTACGATACTGGAAAACGGTGTATATGATGAAAAGAAGCACAAGCTATGGAACTCAGTGTACATGTCACGTACATCAGACACGCTGTTGGGCTTCTCGCTGCACTCTGTTCTGTCCATGGTTGCATTCAAGGTGGCCGTAACTTTTGCCTGTCCTTCAACTGCCGGTACCTCTAATGCGATAAGATAAAATTGTCGTTGTGACATGTCCATGTCAACGTTGTAGGCCATTGATGAGCTTGCCGTGGGAGTTGCGTTCAGGTGCATATCAGTTAACTGCAGGTCCGGTATTGTTGTCGTATTGACAATCGAATTGGCAAAGTTTATGACAGCGGTTACTGGAGACCATTCAGTAGCGTTTCTTCTGAGGGGCTGTTGGGGAGGGTACAGGAGAATATTTATGGTATTGTGCAAACTCTGCTTATTAGGGGTTCTAACATTTGACATGAGCGCCATTTGCAGTGGCGTCATGTCCTGTTTAAGCAGTATGGGCCCGAGATTCGCTTTGTTCTTATGGTGAACTTGTAGTCTAGAAAGCATTTGGCGTGATCTTGGCTGCTGAACTTGAGGACAATTGGGCATGGTAGCTTTTTTCGTTTGCGAAGGCGGCTGCATGAGCCGCAATCCCGGTTCATTTTGCATACACTTAGAAGTGCGCTTGTCACTTACTCAAGTGGTATGCGATCTGGCACATTAAATATTATTACATTTCGTGCACGGCTGACTCGTTCGTTGACTTCCTTGGAAAGCGTGTTGAGTATCTGACCTGCTGCGTCAAGATCTTCCACTTTGTCTAATTTATTTAGATCCGATTGCTGCGCCAGCGGTAGAATTTTACCAACAATTGATCGATAGTTGCAATTCTGATTTTGCCGAGTTTAGCTCATTTTTGATGTTTTGGACTTTAAGAAGCGCGTCTGTCAGCTGGTCTTGTGGTGCTGCCTTACAGTCTGAAAGCAAAGGCGACGGACACTTAGGTGGTAACGATTTTAATGACGCTACTGACATTTAGCGTCATGTTAGTGCATGTAGTGCATCCGTCCGTGGATCGGAAAGGAGCACAAAGCAATTAGCTAATTTTCCAGGTGTAAGAGCCGCAGAGCTACAGGTCGTCACATTGTTATTTGTGTTATAGCTGACTAATGGGGGTGTCAGTGCTGAGACTACAGTGGGCGCATGACCGTTACTGGTAGTGCCCTTATCCTTCTGAACGCCGATCCGGCGTCTTCCCCTGATCATAGCTCTGGGGACTTTTGGTTGTGTTTCACTTCTTTGAACCATTTGACAAAAGTCAAGTGCTTCCGTTAGTGTTTGTTCAAACCCTGTTTTTCACCAGTTTTTATCCAAAAAGCCATAATGTCCAGCACTTCGCCCTCTACTCCCATCCTCATGGGTAATAGCAATACGGCGGGCGCATCCTGCGGAAATCCACAAATACCCTGTAAGACCCAACAAAGGTGTCTGCTACCCACACCTACAACGAACATAGAAAAGCTCAGCAGGAACCACGAAACGCGGGTTCACAAAAATGCTGACAAGAAACTACCGGAGTACCGGATGGTGCAAGTCCAGTTTGGACCTAGCCGAGGCAGCCGGTAACCAAAAAACCACCTTCCCCAAAACAGCAGTCGTCGATGGGGTGAGTGCTCACGGCTGGGCTGTGCCAGTCGATAGGTAACTGTTACCTACTCGAAACTCCCAAGTTGGCAGCCTGCGCCCCGGCATAACAACGACTGACAACCTCACGAGGCTGGATACCACCTGCTACTGAATATAGCTATTACGGTACAACCCATCGAACAAGAAGTAACAACTCTTCAGACTCCTCTCTAAATAAGCACTTCCCCATATATGGACAGCCGCAGTTCTTTACGCTGCATAAGACAACTGCAGTTAATACAACCCCCTTTAGCACCGTCACCTTTTATGAGGCACTGCAGGGTATGGTCCACCGCGCGTAATAGAAAAAGATCTGGCACCTGCTCTACTTCCCCAACATCTGTTATGTTTACTGCAGCTCTCCCCATACGGCTGGTTTCAGCCTTTTAGTAGAGCCACCAATCCCTAATTATACGCTTGGCATGTCAATGACAAATATTCGACAATATCAAACCTTGCCAATAGGTGAACCCACAATTGCAAAGTATTTACCTGTGCTAGGCAACTCTGTTCCGCAAATTTACAGTGCCCCTTCTCTCCCATGAAAGTGCATGTGGTCCTAGTTAACTTGCAGTTGGCGCCCGTATGTAGCGATCCGTCTTCGCAGTCAAAGTGTTTTGCCGAACCATTCCTTCCCCTTTTGCGTTGTATTATCCAATCACATTCGGCCCAATTTAGGTACCTCAATTACACTTCACCTACGCCCTACCGCCACCAAACCAACCTTACACAGGAGCTGACCATAACCTACTGCATGTCCTACATGCTTACGAAAATACTACTGCTCCTACTACAGCAACCTCCTTATGTGACAGAATAAAGCTTGCTGCTCACATGCATGAGCCGTTAGACTGTTGTCCTATCAAACCTATATCTGTCAATGGTTTAAACGCTCGCCGGCGGACGACGTATGGGCTCTCAGTATGGCGAATGGCCGCGCACTTCAATGCACCTCCTTAGACCGCTGTGTGGCAACCACCACAACTTTTGTATTCCTTGCACGTGAAACAGCTGTTGCAACTTTTGCTGACCACCGTTGTGGCACGCAGCATACTACACAGACCAGGACTTCACACCTTCTAAATATCCATGCAGTCAAATCTACTGTAGGCTTCTTATCCATACAAGGTCCAGCAAACATAAAATGCGCTACATTGTTCCATTTGTTCTTCTTTCCCCCACAATTGTTTCTGCTCACGGCAATCCTAAATCACCCCAAACGACGCACTATATACCCCCGTCCACCAAGTGTTGCAATAGAAGTACCAACCAACACGGAGGTAGTTGTCTTATTTACGTACGGTAGGACTTCGGCGCCTCCGAGTTCCTGCTGTTTCCACTTGGGGAGCCTGAGCAGTTATTCTGGATCCTGACCAATGCGGGTGCGCTTGACCTCCTATTTGGTTGCATGTACAACTTCTACATGCACCTAAGAACAAGCTTAAGGAACTAATGAACCTGTTTACCTATTTTTCTTAACGTCCTTAGGCTACAAGTTGGTGGGTGGCGACTTTCGTTGGTTTGCATCATTTGGAATGGCCAGAGTGCACCTCTTAGCTAAAGGGCCTTTGTTAACGCTATACATGCGAACAACTGAAGCCAGCAGTCCATGTTCCGACTACGCTATGTAACTCGCTCGACTTACTTTTACGCTTGGCATCCCGGATGGCGCAAATAGCGTTAAAAGCGACATCCCAGGAAGCAACCACAGGGTAGTTCACCTATCGGTTACGCTTTATACCTCACCCGGTTTTCAACTACAAGCTAATGAGTCCCGGACTTCTAGAAGCCTTAACTGGGATACTTTTTCCATGGTTGTCCGATCAGCAGCTTGGGACATGTCTTTCGCGTCTAATGAGGACGACAACCATCCGCGATCCATAAAACATTAACAACTGTTTGGATGTAGTTGCTTTGCGAATAAAGGGTCAAGGGGCTAGACCGAACAAGCTTCATGGCATCTAAACGGAGCGCTGTGGAAGCCCCAACAATATGCGTCATTTATACTCTAAGACTAATGAGTTCTATATCCTTGTTGGTAGGGACAAAGTAAAAACAGATGGCGAAACTCCTAGGTCATGTTTGAGATAGTTGAGCAGCGAACTGCCCATAACACAAATAACAAAACGCAGTTCCGCACTTAGGTATTGAAATATCGAAACAACCTTACAGCAACGTTTATCCTTACTGGGTCTGTCCGGTGAGTCCGTAGTTAGTGGTCCAATGGAAATATCTGAGATTCTCAATAGGCACCTCTGTGATTGCTTTAGTGTCATCAACCTGACCTTGACAACTCTTGTACTCAAATTTACCCGCGACTCGCTAGACGCAATTACCTTCCATCTACGTTATATGACCCGGGTACTTAAATCACTCAAGCTGTCCCTACCCCCGGCCCGGATGGCCTAACATCTAAGCTGCTGCCACTCGTCAGCCAAGGCATTCCTGTTCTACTTCTCAACTTATTTACAGCCTCAATAAAATACAGCGTACAACAAAGTGGAAGCACTCCATATTTAGCCCCAGACACTAACAAGGTAGCCGGCAAACATAGAAAACTAACACCCCACCAGCCACACGCTTATTGCTTTGCGTGACGCAAAGAATAGTTGAAGAAACCTTGCTAACTTTCTACGTAGTTGTAAATTTATCGACAGACAACTCGGCTTTTGCCGCCCGAATATTGTCTGACTCGACCACTTGAGATTCTTAGTCATATGACTGCACAGACTGATGCCAACCCAGCACGAGACATACTCATCTTTGACATAAGGAAAGCTTTTGACAGAGTACCACACGCGGAAATATTACTAAAGCTTGAAGCATACAGCGTTTCAGACCAACTGCTCTTATGGTTCCAATCACATCTCTTATCTTGTACACAAGCAGTAAAGGTGGACGAGCATATGTTACTCCCAAAACCAGCCACAACTGGTCTTATCGGGGCAGCGTACGGCCCACTGCTATCTTGCTATATATCAAGGATGGTTTCCAGGTAATACAATATAACAAGTCCCATCTGTTTGCCATTGACCTCAAACTGTTGTTCACCATTCACCTGGCAAACAAGCATGCCAGTGTTCCTCAGCATCATAAAGCGATCTCAAGTTTCTGGGTGCTTATTGCAACACTTGTGAGCTTGCTTTCTCAACGGCAAAATGCATCCTCGCTTGCCGTTGCCTCGTTCTGCCTAAGGCGTTAGCGCTTTAAGACACACCGCTTGATAATAGCGTCACACTATTTGACCCAAGTAGACGTTACTCCAGTTCTTTAAACTTCGTAGAAGTGAGACCTTGCTCCTCAAAAGCACGCACCCTCATACAACCCTTGTCAAGTCCATGGCACCGCAAGGATCTAGGCTTGCTCTATACTAAAACTGCGCCTACCTCTGCTAGCATATCGCTCCGGTACTTATACCGACAAAAGATGATGCCACAGCGTTCCTATAGAAAATATACAACTTTCGTTATTCAAACGTCTTTTTGGCCACTCTACTCACAACTATCGTGGTCCGTGCATCTAAATCGCGATAGAGCCTTTATAAATAAATAAATGGTATACTGTCGGTAATACGAGGCACATCTGGGTAGGTGGGATAAAATATGCATACATGCCTAGCTCCTTTAAAATAGTAAAGCACTTCGTTTTAAGGAAGTTAAAACAGAAAAGATGTAGTCCATACCGGTGAGCAATTTGGCTGCTAATAGTCCGACCGGAAACATGATGGCGCCGGGGCGCGTGACACTCAGTCATAACTGTTGTGTTAAGATAAAAGTTGGGCTTGAATTCGACATGCAATAATCCTTGGGCTTTGGAGTCCATACGAGGCTTTGATGCAATCAATGAGCACTAAGAAGTTGGAATGTTCTGTGCACCATCAAAGCATTCTTCAAAATAAATTCAGCTACACAGGTTGTATTTAGAAGTTAGGCTGCGACAGTGTGAAGTGTTCAGCTTGGGCTCTATTCAGTGGCGATTCAAATCCGCCACATTGCAGTGTGGTTAAGCGGAAATTTGTGGCTTTTTATAGGGAGAACGCTTACCAGGCGAATACCACCCACGTCCTGGAACACTGCAGTAGCTGCCTTTGAAGGGTATTGCTAACCGGCTATGCGTCCTGCAAGCTGCTTTTTCACTCTCTTATTCGCAGTAGGTTGACAGCCAAAATTCTTTATTAGTTGACCGATTGGCTTGATAGTACACCGAAAGTAGTCGTTGAAACCGGTCATTTATGCGAAAGAGTCGTAGAGTAGAATGATAATGGGTGAAGGTGAGTAAGAAGTTGTCAATAGAGGCTGGGACTTTCCGTTACATGTTTGTTTGGTTCGCAAACCGTGTCTAGCTATCCACGCCGGACTTGTCATGGGGGTGGTGAGTGCAGTTGTTCCTTGTGACTAAAGGCGTCCATAACAAGCGATACTGTCATTGCGTTGTCAAATGCGGAATTTTTACTGGTTTCCGCATAACGGCACTGGAATTCCTTCAAATGTAAATGAGGGTAATTGTCTCCATGGTAAAGTGAAAACTCCATGGAAGGCCATCGGAAAGCCATTTATACGAGAGCAAAACTGCCAGTGGAATGCTATCGGACAAGCTCCAGTTAAATGGAGAAACGGAGTGTTCTTTCGGAAATGTATGGCACCGGAACCAAATTTTTGTATGTCGGTGAGAATGAGCAAATCTAACTGAGGTAATCACGCCAGCATTGTTTTCTTCCGTTGTGGAACAGGAGATGCATGTAGATATTTCAGGTGAGTGAACTGTGATACTCTGCGTAGGAGGAGAGCTAAACCCATTTGTTTAGACCCCGTGAAGTGGCGTCTTCAGAAGGGCTGGAAGATCAAAGCTCCGTAGAGGATCGAAGGATGGGCACCGCTGCCGAGCATCGATAGTGCGAAACGGCCTTCTGGTGCTTTTCTGGATAGGTAGTTGACTTATCTGGATTGTCGGCTTACTGAAGGAACAAAAATACTCGACTAAATCCTTCTACTCAAAGTAAGGGGAAAGTTTATTAATAAAGGGTGGATGAGCGCACGAGGCTTTCCCGGTGATGTAAACAAAACTTTGGGTAGGCCGAACCAAGATTTTTAACGTCGCAGAAATCTGAGTGAAGACGGATAACAAGTGGGCGACCTGACACGACTGGATTAATCGGCGCGCAGGAATAGCGCGTGCATTACAGGCAGAAAA
The DNA here is from genome assembly GCA_944474145.2 of Dicrocoelium dendriticum. Classification (NCBI taxonomy): domain Eukaryota; kingdom Metazoa; phylum Platyhelminthes; class Trematoda; order Plagiorchiida; family Dicrocoeliidae; genus Dicrocoelium; species Dicrocoelium dendriticum. The sequence continues at coordinate 61,214,456 of OX104071.1, read as the reverse complement.
GGGCCGGAACGATGGAGGTTGAACGAGTCTAGCAGCCTCACGGGGTATGGGAACGTGTGCGTTGAATCTGCATAGTGTATACCGCTTTACACTCTAGGAAACGATACGTAGCGACACAGGTATGAGCAAGGGATGGTCAGAGCTACAGTGACGTACTGAGCGTATATACACCATGCGAGATAGCAAAGTGTTCGCAACATGCACGGTTGAATATGTGGTAAGTATTGTCATAAAGGAAATTCGTAAGGCTACTGGGCAGGTCCATTTGAGGCAGGTAGTTGGGTGGCATATAAGCAATGTAAACTCTATACGTTCATCGGTTACAGAATTGCTGGTTGGGATTTCGAATATTTCAGAAGATGGCCCTCAACTATTCCGCCTGTGAATGCACCTGATAGAAAGTGTAGTAAGCACAGCTTGACGAGTGAGTGTGGTTTGCATTAAATAGCAATTTGTTTACAGATTCCAGTTATCGGGATCCTTTCAGTGCATAGCATTGGGCGGTGGATGCGGAGGCTAAAAATTAACCTCAACTTCCTGCATCTGCTTAACACTAATCCGCTTGCGAGCTCACTAACCCTCTTCGTAGCATTAAATAACATTGCGTGTCCGCTTCGTAACCGGCCACATTCCACGTTCCTGCCAGAAGTTCCCAGTAGTACGCGTGCAAGCTTCTATCTCGGCAGATGTATGTACACGGTGGACAGGCTTCCACACGCTGTGCGGACGTCCGACGTCGCGAGCAAATTCCGTTCCTTACTTACTAGGTACCTCAGTCAGTCAGATTGCCATCCTTTTAAACATTGACAGACTTGAAGAAAAACTTTTGGAAAACGGACTCGAGCACGTATACGCATCTTCCTCATCAGATTATAAACAAACCCAAGCACACGAGGTTCGTTTTTAACGCAACGTTACAAATCCTTTACCCTCGGATCTATGCTTCTCACCTTATGGCTGCCATCTGGCCTCCGCCACCAAACGCTACCGTAATGGCCGCTGATAACAGCACTTTTGTCACATACTTTATCCTGACTAGACTTTTTAACCTTTTGCGAAAGCGCTGCTTCTTGCGACGCAAGTGAACCTCGACCCTACTCCCAAGGTATCCAAGTTTATCTTCTGCTTGTTTCCTCAACCTTAATGGATGTCCGTATTCCGTATTTCCGTTGTCCACCGCACCGTCAAAAAGCCTTAACTCTTCTAACGGTCAATTTTACACGTATTTCAGCATGACTTCGCATCCCACCTGCTCATTTACAGGTGCTCGACGTTCCTTTACTCGCCTTGACGCCGTATTTACTTGCACAGGTTGGAGTTCAGCTCCCTCACTGGCTTTTCCGGGCTCAGCCTACGCTAACACGCTACTCTCAGCACCCAAACAGGACAAATACAAAGGCGCCGCTGCGCATTTACCCTATACGTTGTGACGTCCAACGCAATCTTAACGTATTCTTGCATGCCGTCTGCTATTAGCTTTATTAGCTCTGTTCTAGCCAACAATCTTATCTCATCCGGTCAGCGCACTGCTGCTTTTTAGTTCTTACTTTCTAGGTGCTTCTATCACGTACGCACTGCAAAGTCTATATACCTCTTTACGTGAGAGTCTAGTTCCCTCTGGCTTTTCGCGGCAGCTTACTGCGCCGCCGTGCTTTAGACCGTAATGCTTTGACTTCATTAACAAGCTACATGCATGCTTGTATTCCGCCCGTTTGCCGGCATCTCACCGTTAAGCCATTACTAGGTTGCTTCTGTCGGGTAAGTATAACGTAAATGGTTAGCAAAAGTCGCGCTTTAGCCTACCTTTCTACTTGTTTAGTTATAACTTGCTCGTTGTAACGTCGTGGACTCTAACACTGCAAGCGTCCAACTCCCGTATAAGCATTCCCTGGCTCTATTTCCTCGGCACTATTACTTTAGCCATAGCCTGATAAGGAGCGCGCTGCTGCGCTTTTCCCTTATAACTGCGCTGTTCTTAGCTACTTTTATGTAGGTGGCCTTAACCCACCATAGCTACCTTCTAACCACTAAAAACATAAATCAACTTGTAAGCACACCGCCGCTCCTTAATCTCTCGTTTCTGGATGTTCAGCCTTCCCTTGCTCCCTGCAACCTCTTCGACACTTGCTCGTCTAGCAGCCCAGCTGTCTTACTGGCTACGCACTGCTCATTCCACCTTAGCCCCCTAGTATCACTTAACTAAATAACTCGTCATGGCCCGCCAACTCAAACTTGCTCAAAATTTTAAAGCAATTACGTTGCGCAAAAGTTTCTTTACAATGCACTTATTTGGCTTTAGCCTAAAGTAGTACAACTCGCAGAAATGGAAGAAGTGCTCACGAACAGCAAAACGTGTGTGGGGTTTTGATGAACTGGATCAACGTGTGCGTAGAGTAAACAGGAAAAGCATAGTGGGTAAAGTGCTGACAGTACGAGAAAACTGAGAGTATCTTTTATAGACGTGGCAATACAATATTAAAATATTTGCTTCCGTCAACCTTCCAGCCTGTTATGGTTAGCAGTGACTTTACCCAGCGGTGCGTCACATCCGCTATGTTACGGTGTTGCTAAACGGACTTTTGTAGCCTACTCTAGAACGAAAGCTTGCCAAGCGAATGCTCACCACGTCCTGGAACGCGGTCGTCGCTTGAGTTGAACGGTCATGTACAACTGGCAAAGCCACTTATCATCATTTTGTACTTTTATTCGAAGTCGATTGATCTTTCCGTTCGTTGCTATACTAACTCAGTCAGGGCTAGCCACAGGGGCACGGACCAGTCGAGCGGGGCGATTACTTGTGCTGGTAAGCTAAATTTACTGGTTATCCGGGGTATCGTTTGCTGATTTTGTATACTTGCTGGAGGGTGTGGAATTTGTGTTTAGCTATCTTCACTGGATATCAGTCGTTGTATTAGGCGCAATTGGTTGTGTTTGACATAAAGCCATGGTGCAGGTGAGTCATTGTTGATTATTATATCCTACCTCAGATGCAGGCCGTCCCTCAGTACAAGCCACGATCGTAAAAACGTTCCCGAACGTAGAGAATTAAGAAAAGAACAGGTTAAGAGACCAAACAACAATAGAAGAACCAAGCTGCGTGAAAATCTTACCTCAAGGCACCGGCTTGAGACGGAATAGTGTACAATCTGCAGCAGATATTACGCTGGTAGTGCTACCTGTTTATGAAAAAAGTAGCATGGCTCAATGGGTGAATTTCTGTGACGTGTTGAAACCCAACAGCCTGCTTCCAGTAAGCCGTAGACAAGGTATTAGTTAAAGGTTTGGGACTAAAGTGTAGGGAGAAAGTAGAAGGTCCAGGTACGTGTGGAGAGCAAAGGAGAAGGAAATAGCAGAGTCATACTGTGAAACAGTGACAATAGAACAAACTGACTCATTGGCGCTTTAATAGCTTAGGTGATCCATTCAAACGTGGTATGTTACGGCGTCAAAAGCAAGCGAGATGGACGCATAGAGCAGTGAGACTAAGTGGCGGATTAACTACGACACAGAAGCCGCTTTTGGTTGAGAGAGCAAGGGAAGATGGACTGCCGAGCAGTCATTTAGCTGGAGGGTGCTGGTGAAGTAAGAAAAGCCGAAGCTGAAGCGGAGATTGGGTTGTGGAACCTGCAATGCTATGAACAACAATGTGAGCTAAGGCGGCGCCGTAGTAGGCATGATGAACCAACCGAGAGTAAGGTTCTACGATAACAAAAGTAAACCAGGTGAAGCTGAGAGCAATGAGGATGAGAGATGGATAACCACAAAGTAAAGCCACTCTTTTGGTAAGCTTAAGGGAAGGTGGGCTGCCGAGAAGTCAGTTTAATGGAGGCGGTTTAATGTGAAAGGAAACAGACCGTAGCAGAAGCAAAGATTGGGTAGTAGAACAAGCTGTACCATGAACTAACAATTATAAAATAGGGTAGAGCATCGGCGCTTCAGTGGGTTAGGTGAACAACTCAAAGGTGGGATACTACGATGTCAACAGCAAGCCAGATGGACGCAGAGAGCGAAGAGGACAAGAGCCGGATTAAGTACATAGAAAAAGCCGCTCTGCTTTGAGTGATTGAAGAAACATGTCCTGCCGCGGAGCTACAACGTCATACTTTTATCTGTTTAACAACTTGAATATATACTTCAGCTCCCCCTGGTTGCTGTCCTTTTGACATGAAACCCTACTTGGTTTTCTGTTGTCCAGCAAACCTAGCCCAATCGGTCTGCACACAGCCGCTGCTTAACCTCTCCTTCTAGACGTTCCTTGAACGATTACTCGCTGCAAAGTCTGTGGCACCTGGTTAGGTAGGAATCCAGATATTTCGCTGCATTTTCCGGCCCAGTCTACCATTGCTTCCGTCGCTTGGCGACCAACATGACTTCAGTAACTGTGCGCCTCCACCCCATATCCTGCGACTTCCACAGTTAAGATATGCTTGCATTCTCTCGTTCCGCTGTCCTTTCTTCCTTTGCTCTTTGCTAACGCTCCACTGGCAGACACTCTTATCTCCTTAACTCAGCACACCATCACTCCGTAATAGTTGCTCTGTTAGCCCTTAAGCGCTGCAATCTTGGTGACACTTGCGTATGTAGGAGTCCAGATCCCTCGCTGGCTTTTCTCTTTTCTGGCCACCTTAACACTATCAATAACACCCCAAAATAATTTCCGTATCTACTCGCCGCTGCGCTTTAGGGCCTTAAGCCCTGAACTGGTTAAAACCTTACATTATACTTGTGCTCATCACGTTGGCTGTGCTTTTACCATGCAGCCTTTCTTAACTTTCTTCTGTCAAGCAAACTCTACGCAAGTGGTTTGGGCAAAGTCAATCCGTAGCCGCTCCTTTATATTCCCAAATTTATGTTCTCAAATTTATAGAGACACACCAACTCAGGTATGGTCAAGTTTTATAGGCAGTTGTGTCTCACAACGACACCTTTGGTTCAACCGTACGTAGTTGAAACAACCATGGAACCATAAGTGCAATAAAACGGTGCACCTACATGTGTCGGGAAAACATGAAATATGAGTCTACTCGACTTGATACAAGGTAGTTGTGGGCAGTGCCTTTATTCATTAGTGAGTCACATCCGCCAAGTCGCAGTGAAGTTAAACAGATATTTGGGGCTTTTTATAGGGAGAGCGCTTGCCAAGTTAAAACCTACCACGTCCTGCAACACCTCCGTAAAACATATTGAACAGTAAGGGCTAGCCGGACAACCTCCTCTTGGTGTCAGCTGGGTGGTTCGGGTTTAACCCGTTCCAGCAAATAGTTCGGCAAAAGTGTTCTATGACGTGGTGGGTTTCGCCTGGCAAGCGTTCTCCCTATAAAAGCCACAAGTGTCTGCTTAACAACACTGTGACGTGGTGGTCGTGACTCGCCACAAACTAAAGTCACTACCCCGTGGATATCCGGATAATTCTCTCCAACCCACGGACACCAATCTCCTACTGGCATATTAATGACAATAGCAAACATTGAAGATTGCAGCGGCACAACTACAAGCACAAAATACACAGCTACATACACATACGCACAAAATGACATATACACCTTCCCCCTACAAAAACACAAAATGCAATGGCAAACACATCGGTGTTTTGCACATTCTTGATCATGCATCGTTTTGTCAAAATGATCACGCCTGTAAAGGCGTGCCTCACCTTGTTGAGAATAAAGATTTATTTATTTATTTAACTGTCAAAGCCGCTTGACGACTGCTTTCATGTTCGATTATTCGCAGTCAAATGGCTTCCAATTTCCTCGGTTGGCCGGACAGATACGTTGATCAGGGAGCCATAATTGGTGAGGCCGTTTGAGGATGGAAAATCGCGTATAGTCCTCTTGCCGTGTGTCCAGGTGAGCCGAATTTCAAAATCTCTGCTGTCTGGATTTTTCAGACGTATACTTTGCGAAAATGCGGAGACCTGTCCAGCTCTCCACACTAGACGACGTTGTGGTGATTGCAGTTGAGTCCCTTCGGTGTACAACCGTGCTCCATGTATATCCTTGTCGGTTGGTAAGTCCGCCTTGGGCGAAAACTATTCCGCAGTCCAACCCCAGCTCTCCAATAAAGTCCGGACCTCGGTTGAAAGGAAAATTCAGGGACAACCGATAGGATGCCGCAAGCACAGGCGTGCAGTTAAATATTGCTAAAGCCTTATGTCACAACATTTGGACTTTGGACAAAATCCTGTACACTGTGCAACAATGGTTAGGCTGAAGGTGTTTTTTAATGTCCCATAGAAGCATTAGCCGTACGGGTAGATTGCTAACGTCTGCGTAGAGACAAGAGCGTTTTACCAGTAAGTAATCCACAAAGTATCAGGTTAGTATGAGGCAAAAATTGCTTGGGGAGAAAGCGAAGATTATTAAAAGACTGGTGGTGGTTGCAAGATGCTTGAACAAAAAGTAGCTAGCCTAATACGATAGGGAGCGCAGAATAGAAAAGTGAAAGATAAATAGATTGCCGCGAGAGAGATCTAAAAGTCACTTGGCGGTAAGGCAGCGGAAAGGTTGGATGCAGACATTCTAGAGGAATAATGGTTATTAAGATACGGAGTGGCTCCTAACGAGCCCAGGATAATCGCAGGTGCATGGGGCCTACGACCTCTAACTGCTTATTAAACAGAGATGCCGACTTTAAGACGCTCGACTGATGGTGGCGCTTGGAAAGACTACCAGTGGTCAGCTATGGTCATTCCAATAAGACGCTTGGTCACTAGTGTGTGCCTACAGGATCACAGAATACATCAACAGGCCAGCGAAGTTAAGTTATACAGACATTCCAGGGGAATGTATCATGGTGAGTCAAGGAGTGTAACGTAGCAAGCTCAAGCGCTGCGCAGAATGGAAGTGAAACCTACGGCGAATCTCTGCAAAGTGGTGAGGAAGATAAGCACAGCGACCAAAAGTGGCGCTAGTGACCAACACAGGCATTCGGGTTAAGCCTTCTAATTACCAGTGGACACCTACAGTGACAGAAGGAGTCAACAAACCAGCGAGGTTATGTGATGCAAACAATTCAAGTGAGTGTGTTGGAGAGCTAAGGAGTGGTTCCTAGCGCAAAGATGTATGCCAACTACAAGGATTTGCTGCAGCTGAAAAGTGGTGACGTAGGTAATACGAAGAACTGATTTGGGTCCTTAGCGAGAGAGAGTACCGAGGGCTAGCTATAGCATTTAGGTGGAGCCTTCTAGTTGCTAGTGGATACCTGAAGTGTCCCAGTACAAGTCAACAGACAGCAAGTGTATGTGACGCACGCAGCCCAGAGAGTAAAGGTTGGGGGAATAAAAGTGTGGCTCTGCAGTCTCCGGATATGCGCAGAGATGATTGGAACATACGAAGAATTGCTGCTGCTAAACTGAAGTGCCAGAGGTAAGACGAAGAACAGATACTGGCTTCAGGAGTTAGAGTATAAGTGATCAGCAATGGAATTTGCATGATGCGTTCCAGTTACTAGTGTATACGCACGATGTCCCAGAATATGTCAACAAACGTCAAAGGTATTTGATACAGACAGTCCTAAATGAGGAAGGTTGGAAGGAAAGGAACGTGGCTCTTAGCAAGCTGCCGATAGATTGAGGATCGAGAAAGTCCAGCGGTCTCTCACTAAGTGCCTTCTTGGTCCATCTACGCTCAACCATCAAGGACGCTGCAAACTGCTTGGCCTGGAGCCCCTCTGGCTACGAAGGCTTAAAGCCAACCGAGTGTTCCTCTCAAAACTTCTCAAAACCCCTGACTCCTGCATAGGCGAATTTTTTCAACAGATGGGTGATACACGTTACCCCATACGCAAAAAGCCTCACTCATTCTCTCTCCCTAAGACACGTCGCAACGTTCGTTCAACTTTCTTCCTCTATAGACATGCGCACGTATGGAACAAGCTACCAAGAACAGTCAGATCATCAGCAAATGCAGTGCAGTTCTCATCGGCCATAAAGCGGTTACGCAGCGTCCCAAAACTGGCGGAACTTTTGGGCAGCTGCGTTGCTGAATATGAACTCCGGCAACAAGGACCTGCTCACATATAGGACATGTAACCACACAGCCACCGTATACTCCATTGGACGGATAACTCTCGTGGCCTGGCTGTAAGCTAGCTTCGTCCGACTAGTCTACTGCTCTCTAACTGCTTCCAGACATCAGCGGCGTTAACGATTTAGGCTCTGCAGTCCCAGCACTTCGGTCTCCTTATCTTCAGACCTTTGCTCGACATGCTAACTGTCTCTATATACAGTTACTTTCGACCCTAACTGCTCTTTTCTCATGATACTCATTACCTTTATCCCCGCATTATTTTGGCGGCATAGCATCACCTTGATGATCTACCCGGTTTCCTTTAAACAGTCCCGCTTTCTGACCACTCACGGACTTATGGGTTCTAAATGATCTAGGCTCTAAAGACGTAATGCACTATAACTGTTACCTCAAGAGCATCGCTGATCACGATTTATCCTTATAACTCTTCGGGCCTGGCTCTAATATAACCCGTATGAACAACCCCCTGCTTCCTGATCACTTCCAGACACCGAGACCCCAACGATCTGGGCTCTGAGGTCCCAAAACTGTTCTTTTCAAACTGCAACCATTCGCTTGGCTGGCTAACTGCCTTTTCATATAGTCACTTTTGTCCCAAGCTGCTTCTTTTCTGATGACACTCACTACTCTTATTTCTACCCTTATTTGATGGGCCTAGCTTCAAGTTACTGGATTTTCCGGACTCGTCTGAACGGTCTCCTGCTTTCTGACCCACCTCAGAATTCTCAGATCTAAATGAAGTAACTTTCTGTAACCCTTAACTGAAATGCATTGTTGGCCATGATTCGTCCTTAGTATAATATCCCTGCGTCATTTACATCTCCAGTACATCGATGGTCTCCCGTAGTACAAAAACCTAAATTCTAAGGCTTCCTCTCCTTGATTTCGACTACTGTGACCCTATTGATCAGGGATAGGCAGACTTATCGGTCTACTCCCATAACCCGGAGAACATCTTTGGCTTTTCGACCTCTTCTGAATAGAGTATTTTCCTTTTCGCACTCTATTTGCATTAACTTTTCAACTAGACGTAAATCTCTTCGGACCTGGCTCTAATCTATCCTCGGCTGACCAGTCTCATGTTTCTCACTGCTCCCAGACATCCGAGACGTTATCACTCGAGGCTCTACATTCCAAACACTCTGTTCCCCTCATCTCCAGACCTTTCCTTGGCATGCTAACTGGCTTTTCATATAGCCGCTGTCGTCCCTTTTCTTATGACACTCATCTCTGCTATCCACAAGTTAATTTGGCGGCCTAGCTTCATCTTGCTGGCCTATCCGGACTCGTCTGAACGGTCTCCTGCTTTCTGACCCACCTCGGACTTCTGAGATCCCAATGACCTAGGCTCTGCCGACGTAACGTCCTGCAACCCTCAACTGAAATGCATTGTTGGCCCTGATTAATCCTTATTACTATGTCCCCTTTCTTCCTGTACGTGCCTATTCTGCCGATGCTTCCTTTATTACTTAGACCTAAATTCTACGGTTTTCACTCTTTGAGCTGATTTTCTAATCTCGTCTCAATAGTCTCTTTGCTTCTGACTATTGTGACCTGAATGACCAGGGATGGGCAGACTTATCAGTCTGCTTTCCCGTCTCAGTGGTCTCTTTGCTTTTGACTGCTGTGACCCGATTGATCAGGGATAGGCAGAATGGTCTCCTGTTTTCTGACCTCTCTCGGGCTTCTGCGATCTAACTGTTCTAGTCACTGCCGACGCAACGCTTTGTTACCCTCACCTCAAGAACGTTGCTGGTCGTGACTAATCGTTATTATCATGTCCCCTCTCATCCTTAACGTGTCCATTTCTGCCGATTCTCTCCGACAAAATTCATAGCTTACTATTACGCCTTTCTCCTTATGAGCCGACTTTCTAGTCTGGTCTGAACGACCTACCTTCCGACTTCTGTGACCCTAATGATCAGGGGTCGGCAGACCCAATGGTCTGTTCATACCACGTCGGGAATATCGCTGACTTTTCCACTCATCAATGAAAACTTTTCTTTTTCTCATTTTGTTTGCATTCCTTTTTCCACTGGTCAGGCAACTCTCCGGGTCTGGCACTACTCTAGCGGCGTCTGACCAGCCTCCTGCTTTCTGACTACTTCCTTACATTCCAAACGTTAACGATCTAGGCTTTGTTGTCCTGGTGCTCTGTCCCCCTTATCCTGAGACCGTTCCTCGGCATGCAACCGCCTTTTCATATAGCCACTTGCTTCCCAAACTGCTTTTCTGATGACACTCATTACTTTATTCCCACCTTACTTTGGAGGCCTAGCTTCAGCTTGCTGACTTACCCGGGTTTGACTGTACGCTCTCCTGTTTTCTGACATCGCTCGGACTTCTGTGATCTAATGATCTAGACTCTGCCGACGAAAGTCTGTTACCCTCACCGCAAGACCACCGCTGGTCATGATTGAACCTTATTATCATGTCCCCTTTTTTCCTTAACATGTCCATTTCTGTTGATGCTCTCTGTCAGCACTTAGACTTTACTAATACGACTTTCACCCTACGAGCTGACATTCTGGGCTCGTCTCAACGATCTCGTACCTTCCGACTTCCGTGACCCTAATGATCAGAAACCGGCAGCTCCAACGGTCTGCGCACAGCACCTGGAGCATATCGTTGGCTTTCTTTTTCTTTCTCTTCTCACCCATAGAGCCCTTTTTTCACACTCTAGTCTGACTTATCTGGTTCTGGCTGTACGGCCTCCTGCCTTCTGACCTCTCTCGGACTTCTGAGTTCTAAATGATCTAGTCTCTGCAGACGCAATGCTCTGTCTCCCCCGCCTCCAGAGCACTGCTGCTCATGATTCATCACTAGTATATCCGCTTTTATCCTTAACACTTCTATCCTGTTGACGCTCTGTTAACTTTCTGACATTTATAATACGGCTTTCTCTCCATGAGCCGATATCCTCCTCTCATCTCCATGGTCTCCTGCTTTCCGAATACTGAGCCCATACTTTTGAACCATCGACAGGTCCAAAGGTCTGTTCGCAACACCTCGAGATCTTTGTAGGCTCTTCCACTTCCCCTTAAGTGTCTCCTTCACGATTACATTCTTTCATTTTCGCGCTCTGTCTGCCTTCCTTTATCCATTGGACGGATAACACTTCGGGCCTGGCTCCACTCTAGCCTCGTCTGACCAGTCTCCTACTTTCTGACTGTTTCCAGAAATCAGAGACGCACGTGTTCTAGGCTGTGCAGTCACAACACACCCTGTCCCTCAGCCTGAGAGCTTCGTTTGATATGCTAACGGGCTTTTTATATAGCCTCTGTAGTCCCGCAAATTTTCTTTTCTCGTGACATTCACTACTGTTATCCCCACTTTAATCTGACTGCCTAGCTTCATCTTGCTGACTTATCCAGTCTCATCTAAACGCTCTTTTGCTTTCTGACCCCTCCCAGACGTCTAAGATCTAAATGATCTATGCTCGGCCGACGTACCGCTCTGTGACTCTCTTTTCATGAACAGTACTGGTCGTGATTTATCTTATTTATTCTACTCCCCTTACAAGCTTAACATATCCATTTCTGCCGACTGTTAACATTCTGGCAATAATAATATCGCTTTCTCTCTATGAGCCGACATTTTAGGCCCGTCTCAATGGTCTCCTCTCTGACTGCTGAGGCCTTATCAATGAGTCATCGACAGATCCAATGGTCTGTTCACAACACCTCGAGACCATTGTAGGCTTTTCCACTTCTCCCCAATAGTTACTTCTCCTTTCAGACTTCATTCTTTCGTTTTCGCGCCCTCTTTACATTCCTTTTTCAATTGCACGGCAACTTTTCGGGTTTGGCTCTAATCTATCCTCGTCTGCCCAGTCTCCTTTCTGATTGCTTCCAGACATCCGAGACATAAACGATTTAGGCTCTGTAGTCCCAACACTCTTTGCCCCTCATCCTTTGTGCTTTGCTCGCCATACTATCTACCTATTCCGGCGCATCGCTCCGCCACATTTACCCTAATTACATCACTGGGCATTATTCATCCTTCTTGTTGCTAACAAAGATGAAGCATCACCAGATGAACGTCGGCAGCTTTTTCACTTCCCTCAATAGAACCTCTTTTACCGACTCTCTGCTTACCTTCCTGTGCTTTCTGTTGCATTCCTTCTTCATTCGACGCTGACTTACATGTGTTTGTCCTCCCTGACTTCTTGCATTCCTACCAATTTAGGATTAAGGAAATACGCCTCTGTCGCTTCTTCTGAGTGATATTCCTTCCCATTATCTGCACACCTCGTTCTCCTCTCTCTGGTTCCCACCGATTGAGCAGGTGTCTATTTTAGGACCCCCAAACACTCCTGCTTCATCTTCAATCTTTCATTCTTTACTGATCCGTGTTCTGCTCGATTCTCGTCGTATTTCGCCACTTATGATATACGTGTATATGCGATATTTAAATAACAATTACATGCATAGGGGTACAATAGTTCAGGCATCGCCGCAATTGATTGACTGCATTCCAGATGCATTCCTTTCTTCTGTCTGTGTGGCTGTCTCTGTTCGTTTCCTTTTTCTCCCGAGTCTGTCACAGGTACGGCGACACGCACCCAAGGAATTGTCCTCCGTTTCGACAACAATACAAGGCACACAGTTCCTTTACCTGGACATGAGCGGAAAATTATCAACTTTTTTACAACTTACTAACCGGACAAATCATTCAATATCTTGCACTGATACAATTCTTCCGCGGCATGAACCACTGAGTTCAATTTACCTAACAATACCTCTTCCACATATCTCTTGACTGGAGGACTTTCGACTACGGAAGGCACATTCTCCTGCCAATACAAAGCTTGAACAATCGGTCATTCTAAGCTCTTCAATCCGCTTTGACCGCTCAAATGGCCGTGGTTTCCCCTATTTCTAATCAATTTCACTACATACCCCGGGGATCTGCGATTCTTTCTTCGGAACCTATCCTATCCTCCAAGACTTCAACATATTTCAACGTATATTCTTCGAGACTTCACGTGGTTCTGCAGATGATCAACACATCATATCCAGAAAGAATGCTTAGTTCCTGACCTACCGATCTGGCACAGGAGAGGACCCAGGCACGCAATGGCCACTCGCATAACGCATCAGTCAGCAGAAAAATGGGACGCAACTTGACTGCGAATAACGGAGCAAAAAACGTTCAACAAGAAACATAGCCAGTTACAACTTGCCATTCAATGGATTGGCGGCAGTGTTTCAGGACGTGGTGGGTTTTCGCCTGGCAAGCGTTCTCCCTATAAAAAGCCACAAATGTCCGTTTAACAACACTGCAACGTGGCGAATGTGACTCGCCACCGAATAAAGTCACAGCCCATAACTTCACACTGGCAGCTCAATTAGAATCATCATACTGGATAGCTTGCTCTTCAATTATCTTCCAATGGATCACTCAGGATTCTCAATCTATTATTAGTCGAGGTATGACTGCGATATATGGCAGAGCGATTATGTCCAAACAAATGGATCCCGATCCCACTACAACCAAATCGTTGTTTCGCATGTTCACCATTGCACAGTTCCAAGCATGGACATATGAACAATTTTCTACTGTCACTACAGTTCCCATAAAATGTCTGTACAGCTGTACATACCTGATCATGCCTCAATTGGCGTGCCTCGCATAGTCGAGAATAAAATATTTATTTATTTATTTATTTATATGCGCGACGATGCTTGTAGACTGAAACTACTAGTTGCCACTAAATAAAGGTGCCATGGTTAAGAGGATCGACAGATAATGGCGCTATGAAAAACTTTAGGTGGCTAGAAGTAGCAATTCCGCTTAGCAATTTGGTCACTAGTGGATTCCTGAGGTGTCACAGATTATATCAACAAAATACGTTCAATTATCCATTACGGTCTGCAACGTCTGTGACACCTACTCAGGTGGTAGTCTACCATCGTCACTGGCTTTTCTCTGTTCAGTGTACCTTAGTATTACTTCCTTAGCACGTTAACCTGACTTAAGTGTATGCGCCTCTGCGCTTCTGCGTTTCTGCCTTGTTTTCTGCGCCATTCTCAGTAAGCTTAACGTATGTATGCATTCCGCCTCTTTGCTTTCTTTTCGTCATTTTACATTTTTTGCTTTCTTCTGGGAATCATTCAGCTTAGCAGCTCAGCGCAAAGCCGCACTTAGCCACTTTATGCTAGACGTTCATTTATTACTCGTTGTAACGCCTTCGACGTCTTCACCTGGAGTTGTCCAGCTCGCGCACACTTTCTTCGGCGCTATCCACGGTGATAAGAGCCCCGCACCCTAGCGTAATTGGCGTAACTACGCACCGCAGTGCTCCTGTCTCACGAGCTGAGACATCGTCAGTAAATGTACTGTATGCTGGCATCCATTTTGTTTGATGTCAACTCTTAATTTAACCATTTTAGCTCCCTTCTGGCGACTTTCCTTAGCGCTTCAGGCTAACGCAAGCCGCTTATTAGCCTCCAATTACTAGCTGCTCCCTTAGCCCTTGCTCGCTGCAACTTCCCTTGCACCTACTTATGTAAGGTTCCAGCTCCCGCACTGGCATTTCCCGGCTCAGCATACCTTAGTACCATTCCCTTACCACATTAGCATGAGTTAAGTATATGCAGGATGCCATGCTTTGGCCACTTATGCTCTGACGCTTTAAAGAAATAAATAAAATATTTATTCTTATGCAACGAGAGACAAGCGTACGTAGGCATGGTTGTGCGCTTGCGCTCCTTCCGTTCGCTGTTCTTCCATAATAAAATCTAGCTTAGCCTTCTTCTAGCAAGCAAACAAAACTCAAGCAGTCAGCACACAGCCGCATCTTAGCCTCTCGTTTGTGGACGTTTATTCAGCATTGGCCTGTGGTAACGTCTTCGATTTTCCCACTACAGGCGTTCAGCTCTGATCCCAAACCTTCATGGCTCTACCCACCTTATTACCATTACCCCAGCACTATAACGGAATTCGAGAATCTGCGGCCTCTGGGCTCTTGCCGCTTATGTCCTGATATCCTCAGCAACATTGACGCGGTTGCATTCTGCCTGTTAACTGTCCATCATCAATTAACCCACCCTAGCTATCGTTTAGCGGGCAAATGTACATCGATGTGGAAGTTAGCGAACACGCTGGGTTGCGACTCGCAACCTCTGTTGCGACCTCAGATCAGTTTGAAGTAAACCTCGGTCATTGCGATCTCGAGAATGTATCCGAAATAGAAATATTTGGGTGTTGCTCTTTCCAACTCTGGCATACCACGACCGCAGTTTCGTCCTGCTTTGGACCCACCAGGAAAAGCAACAGCAATATTTTTATTCCTGGTACTGTCTTTGCGATCGGAATGACCGAGGTTTACCTCAAAGTGAATTGGGGTCTCAATGGAGTTTGCGAGTCGCAACCAACCACCAAACGTGTTCGCTAAATTCAAGTTTGATTTGCTTTCCGTGGTGCCAAGCGTTGCTCGCGAATGGCAGTAGCACAGTGTCTAGGGCGTTAGTCATTTTCTGTACAGAACATCTTTTAGGATATACCTGCGACGCTCACCTGGAAACGGAACCAACAAATACCAATGAACTCATCCGTAGTTCGCAATCCTGACACATAATGAAACCTAGCAAACACATCAAATCAGTACAAACCACCTGGGTAGTCAGACTTCAACAGAAGTAACAAGTTGCCGTCTACTTCGAAGGATAAAACCACAACCACAGGTAACATTTTGGCAAGACGACTGCAAATATCCGCTAGGCTAATCGGGCAGAGGCCATCTTGTCAACGTCGTATCGCTGGCCGGCATAGTTCCAGGACGTGGTGGGTTTTCGCCTGGCAAACTTTCGCCTTACAAATAGCCACCTACTTCCGTTTATTAACACTGCGACGTTGCGGATGTGATTTGCCAAACAATACAGTCACTCACCCATGCACACGTTGGCAAGTTGAGCGATACCACGTATCACTACTTCTGTGCATTTTTCTGCTCCATTACGACTACGCCTACATATATTCCCAGTGTCATGTCACTATGCTTAAATTATGTTTTCCGCTGTTTCCTTAAGTTTTACTCACCAGACACGCATTGTGTACCCAACCCCATCGGAGTAGTTCCCCAGCAACACACTTCACACTAGCGGTCTGAACCTTATCTCTACATCGCCCTCTGTGAAGCTAGAATTCCTACAACATTTGCGCTACGTGGGCCAACGCTGCTGACTACTTCTGTACTACTCATTCTCTTGCTCCGGCTAATCATGCTACCACCTACCATATTGCGATACGCTGATCATGCGCAAAAAGCGGACCTCGCTTTGCCGAGAATAACTATTTTTTATGTATTTATCTAGTTACTTGGCTCTGAATTCCAACCTAACTCTCGCTATCGCAAACTGATGAGTCCAACCCAGGCCAAACCCGCGGTCGTGGTGGGCTAGTGTTTTGAGGAGCAACACCATATTAGTTCCTAAACCTAAATCAATTTGTCAGCGCGCAAACGCACCTTAACTTCTCCTTCTTACGTTTATTCTTCCTATACTTTTGAAACGCCTACGACACGTTCTCTTGAAGGAGCTCAGCTATCCTACTGGTTTTTCTGACTCAGTTTACCTTAGTAGGTTAGCATGATTCGAGTGCCTGCACACCGCTGCACTTCAGCCGCTTACGCTCTTACGTACTTAGCAAACTTAGTGTACGCTTTCTCTCCAAGAGTACGCTGGCTTTTCATCAATTAACCGTACTTGGATCTCTTCTGGTGCTCAACCATAACTTAAGTGGACTGCACACAGCCGCTCTTTATCCACTCGTTGCTAGATTTTTATTTATCTCTTACTCGTTGTAATGCCCACGTTTTCTACCCGCAGGTCTCCGGCTCTCGAAATAGCTCTTCCTGGCTTTATCCATCTTGGTACTATTATCTTAGCATCCTAGCAGGACTTGATTATGTGCGCGACGCAGCGCTTTTGCCTTATATGCTTTGGCGTAAACAGCAAAAATAATATGTGCATAACTTTCGCCGGTTCACTGTCTCTTCTACGATAACCTTATTATCTTTATAGCCAACAACTAGCTCATTTATTTAGCGCACAAACGCCCAGTAACCCCTCATTTTGATAGCGCAGTTATCACTGACTCACTGAGACGTCGACGACACTTGCACACCTAGAAGTTCAGCCCACTCGCTGCTACTTTCTGGATCAGCATATTTTAGTGTTGTTTCCCTAGCACCCTAGGATAACTTTTGCTCGATGCTGCGCTTATTTATCAAATTTCGTGACAGCCTCAGGAACCTAATGTATACCTTCGTTTCGCCCATTTGCTTTTGTTTAATCGTGCAGTAATAACTTTCTTTTATCGACCAAGCTTTTCTCAGCTTTGAAGCACAAAGCCGCTCCTTAACCACTCCTTTATAGGTGTTCTGTTACTGATTCACAGCAACGTTGTTGTTACATGCTCAAGTAGGAGTCCAGCGCTCTTACGTGCTTTGCCAGCTCAGTCGGCCGTAACCTTATTATCTTAGTACCCTCGTATTCACTTGACGTCTGGTTCCCCTAACCACTTTGGCTCCGCGCTTGAGTACTGCCTTACCGCTGCCTTAACAACAATAGACCATTAAATCTCAATCGTCGCAAACTATTCGTATCCCTTACTTGCTTACATTGCACTGTCTGCCTAGCTAGGCTGGCTAACTGTGGTTCATACACCATTCAATCGCCGCCAGTCTTCGAAACCTCTTTTCTCTCTGCCCACGTAATACATGCACCATACTAACTGATACTAGGTGGATTGCTTCCTGGTACAACGCCTGCTGTCTACGTAGCTGGTAGCTATCTACCCATACGGCCATTGCCTTTGTAACACGTTTAAAGGACACTTTTAATATAACCAGCGTAGTTCCTTGTACATCATTTTGTCCCAAAGCTGTATGTTATAACATACGACTTGAACAATGTATAATTTCGCGACTGTTCCTGGTGGTCTTCTCATGGGTGTTCCACACTTTCCCATTTATCCGAGGTCCCGCACGTCTTAGAGATGTGGTGTTAGGCTGAGGAACAGTGTTTCCGCCCAAGACGGACGTAGTAAACCACAAGGACCTAAAATGAACATGGCTATACACCGAAGGGCTACAACCGCACTCACCACAACGTCGGTCGTCTAGTGTGGATAGCTGGACACGGTATCGTCACACTGCCAAAAAGTAGATATAATCAGAAAAATTTAGACATCAAAAGATTTAAAATTTTCTCACCCAGACATTCGACAATAGGATTCTGCGTTACTCTCCCCTCCTCGACCGGCCTCAGCCATTATGGCGGTCTTAACCAAGTTTTATATTCAATAAACGGAGGATATTAGGACGCAGTTGACTGCAGGTAACCGAGTGTGAAAGCAACCGGCAAGCAGCTGCTCCAGTTGTACATTAGTGTTCAAAAGGACTTACGGCAGTGTCCTAGGACCTAGTGGGATTTTGCCTGGCAAAAGTCTATCCCATAAAATGCCATAAATATCCGTTTAACTACGCAGCGACGTGACCAGCGTGACCCGCAAATGAAAAAAGCGACGACGCACAACTACGTACTGGCAAGTCGGGTCGACGCATGTTTCCGTCATTCCTTGACACAAACAAGCGTAAGGGACTCTCTGTCTACTTCATCCTTTTTAATAATAATGGTAGTGGCTTGCCTGTTCACACTATACACAATTGAATCCAAGGTATCGTCATCCACTAATGTCTATTTTCCGCAAGATTCTTGCTTCAATTTCCGCGGCCTGTACAAATTTCGGCTACTGCCGATTACATCCCTGGCAACGTGTCTGTTGGGAAACATAACTGCCTGCAGATATTAATCAGGTCTTACTCAGTGTGCACGAGAAATTCGAGAATAAACTATTTAGTTAAACATTTATTTATGCTCGTGATTTAGCTCCGGTAACCGTCATCTCTGGGGTGGGAATAAGCCAGGTGCTCGCTGATGGTTATTGGTTGCAGAAACCACTTTCAGGCAACCTAAGCTTAATGTGTCGCCGTTTCGATTAATCCTCAATTGTCCAAAATACAGCCTTTTCAGGTCGCCTCGTCCCGCTTTTGACACAAATGCTTCATCAAGCCTGATGAAGCTTTTGTGTCAGAAGCGAAACGTTGTCCATCATTATAAACACATTGACCGGTCGTCTACCAAGTTTTCTGAAATCATATCTTCCATTAAGCTTTTAGATTGGATTCGGTTTGAAGCAACTACTACAGGTTTTGCGCTTGGCTGTAAGGTGTTGTAATTCATTTTCGTAGTCGCTAACTCATTGTGCAGTTCCACAGTGAAATTGCACATAAAAATAGCGTCCGTCTCCTTAACGGAATACGGCACATTGGTGCCATTTGCCGTTTTGATCGCTTTGATGCCCGTTTTATTTATAGGGCGTTAGGTACATGTTACCGCTTTAGCCACGAGCATTTTGAGATCAAAGTCCAGAGACAAGTCTCAAAAGGAGGGATTAACGATATACTTGAAAAAAACATATGGCGCATGGTAATCTTTGATAGTCGGGAAGATGAAGAACGGCAAGGTAATTTTAAGAACCAGGTTGTGAGCAGAAAGTAAGCTTTACCAAAGCCAGGAGCCTGTACAAAGTTGTATAGGGGCTGACACAGCTGGGATCGTGCGTGCTCAGTGGAAGAGGGAGGTTGGTAGAAGACAATTTACTGATGCAAATGGATCGTATTCGGTAGCGACGCAAGTAGCCAGACCACTTGCTGATTGACTTCTTTAACCGACATGTACGCAACGCTGGGTTGGTAGCCGACTGCTTTGCGTTTGCGGGAAGCATTTAGTTTGAAGAGCAGCAACTCCACGCTTGGCGCGGTTGACGGAGTATGCTGTATTCCCCTTTACACTGGAGTACTGCCTGGGAGCATCTTAACACTTTTGTAGGTGGTATTACTGGCCATAAGCTCGGAACTTCATAAAGTGGTTTTTATTGTTAGGCGTGGAATTGAAAACTGATTGGACAGTGTGAACTCTGTAGGTTTTGCCATGGCCTTCTGCAGCTTCAATGCATATGGCACATGGTTCCGGCTTTAAGCACGATGCTTTGTATTGTTTCTAATAAAGTTCGGGCTGTGCTGTTAAGCACAACCGCATTGGTAGAATATCGCACACTGCTTATTAGTAGATGCGACAGCATCTACGGAAACAACAGCCGCTTTGAAGTGGTATAGCGTTGGGGTAATTGTGTTGGTCGTAATAGGACGTTAAGTGGTTAAAGCGTAATAAAGCACTTCACAATATGAAATGGGATGAGAATGGGTGTTTAAGCTCACGTCTATCGTCCTGCTTACTACCTCACCCAGTGTGCTTTGCAACACCACTGAGCATTTTCATATTGTCCCTTGGTTTGCGTTGAAGTGCCGTGCTAGCTGCTGCCTGCCGAAGTGTATTTTGGTGTGAGATTGTAAGCATGTTTACCCTCCTATAAATTAGGCATAGCTTTAGTGAGAACCGTGATACAAAGCGCAGCACCAGCTACATTTGTGACCTTGGCCTTGGTGATTTGGACACCTAGTTGTAGACCATCATTAGCCAATTTCCCAGCTGGTGTGTTCAGTGCATCTGGCAGTATTACAGCGCCTGTGCTTCTTCTAATGCAAAGGAACCCGTTCAATTGACGACAGAAGTCGTCTTTTATATAATCCTTGCTACAGGTTGTAAAGGCCTAAGCAGCGATGACCACCAGACCCCTGTCAGCCCCGCCCTAATTCAAAGCTGTGAATGAGCCAGTCGGTCGGATCTCACATATTATGCTCCGGTTTGGTATTTAGTCAACCGGAGCAGCTTCAGTTTGGGAACTTAGGGTACTAGCAATCCAAAATGACCGCTACGCGAAGCTGCGCCTTTTCCGAATATCAGCAGTGAGAAAGCGCCGCTAATGTCACCTGAAGAGGATCGCTGCGTGAAAACATAGCTCAGGTCTATCAGGGAGCTACAGAGAGGCAGCAGATTTCGATCGAGTTGGCATCTAATATTCGGCTTGTTCACTGCTGTAACAATATGCGTACATTGAGGCCTGCCAATCTGAGGTTGGACGGGGGATCCGAATGGAAGCCTGTTTCCTTATTCCCGAGTCTGTCACAGGTACGGCAGCACGCACCCAAGGAAATATCCATCGTTGCCACAACCGTACAATCCACACCGTTCTTTTAACTGGACTTAAGCGGAAGATTATCGAGCGCTTTTACAACTTACTAACCGGACAAATCATTTTTTATGATGCACGGATACAACTATTCCGAGGCTTGAAACTTTGGGTTCATTTTGCCTACCACTATCTCTTTCACCTGAATCTTGCCTGGCGAACTACTTTTCTCTTCGGTGGGCACATTCTCCTGCTATATAATGCCTGCACAATTGGTCATTATGAGCTCTTAATTCCGCGTTTACAGCTCAATTGGCTGTGGTTTCCTATATTTTTATTCAATTTTACAACATACACCGGAAGAGCTGCGATTCTTTCTTTGAAACCAGTTTCTATCCATCAAGATTTCAACAACAACAACAACAACAACAACAACAACAACAACAACCCAACATATTTCCATCTAGATCCCACGGTGAATTCACGTGGTTTTGCAGAGGATTAACAAAGTATATTCAACAACAATGTTTAGTTTCCTACCTACCAGTCGGGTAAAGGACAGGACCCTGGAACGCAATAGGCACCCGCCTAAAGCATCAGCCGGCAGAAAAATGAGACGCAACCTGATTGCGAATAACCGAGCAAACAAACGTTTAACCAGAACCGTAGCCAGTTACATGTTGCCATTCAATGGTTTGGCGGCAGTGTTTCAGGACATAGTGAGTTTTCGCTTGGCAAGCGTTTTCCCTATAAAGCGCCGCGAATGTCCGTTTAGCAACACTGCAACATGGCGATTGCGACGCGGCACCGAATAAATTCACAGCCCATAACTTCACACTGGCAGATTATCTAGCGTCGCCATTCTAGATAGGTTCGTTGCACTGTTCGTTATACTGTCGTCCTTCTGCTTTTCACGACATCACCGTTGGCCTTTGCGGTACTTGTGCATGATCGCACTTTATTGTCATACCTCTCTTGCGCGTGCTCTTCAATTAGCTTCCTATGGATCATTTAGTGTCCTCAATCTACTATTAGCCGTGGTCCCGATCTCACAACAGCCAACTTATTGTTTCGCATTTTCACCAGTACAGTTCCAGTTATGAACATATGGACAATTTTCTAATGTCACTGTTACAATTGCCATAAAATATCTGTACAGTTGTACATATCTGATCATGCCTCCATGGACGTGCCTCGCAGAGTCTAGAATAAAAATTTTATTTATTTATTTATGCACTAAACTTGTCATCTTGGTTGGTCCTCTGCTTGTCCTTCGGTTAAGAGCGATGGTCCGCGCTTGCCTATGAGTCAAAAGTATTTGAGCACCGCCTAGCAAAGCATAGTGGTAAAAGCCATGAAAGTTTAGGATGAAAAGTGAAAAGGTGGGGCTAAAAGTGAACTTGGAACGAGATGATAAGGGCGGAAAATTGTAATAGGGGAGTACGAAGACGGGAAGGCTTGAACACTTGAACCCAATCCCCCGCCCATACTGCTTCATGCAGCAGATAAAACAGGGCTGATTATCATTTGCGGTGGCAGGAGCATCTGAAAAGTTTTATAGAAAGCTTCATAGCATTGCGCGGGCAAGATGTTTTCAAGGTGCCCAGCGCAAGCGGGGAGTAAGCTTAGGGTTCTCCGTCAGGGATTTTGCTTCAATGGCCTTACCGCAAAGCAGCGGGTTTGGTAGTGGGCCACAAGGAGGTCCAGTTAAAGAATAAGGGGCTACCGTTACTTCAATCCACTACCTGGAGGTCCGGAAGGATGAGTTTGTCTTACCTCTAATCACCGACCAGTCTGGTATGGTAGACACGGTAGGTGCAAATAGTACCACTCAACGTAGCTCAAGGGTTCGCTAAGGCACGCAAACCGAGGCACATTCTTATGATTCAACCCAATCCAAATGGGTAGCGGACTGTGCCGCTTGCGCCTCATAATTGTTTAAGAGAATGCGGCTGACGTAAGCTTATAAGTAAATAAATACATAGATAGTTTATCCTCGACAAAGCGAGGCCCGTCTTTTGGGCACGTGCAACCTATTGCAAGCGTTTACTAGACAGCATGGTTTGCAGGACCAAGAGCGGGGGTAGTAAAGAGGTAGTCAGTATTGTAAATAAATAAATAAATAAATAGTTTATTCTCGTCACTGCGAGGCACACCATCAAGGGCGTGATCATGGTATTACAGACATGTATGATCAGCAATTGCACAAATTAGTACATTTTGACCAATAGCATGGGAATTTATGTGTGTGTTGAGATGTAAAACTATGTTTAACGGTGTATTTGGAAGGGGACATGTTGTGTGAGTAGGTAAATGTGACTGTGTGTGCTTTTGTTCGTTGTGTTCGCCATCAAAGGGGGAATCAATGGAACGCTTTGAATCAGATGACGTCCGTGATGTGTGAATGATCCTCCGGAAAAGGGGAGAGGCAGTGACTTTATTTAGTGGCGAGTCACATCCGCCACGTCACAGTGTTGTTAAACGGATACTTGTGGCTTTTTATAGGGAGAACGCTTGCCAGGCGAAATCCCACCACATCCTGGAACACTGCCGCCGAACGATTTGCTGGGACGGGATTTACCCGAACCACCCAGCTGGCACCACGAGGAGGTTGTTCGGCTAGCCATATGTCACAAATATTTTAGCATGTCTATCTTCACAGATTGCGGTGTAGTGATATGGATCAGTTCAGTAATGTGACGTATGTTGATGAGGAACTAGTCCGATGAGGTTGGGTACACATTGCGGGTAATGTGAGTGGAGCGTAATGAAATAACTACAAAAGTATTTTATGATTAGTGACATGAAACTGAGCAAACATGTAGGCGCAGGCTTACGGGAGCCGGTATATGCACAGAATTGATGAACTGTGCTATCAGTCCAATTGCTAAAACGTGGTTGTAGCAGTGGCTTTACTGAGTGGCGCGCCACCTCCGTCACGTCGCAGCCGTGTTGAAAATACTTTTGTGGTGTTTTGAAGGGAAGACACTTGAAAGCTTCGACGTCTTCGAGAAGAGGTTTGATACCAGGTGCAGAGGTCTGATATATACCGTCCTTTGTTAGTAGATGCTTTATCTAACTCGTATTACCTGTGGTTAACGGTAGTTTTACCGTAGCTTTAACTTTGGAGCAGTTGCTGTTTTCTCCAATTGTTCGGGCTTGGAGGCACATGCTACTAAAGTGGTTATCTTTGGATACACGGAATAAACCTGCGGGTACAGTCAACTATAAAATTGTCGACTGTCGTCGGGCCAAAAGACATTCGGAATTTTGCAAATTTTGAGGGTGGTCCAAATAACCGCCTAAGGAATATCGCCTACTTCTACCGGAATATGGCGCTTTTGAGACCAATATTTTTAACATGTACTTACAGCTTGGCGCCTAATAGGTTAGGTTGGTCCTGTAAGTGCTGGTTAAGAGGTTTCTCAGTGCAGTTGCCCTTGGTATGTTCCAGCTAACCGCCAAATTGGCGCCAGTTGCCAGTTTGTTGGGGCATACTGAGAAGCAAAGCAACCAACTTTCTTGATGGAAGCGGATAACCCCAAGTTCGAGACTGTTTGAGCAGGTTCACCGCACCACTGCATTGCAAAACATATCGAGACGCCAAGTTTAGCATGAAGAAAAGAAGCTGCGTTGTCGTCTACCCCTTGGATTGCAAAACCCCGACAATCTTGCTATTATTTTGCCTTTAGCCTGTTTTGCCTTGAAGCATCTTCATGATTGGCATACTTGTACGCTGTTGGTTTCGATTTTACGCCACAGTAATGTTTTTCATCCCGGTCAAAGGGTTCCAAGTAGCAGGGTAACCAATTAACCGCAAATGCATCAAACATTTTGCAATTTTTAGCATTTGTCAAATATATCCGCCTACTCAACAATGGTTTCGAGACAAAAGCGTCTGTAATTTTCCGTGGAACATAATGGACTGCTTTATTATTCGTTCGACCTTACTATCCTGTTGTTTCTTTCCATGAGCACGGAAACATGGAAAGTGCTAAATAGCACTAACTCGTGTGATGAAATTGTGGCAGTTAGCGTTAGGCGATCGACGCGGAAAGTCCGTCGTCCGTTGCTGGAAAATAGCTTGTATGCACTTCGATGAAATGGGCTCTGGTTAACAGCATTTAGATGTGTAGCAAATGACGGACGCAACTACATTTAGCGTCGCTGTACTTTTGCTTTATTTCAATCTACAGATACACCCAAGTGGGCTTCATGCTGCCAGACTATACTGCACCGACACCCAAATGCAGGAAAAGAAAAATAGACCATTGTACTGCGCAAGCAATAACATGGAACTTGTGTCCCAAATTATATAAACACTCGCGGTCACAGCTTCAAAGTACCAGCTGTAAATAGGCTTACATTTATTTATGGTGTTAAGGAGGCAATACGTAGCGTACAACATCCCTACATGACGTCGTCCGGCCCGGTTACAACTCCCAAGGCCAACCCCTTCATTTGGCCCAGAACCACTGCTTGTAATTGGGAACCACATAAGTACATGCTTCCTTCAGCATTTAACGAAGGTCGCCCTCAGTAACTGTTCAGGTGCGGCCTGCAAAGTTGCATTGCTGTTGAAATTCAAGACCTTGATTGAAGCACCTTTTAGTGACAAGGAGTAGGGATCTTACATGGCTTAGACCATAAGCTTAATATTCACTTTTACAGGATAACTTCATTTTGTGTAAATCGTCTCAAATGTTGATCCTCATCACATTGTATTACTCCGCGTTCTATCCCTGCGTATGTGCCACAGTATTTCGCTACCTTTCTCCTGGGGTCATTTCTGTTCACGTTACTGAGGACATTAGGGTGGTGTCGGGTTTCATGTGGTGGCAGTTCGTACACAGAACGCTTGGACAACTAATCTAACAAAGTACCAACTTGCAAAATATTAGTATCCAAAGCAATAATTGCTGGCCGTCGCCATACTTGTGGTGTGCCTTCCAGATGTATTACAGGAGTCCTGCGTGTGCAGATGCACCGCGCGACACTTGCCAGTACAGTCGTATGGCAGCTGCGTCGTAGCTAATATTACAGAAAGGAAAATTTAGGTGCAAGCAACTTGGTTGCCTCTGTTCTAGTTAAGGTACAAATGCTCCAGTATGGTTGAAGACATGTGCAAACTAACTTCTTTATAAACATAAACCCAAAGACAAATGCTACCAAGTTCCACCTTGCACCCTGGTCCCGGTGTAACTATTTTCTTTTGTACAGCGGTACTAAGTTTTGCGTATTCAAGTCTGATGAAGCTAATAGAAACGAATTCGCTTAGCAACATGTACCATACGTTGTCAACATAATTAATATACCTAAATAAACTATGCGCAATGCAAGCTACTAAAGGCGAATACAGGGTAGTAATTAGCTAAATAACTACGTATATTCTCGAAGAAATGTGACGCACCAAAACAGCCGTGATCAAGTGATTGACAGAGCCATTGCAAGAATAAAGTGTATGTACACCACAAGACCGAATTACGTGTTGGCAAGCTACATGGCTTGCAAATAGCGCATAATTTGTATAGAAATGACTTGGGGATGGAGAGCTTGAAGGCTGGTGTCAATGCCAACTGTGGCGCCAAGGGGCTGTAAGGTTACCATGTGTTCCTGTTACGGAAATGCTGGGTGCGGGTTCGAATAGTTCCGGAGAATGATATCCGCCTTTCCGTAGGCGTAGAAGTCCAATAGTGTGTGGCAAACACGTGCTCGAAAATATGGAATATTGAGAGCATTCTTCGTGAGAAGCAGTGGGCAGTGACTTTATTTCGGTGGCGCGTCGCACGCGCCATGTCGCAGTGTCATTAAACAGATCTTTTTCCCATTATAAAAAGCGCTGGCCATGCAAAAACCCACCACATTCTAGAGCACTGCCGTTGACCAAAATGTATATAACCTTGAGGCGCTCGTAATGCTTCTGTTGGACCGGTTTTCCCAACGGCTAATCGCAGTCATGGTACACCCGGCGTTCCGCTGGTCTAACGCAAGGCTTAGTCAGGATTCCGCAAGCACGCTTGGGGACAGCAGTATTATTCCCAGATAAGCTGTGTAAATTGTAGTGCTGTGTTTTTCAGGTGAGTATAGAACTCAAAACATAAGCAGTATCACTGTCCAAACAAATAACCCACGGGTCAGGTGGGTGTTGCCGGTAGGTCCACGGGAGGTAACCATCGCAGCAAGTGGGATATGTGTTTGGAGAGGATGTTTCGAACGGTCGAGGAGCTTGCTGTGTTCTTTGGAATCAGGTATGGCCGAGCGTAGTAGCATAGACCGCAGACAATATACCTCAGAAAAGTATAAAAGTTTCATACTACACTGGCATGGTGGGTGAAATATCTTTTGTATTATGTCGCCTATCAGAGAAGGATTCTGCTACCAGGAAGCAGTGTACACTGGCGTGGTAGACGGAGCCTAAAGCCATGGAGTCGCAAGTAAGTTGTACACTTGCATGGGTTGATTTTATTTTTCTAGGTTTTCCGAAAAGCATAAGGTTTTAATCCGTGATTCAGACCCGTGGAGGATACGGCTACAAAGGCTTTCAGGAGAAATTATCCACTGGCGAGGTGGAGGGGCATAAGGCCATGGCATCGCCAGTAACTTGAGCACTTGCAGAGAGATGAAGCTGTTTAGGTGCTTTTCTGGAGGTAATAATGATTTAGACCCAATTGTCTAAACCATTGGAAGGCACGGATCAAAAGATGCATAACAGGTAAACTTCCAGAAGCCTAGACTTGATGTCAGCTCACACGGGCGCGATGTGTAAAGTACCTATCTGATAATAACGCCAAGCATATGCCAGATCTGGTACCATTATTAATCCACTGGCGTGGTGCAGGTAACATAATGCCATGCCCTCGCAACTAGTTTGGACACTCGCAGGCCGATGGAACATTCTTGAGTTGGTGTTAGAAGGTAAAAAGCCTTGAAAGAAGTCGTCCAAGCAGCTAGATGATGCCTTTCAAGAGGACAGAATGCCCGAAGTAGTAGCAGGAGCTATCTATATATGTCAACAGCTCACATTTATAGATACAAAGTTTCAGGTAACTTTAATCAGTAATATCTATGCAGGGCTTACGATGGACAAGGCAGGAACGCCACAGAAAGGTTGGAATTTGAGCAAAATGTAAGGATTAAGGAGAGCTGACTACCTGGAGCCTTGCCAGACATTGTACTTCCTGTTAAATTTGTATTTATAAACTAGACCGTCACCTGTTTGTGTCTTCTAATATTGCTTAAACTAGAAAACCCGTGTACAGAAACTAGGTACCATAAGTTGTAGGGCAGTGCATCAGATGAAAGAAGCTGCGGTAAGCAGCTGTGACAAACTATACTATGGCATTGGCGGGTGAGTACTTAGACCAAATGGTGCAGCAATGAAACCGTGGTGGTGCCAGCAAGCAGTTGAGTCACTTGTGCAATAAAATGGCGCAGCGTCGCTTTAATAGACCAAGTGCACCTCCCAACGTAGAGCTCTACGTTGTCTAGGTTAAGTCAGATGGACTGCGATAACTAAGGTAAGTTTCAACATTTAGTAGGTAGAAGAATCCGACCATAGTTAAGAGAGTACTAAATGCACTTCCGAGCTGTCCTTCGAAAGGAGGAGCGTCAAATTATAGAATCCATGTCTGCAGTTCTAGGTAAGATGGAAAAGAAGATGCAGTGATGCTATATTTCTTTAAACGTAAAAAATCTGGATGCGGGGCTACCCGAAAAGGTGCGCAGACACAGTGCGAAACATAAGTCGCTGCAGGACCGTAGGTAATGGTGCCTAGCAGGAGAGGAAAGCAAGGGTCAAAGGTGTAAGCAACGTAGTAGGAGGGTGCGCTAAATAAAAGTTCGATGAACGGAGAATATTCAATGTTGTCGTGATACATAGGGTAACAACTACAAGCAAGAACGGTGCCAGCTGGGTGATAAGGATATACTTGGGCGACGTAGTCTGGTACATGAGGTCATTTGCATCAACGTGCGGTGCCACAGTGGGGAGGTAAGTCAATGGAGCCTCAGAGGTTCGTGGTCTAAAAGTGGAGAGGAACGCCAAGGTCAAAGGGGTGAAGGAAGAAGTACGACGAGATAAGGTTATAGGTGGGCATCATAGCCAGGTAGTTGAGCTCTTATGCACAAAGTGCGGAGCTACGGTGTGAAAGCTAAGTCTTTGGAGGACCATAGATATGTGGTGCCTAGTAGGAGAGGAAGGTAAAAGTCAAGCAGGTAAAAGAAGTAGTAGGAATGTGCGCTACATGGAAGCGACACGTAAAGAGAATATTCTCTGACGTTTTGGTTCATAGGGTACCACGTATTAGACAGGGGTGTCAGGATACCGATAAGGATATTAATAGATAGCGTATGTTAGTACTTAAGGCCCTTTGCACACAATGGTAACGCTACAGTGTGAAAGGTATGTCGTGGAGCAGCAGAGGCAGGTGGATCCTAAGTGAAGCGGAAAGCCACGGTCAAAGAGCTAAATGAAGAAGTGGACAAAATAAGGTGGGCCGCATAGTCAGACAGTTGGGAAAGTACGCCCGGAAGGACGGAGCTACAGTGGGAAAAATAAGTCGTTGCAACCCCGCAGGTAGTTGGTTCCTAGGATGAGATGAAAGCGAGAGTCAAAAATGTAAGAAAGTTATTAGGAATGGGCGGTAAGTGGAAGCGCGATTAAAAGAGCATATTCATTGTTGTCGTGGACTATAGGGCAACAGCTACAAGGGCGAACGTTGTCAGCTTAACTCTAAGCATATAATTGTGCAACTTCACATGGTACTCGAGGTCCTGCGCAAAAAGTGTTTGGCGCTACAGTAAGGAATGTATGTCGGTGGAGCGTCGGAACTTGATGGTTCGTAAGACGGAAGGAACCAGTACAAAATAGATGAGTGAAGAATTAGGACGAGACAAGGGAGAGTCAGGCAGCATGGCCAGGTACTTCAGGTCTTATGCACAAAAGTGCGGAGCTACATTGTGAAATGTAATCCGATGGAGATTGTAATGTAGATGGTCCATAATGGGAGAGAAAAGCCAGTGCCAAACGGATGGAAAAGTAGTAGGACTATGCACTGAATGGAAGCGAGAGGAAAAGAGAATATTCAACGCTACTTTGGCTCATAACGTAACTATCATAAGAAATAACGATGCCAGATTCGCGAAATGGCTATAAGTAGGAAACCTAGCCTTATACTTGATGTCCTAGGCCAAAAACATTGGAGCTACATTGTAGAAGGTAAGTCGGTGGAGCATCCGAGATATGTGGTTCATAAGTGGAGAGAAAAGTCCCGGTCAAAAGCTAAGTGAAGAAGTTGGACAAGATAAGTTGTAAGGTAGGCATTCTAGCCTCCATGGGCGTGCCTCGCATAGTCGAGAATAAAATATTTGTTTATTTATTTATAAATATTTGGGGTATTACGCACAAACGTGCGGCGCTGCAGTGGAAACGATAATTCGATGCAACACCGTAGGTAGCGGTGACCAGCAGGAGAGGAAAGCGAGATGTTACCGAGGACAACGGTAATGAAACCCTTTCCCGCCATGACAAAAATTAGCCTTTCCCGCCGCTACTATCGAAATGTTTTGTATTTACATATTCCTAGCGCAAACAAATAATTACGACGTTAAGTTATTAAAACAACACCAGCTCAATAGCAAACACGGGGTACAAATCATCCGCTTTACTCTACGTACGTTATGTACTTAGTTTGTGGGTAAACAATATGTAAGAGGTTGTTGTTTTATTGTATTTATCCTTCGAACTACCGATAGTTTAAGGATATTACGCTAATTGTATGCTAAAAATATTCCTAGGGTATAAAATAAACATAGCTGCTAACTAGCAATGGATTCTGGCAGCTGAAGTCAGTCTTCACTAGTAGATGGAAGATGCTGTAGCGATTGTAAATAATTTGCTTATTTTGCATTTTTAAGTTTACCTATTTCGCTGCAGTTGTTGTACAGCTTTGTTTTAATTAACTGTATATACATACACTTGGTTACGAGCTCGTCTTCCGTGGTTCATCCTTGGTTGCCGCTGGATTGTTGTGATTGTGCGCATGGCTGCCTGCTTGGTTCACGATCGGACTCTACGTACACGTACATTTCGGCATACCTCGGGATTTACGGCCCTCCGACGCTAAGGTGCATCAGGATAATTTATATGTGAGGTAAACCTGACTGACTTGGTCTTCTCCTTTACCGGTTCCTCCATATAATTGGTGACCCCGCATTTTTATTTATATTTTGTGTATATTTTTTTTTTTAACTTACAATGTCTGATCACGCGCCTGCCATTAATGCGTCTGAACATTCTCTTGGACTCGTTTTGCCTTCATTTGACGTTTCTAACCCACGTGTTTGGTTTGTTCAAGTGGAAGCAGTTTTCCGTTTTCGTAAGATTACATCCCAATCCACAATGTTTTCCTATGTGACTGCTCATTTACCGTCCAACATCGCCTCCGAGGTCATCGACATTGTTGACCCTATGCCCCTAGAGTCCCCTTATGATAAACTTAAGGCAGCTATATTAAAGTGCACTACAGCCTCAGACGAATCACGCCTTCAGCAGTTACTCTCTGGTGTTGAACTTGGAGATAGAACGCCATCTCAGTTACTCCGACACATGTGTTCCCTCGTCGGTTCTTCCGCACTGGATGATTCCGTTCTCCGCTAGTTGTGGAGTAATTGGCTTCCTGCGAATACCCCGGCTATTTTAGCTGTGCTTGCCGACGATCTTCCGCTAGACAAACTGGCAGAAGCTGCCGATAATGTTCACGAACGCTTCATTAGAACGTCGGTATCACACGTCATAGAGACGATCTCAGGCAGCCCCTCCAGAACCACGCTACTTGGTACAATCAGCGAGAGGCTTTCTAACTTAGAGCTCACCTTGTCCCATCTCAGACGCGACCGCGTTCCATTCGCGACGATCCGTTTCTCGATCCAGACGGTCTAGCAGTTCTCGTACGCGGAAGTCTCACCGTTATTGTTATTATCACCACCGCTTCAAAGACGCAGCGCGTAAGTGCCGTCCAGGGTGTAAACACCCCAAAGCCACTTCAACTCCTACGTCGGGAAACCACATGGCCAGCCAGTAATTGCGGCGGCTGTCGCTGGCCAGGTTATTAGTCACCTGTTGTAGGTATTTGACTCCACAACCAAACTTCACTTCTTGGTTGATACTGGTGCAGAAGTCAGCGTTCTCCCCCGTACTCTGCAAAAACGCCCCCTGCAACCAGCGGGTCCTATGCTTACGGCAGCTAATCAGACTAAAATCGCGACCTACGGCCAGAAATTACTTACTTTGAGTCTCGGATTACGGCGTAACTTCCCTTTCCTTTTTACCATCGCCGATGTGCAAAAGCCCATTATCGGAATCGACTTCCTCAGCAAGTTCGGTCTTGTGGTCGACCTACGTTGTGGGAAATTGCGAGACGATACTACGTCTTTAAGCACCCCCTGCAAACTTGCCTCAGTCAATTCTCTCGGGCTTCGCAACCTCATCCCTGACGACTCACAGTATTCTTCATTGCTCCGACAATTTCCGTCCCTAATTCGAGCAAGTAACGACACTTCCGATCCTAAACACGATGTACGCCATCACATCGTTACAACCGGTCCGCCTGTAACTGCTAAAGCTCGACGCTTGCGTCCTGACAAACTCCAGGCAGCTAAAATGGAATTCCAACACATACTTGATCTCGGCATTATTCGTCCTCCAAACAGCTGCTGGGCATCACCTCTCCAGTTGGTGTCTAAAAAGTCAGACGATTGGCGACCATACGGTGACTACCGTGCTCTTAACAACGTCACTTCCGGATAGGTATCCTATCCCACATATCCACGATTTCTCCCTTGGACTAGCTGGAAAGTCAATCTTTACCAAACTCGATCTTGTCAGAGCTTACCATCAAATTCCAATGGCGGAGGAAGACATCGCAAAAACTGCCGTGATCACTCCATTCGGCCTTTACGAGTTTCTTTGTGTGCCTTTCGACCTCCGAAACGCAGCACAGTCTTTCCAACGCTTTATGAATCAAGTCCTCCGTGGCCTTGATTTCGTCTACGTTTACATTGACGATGTCTTGATCGCAAGCGCCACACCCGACGAGCATTTATCACACCTCCGAATGGTTTTCGAATGCTTTGAAATCCACGGGATAAACATCAACCCGGACAAAGGCAAATTTGGTCAGCCAACAATCAAATTTCTCGGTCACAAGATCGATGGTGAAGGTATTAAACCCCTCCCGGATAAAACTCAAGCAATCCTCGACTACCCGATGCCACAATCTGTCCGAAGCCTACGCCGATTCCTCGGTATGATTAACTACTACGGCAGATTCATTCCTAACTGTGCTGATTTACTTCATCCGCTTACCGACTTACTGAAAGGGAACTCAAAGACGTTTACGATAACCCCAGCAGTTGAAGCCGCTTTCACTGCCGTTAAGCAGAAGTTCAGTGAGGCCAACTCTCTCCATCACTTGAACACCACTGAGGACGCTACACTTGTCCTTAAGACGGATGCTTCAATTTCTGCTGTCGGTGCAGTCTTGCCACAGTTTGTTGATAACGAATTTCAACCACTGTCTTTTTTCTCACGGAAGCTTCAACCTGCTCAGGTCAGGTATAGCACCTTTGGTCGTGAACTGCTCGCCATGTACTTGGCTGTGAAACATTTCCGTCACCTTTTAGAAGGACGTCGTTTCATTCTCTTGACAGATCACAATCCACTGTTGTATGCCTTCCGTTCTTCCTCAGACCGTTACTCACCCCGAGAAACGCGTCACCTGGGCTATCTTTCACAGTTTTGTGTTGATGTTCGTTATATCGACGGTCCTAACAACGTTGTTGTCGATGCATTGTCCCGCGCTCATATGAATCAACTGTCATCGACACCCATCGACTTGGAGAGAATAGCGGCCGCCCCAAACGATGATCCTGAGCTCGTTCAACTTCGTTCAAACTCCTCATTGAAAGTCACCCAACTGCCCGTACTTAACTCTGACATAAGAGTGTACTGTGATCTTTCAACCGGTAAGCCTAGACCCTTTGTCCCACAATCATTTCGCCGAAACATTTTTGATCATTTTCACGGTTTTTCACACCCAAGTATCCGCTCCACCGTAAAACTCATTACCGACCGCTTCCTCTGGCCCAATATGCGTTCAGCCATTAGACAGTGGGCTAAATATTGCCTTAGTTGCCAAACTAGTAAAGTGCATCGTCACACAGTCACCACCCCAGGTACATTTTCACTCCCTGACGCTCGTTTTAGACAAGTGCACGTAGATATTGTTGGCCCTTTACCTCCTTCCAACGGTTTCACTCATCTTCTAACATGTGTTGACCGTTTTACCCGTTGGCCACAAGCTGTTCCCTTACGTGACACCTCTACCGTATCTGTATCCTGTGCTTTTGTTGAATCTTGGATTTCGCTGTTTGGTGTTCAATCCACCATCACTACCGACAGAGGGGCTCAGTTCAGTTCCACACTGTTCCGCGATCTGCGTCGTTTATTAGGCTGTACTCACATGAGCACAACCGCCTACCACCCCGCTGCCAATGGCCTCGTCGAGAGCTTTCATCGACAATTAAAAGCTGCCATCATGGCTACTTCGTCCGACTCACGCTGGTCTGAGCGTCTACCTGCGATCCTCCTTGGTATACGCAATACAATCAAAGAGGACATTGGGTGCTGCCCTGCAGAACTCGTGTTCGGGACGACCCTCAGACTACCTGGGGAGATGGTACTGGACTCTCGCACCACCGGCGAACTAGACCACTTGTCGTACGCTGAACGCCTCAAACAGCATTTTTGATCCATTCGACCAACGTCTACGCGGCCTAACCTGCGTAAACAGCAAGTCCACCCCGATTTGTACAAGTGTCCGTTTGTTTTCATCCTCGTCGACGCCGTCCGAAGACCTTTAACTCCGCCCTACGACGGCCCGTACCAGGTCTTGTTACGGAAACTTAAGTATTTCGTATTGAATAAGAATGGATCAAAACGAACCCGTGAGTATCGGCCGACTCAAATCAGCTTACGTCGAACCTACAGTCGATATTAAAGACCCCGTTCCCTCCCCTCACCATACCCCGCCCCTGACTCATTACCCCCTACCCAACGACACACTGACGCCAGTACATTGAGTCCTCCGTGCCCTACGACTACACGCAGCTCCAAACACACACTTTCTGGTCGTGTTGTTTGTTTTCAACATAAGCTTGCTCAATACGTTTCGTAGGCACTTGTCGAGCGTTTTCTTAGTGCACGCTCTATGGGGGAAAACTGTAGCGATTGTAAATAATTTGCTTATTTTGCATTTTTAAGTTTACCTATTTCGCTGCAGTTGTTGTACAGCTTTGTTTTAATTAACTGTATATACATACACTTGGTTACGAGCTCGTCTTCCGTGGTTCTTCCTTGGTTGCCGCTGGATTGTTTTGATTGTGCGTATAGCTGCCTGCTTGGTTCACGATCGGACTCTACGTACACGTACATTTCGGCATACCTCGGGATTTACGGCCCTCCGACGCTAAGGTGCATCAGGATACTTTATATGTGAGGTAAACCTGACTGACTTGGTCTTCTCCTTTACCGGTTCCTCCATGATGCTAACGCGTCCCGTTTTTATATTTGTAAAATAACTTAACTGCGCATTTCTTGCTGCTCTTAGTGTAAATTAAAGCTCCGAGACGACAGAGTAATGCGCCAACATGAAAAAAGCAGAAACGCACAGCATTTCTGTGGACATTTTGGCATTTACTATCTTGTGCTACGTGAATGTCTTGTCCAAGTGTGATGTCGTAGATTTTACACAAACACTTTGTATTAGCATTTCGTAACGTTGGATTTTACGATGGCTTTAACTTTCAAAAAGTCCACTTAGTTTATTGCGCTGCACATTCGTTGATGCAATGGCGTGTTGGTAAGTACCTTGCTGCACCCTTTCTCGCTCTAGTAGATTCGCTTCAGTTCAGTTCAGATGGGGACTGGAACGATAGGAAAATCCCGTGAGTGTTCCATCTTGAGTGGATCGTTGAGCCAGGAATTGATGAAGTGCTCAGTTATTGATGGATCTAAAACGGAAACACCCGTATCGCACCCTGGCCAACCAGTTAATGCCCACGTTTCCTGCCCTAGCAGTCCCTGCTGTGGCAGTCACGTGAAGTAAGCAAAGGATAGGAAGAGAAATCGAAGGTACAGAATAGGGAAGTGCACTTAAATAAGAAAATAATACCAATACGTGAAGAAAAGTAGAGAAAAGAAAATCGAAGTACGAAGATGTGAGTTACTCAGGAAAATGGAAAGGTTTCGTGTTGCCACCCAAGAGCGTCAAGTTGCCGCTCAAACCCCTTAACCGTAGATTCCCTGATAACACTTTCCGGAAGCATGTTCCAGCGGTCGATAACTCGGCGTGACAGCCGGATTTCCGCCCTAATCCGATCGGACCGCGGTTTGTCCAGCTTCAACGAATGACCGCGTAGAACAGACAATCTAGCGGGACTGAATAGCCAAGACAAATCTGGACCAACCTTCCCAGTCAAGATACGGTAGGTTAGGATTAGGTCTCCTCTAAGCCTTCGGTAGTGCATTGAATGCATTCCCAAACTAAGTAGACGCTCGGGGTACGTCCGTCCCCGTAATCCCTCGACTAACCTAGTACCCACTCGTAAAACCCTCTCTAGCTCCATTTTGTCCCGGACGAGGCAGGGCGGACAAGCCTGGACGCAGTATTCCAGATGAGGGCGAACGAAAGCCGAGAACAGCCTCGTAAAGATGCCGCCCGTCAAGACTCCGAAAGAACGTCGGATTAACCACAACATGCGGAAACCTCTGCTTGCGGCCTTCTTCCAGTTGTCGCCGGAGTGTAACGCCGAAGAGTGTACGACGCCTAGGTCAACCTGGCTAGATACACGGGGGAGTTCGACCCCACCGACCAAGTACTTCGCAGGAGGACAACCTCCTCCAATTCGAAGAACGGAGCACTTTGCCTGATTTATGGGCAGTAACCATAAAGTAGACCAGTCCCAAAGCTTATCCAATGCTCGCTGAATAGCTTCGGAACCCCCAGGAACATCAACAATGTTCCACAGCTTCAGGTCATCAGCAAATAGCAGCGATGGTACCTCAAGCTCCGTGGGTAGGTCGTTCACATAGATAGAGAACAACAGCGGTCCAAGGACCGAGCCCTGCGGCACGCCGCTGAGGACAGACTGCCTAAATGACAGACCCCGGCCTACCCGTACACATTGTTCTCTACCCTCCAAGAAGGCAGTCACCCAATGAAGGGCGCGGCCAGATACCCCGTAGGAGGACAGCTTTTGCGCGAGCCTCAAATGGGGTACCTTGTCAAATGCCTTCGAAAAGTCGACGAAAAGCACGTCCAGCGTGTGGCCGTTATCCACTGCATCCGCCCAATTTTCGCGAGCCACCAACAGATTCGTCAGACACGAAAATCCCTTCCGGAATCCGTGTTGTACATTGCTAAGTAGATTAAATCTACTCAGATGACTCTCTAATGAATCTCTCACCAGTTTCTCGAGGAGTTTGATTACTACACTCGTCAGACTAACTGGCCTGTAATTTGCAGGCAGACCCCTGTCCCCATGTTTGAAGATGGGACAGATGACAGCTTCCTTCCATTCGGAAGGCAATGCACAACTGTCAAGCGATTTCTGAAACACAATAGCGAGCGGTCCACTTAGTTCCGCAGCCAACTCATGCAACAGTTTCGGGTGAATTAAATCAGGCCCAGAGGCCTTAGAAGGGTTCAGCCCTTGTAACAGCCTACGAACTGCAGTCTCCGCTACAATAAATTCAGATAGTTCTGAACCCTCTGGAGTCCTGCAAACCAGCTCAACGCCTGTCAAAGAGGTTTCCCTTACAAACGCTGCCGCATATTGCCCACTGAGTACGCAGGCCTTGTCATAATCCGTATGCGCATGAGTACCGTCATCACGCATCAATACTGGAATTGACATTTTCGAACCGCAGCGTCTTTTGACATAAGCGAAGAATCTTTTTGGATTCTCTGAAGCTTCGTCCGCTAACCCTTTTTCAAAAGTGAGCCGAGCATCCCTTAGGTGTTGCTTACACCTATTTCTAGCTTTACGGTACCTGTCATAAGTATCGGTAGACGGAGCGTCTCGGTAAGTCCGCCAACATCTAGATCTCTTTGTGAGCAGATGCCTGCCAGTGGGATCTATCCAGGGCGGCTGTGCTCGGGCCTCCTTTCTCCTTGTGACTGGTATGAAGGGAGCAGAGACCTCTGTGAGGTAGGACTTAAATTTATCCCAGGCAACCTGGACAGTATCGTCGTCTGAGATCTCACAATGGAAACCAGAAGCCTTGGCTCTCATTGATTGATAGTCTGCTTGCCATATGTTCGGGCGAGACTCAACAGTACTCTGGTAGCGTCTAGACAGAGTACAATTGAAGAGCAAACAAACATGATCACTGGAACCCAGTGGAGGTCCGTAAGTAATGTCACCAACAAAGTCGAGTGACTTAGCGAATACAAGGTCTAAGATAGACGGTACTTGGGCGTCCATGTACCTAGTGGGGAGGTCAATGAACTGGTGCAAAGATACTTGGAGCGTAAGTTCAAGCAGATCAGCGCCGAATGTGCCTGACGCTGAGTCGCAAGAAAGATCTGCCCAACAAATCTCTGGGAGGTTGAAGTCGCCCATCACCAAACACTTATTTGCGGACTGGGAGCGAATGAAGTCAAGTACCTCTTTGGATACGCTCCCAGGGCTTCTATACACAATTACAACTGTAACCTGAGCCGAGGATGTGCTAATAACAGCCGACAGAGCTTCAACAGTTTTGTCTGCTGACTGAAATAGGCAAGTCTTCAAAACGTCAAGTTTACAGCTCACATAAAGAGCGACGCCCCCTCCCTGTCGGCCAGCAGAGCGATCGCATCTAAATAGTGCGTAGCCCGATAGATGTACTTCACCATCCGTGATGTCCTGAGACAGCCACGTTTCAGTGAATGCGAGTATATCGGGATGAGACCCATCTACAAGCAGACCTAACTCGTACACCTTATTCCTTAGGCTGCGCACATTACTTAGCACTATCTGAAGTTTTTCGTTAGATCCAGACCTGGGTCGTGCGCTACCAGTACTGGCACTGGTAGGGCGGAAAAGGACCGCCGGCTGACCACCCGAAAACCCACTAACCGGAGACCTTGTTCACCGGCCGCTCGCCTGCTTTTGAGGTCCTTGATGGCCTCCCTTAGCTTCAGCCTATCGGCTAGCGGAAGGTCCGGCTGAACGCTAATGTTTGTACCTTTCAGCTTAAACGCAAACCGCATGAGAGCATTGCGTTCCTCCGGGGTAGAGAGTACCACACGAAGTAGCCGCGGTCGCGGGTTTGGTACGTTAACTGAGACGTTCCCCAGTCTAATCAGCTTCCTGACAGTAACGCCTGGAAAACCAGGCGGAAGAAGCCTCGTTACGCACATTTTAAACCATTGAAGGTCGTCCAACATGCGATCAGCGGGAAGGACAGCAGTAGATTCAGCCGCGTTACGGAATATAACGCTACTATCCGTGAAAGAATCGCCGCGACGGGGTGTATTAACCCCACGGGTCTTTGATTCGGCACTCGGAGCAGGTGGCTTCACTACTGGTAATGGAACTGTCTTTAGCCCCTCCGATGATGTAGCAACGGCAGCGTATGTTTTTCGCTCCATTGTCGATGTCTTACTTTTGTTAGGGTCATCGATTTCACCGGAAGGCTTTATAGCAGATTTTGTCTGCTTTTTCTTCTTGATAACAGGAGTAGGGTCCCGTGGGGCTTTTTCGCTTTGAGCAGAATCAAGCACACCTTCAGAATATGTCTTCTCGGTGAGAACCAAGATTTCCGGCAACTTCGGCTGATAAGTAGTGCATGTTGTGATCTTCGCCTTCGCACAACCGTCAGACGGTTTGCCAAGTAACGACACTTGGCCTGTTACCGGTGCCGAGACAACTTCTTGTTTAGCAGAGAGCTTACGAGGTTTCCTGGCTCTTCTTCGCTTAACTCGAAGTGACCCTTGAACCAGCAATTCGGCATCGATCAGCGTAGGTATAGATACGACGTCCGAAGCTGCTTCATTTTTGTGGTCGGTAGCCATCTGGACCGGTGACATAATGATAGGTGCCACAAGCTGATCATCAGTGTAAGCGATCAAATCTGCTTTGTTGGAGACCGGAAGCGTCGTCATAAGCAGATCAATCTTTGAGCGAAGATCAGAGAGCATCGAGAACGAACGCTCTACATTTCGCAGCCGGGTATCAAGAGATTCATCTCTCGTACGAAGGGCTGTGCGGCCTTGCCGGCGGCTGCAGCAATTGGCACAACGGAACAGCAACTTTTCGCTAGAGGCCAGCGCTGCGTACTGCTCGGTATTTAGCTCCGTACAAAGCTGATGGTACCATCGGTTGCAGACATCGCATTGCATACCGCCTGAATCGTCAGTTACTGGTACATTGCAGCTCGGTCCGCCACAAAGTGCGATAACCTCAGAATCCGAGCCATCAGGAACAACAGCCTCGGTGCATTGCGAGACCGACATAGTGGAAAACAGAGTGATTATAACACGTATGCAATAGTTAAACGACCACAATAAAAAGGCAAAAAAAACGGGGTGCAAAACGGGGTTAAAACTGGGAAAAACTGGAAGAATTACCAGTAAGCGCCAAAGACGCTTTGACCAGAACCGCTTTAATCGATCCAAGATATCTTGGATCAGAGGAAATTTGACAATAGTCAAATTTCGTTTCAAGTGTTTATTCAAACACTGTTTTCCACGTCAATTCAACTAAAAATCTCGATCAGTATGGCACGCCAAAAAGTCAAGTTACCGCGTAGCACTCACAGTAACAAATTTGTCTAGTCTGCACAATATACGTTAGGTTCAGTCCCCTCGAACTTCTATACTGTACCGTATTTTACAGGTCTCTTACGCGGCCTAGATTACGGGCTAGTATTCCAGGCCTCACCCAACAATTGGTGACCCCGAACCAGAAAACGCCGTCCGCCTCCTTGAATTTTATCCTGGTGAGCTCGTTTCAGTCATATTGCGATTCATTACCTGTAATCATTTTGTTTTCTCACCTACCACCTTTTCTCTGCTTCTTGCAAAGGTTTAGGTAGAGGATGTGCACTCTCCATGAGCCTTTGACGATGTGGAGGCTGTCATGGTCAATTCAGTTGCTTTAGCCCCTAGCTCTTTTGGGAGAATGATTCCGCGTTATGCTTTTTGCATCAAACATCTGCTTTTGCACTCATAGGATTTCTTCTGGTTCCGCATCTATAACCAGCCAATATCTCGCCCTCTCTTAAATTTGTCCTCAAATTTGAGAGACATCATATTTCGCACACTCCAGCATTGTAATACCGGCCTCAATCGCAAGCTATTATTCAGCGAATCACGCCTTCTGACAAGGTCCGACTGCAGCAACTATTTGGTGTTTGCAACAAGGAGGTTAGGGGCCCTCAGCCATGTTGCGTGAAATGCAACAGCTCATCGTCACCTTCAAAACACGTAGCGAATCTCCGCGAACTGTGTACGCAACGACTTCCTGAAAGCACTCAGTCTATCCGTGAGGTAACAAGTGACTTGTCGGTAACAACAAGTGCAGATCTGCCAAACTGCAACGCACGGCACCAGCTAGCGAATTAAACCAAAGCTCCTAAACGGTTTTGTGTTGGCGTAACCACACCGACACCCGCATCTAGCCGGTAGTGGGAAACAGACGCCGCATCCTCGCAGCTAGGGTCGCTTCAGGGCCAGCTCAAAGAACTCACTTTAAACCGGAAGCACTTCCACCGCTCTGGATCATCGCCCGTCGCACAAAACCTGCTGCCCCATGTTACTGCTTTTACCACTCGAGTTTCGGAAATAAAGCCCGTAACTGTGTACAGCTATTTAGCTACTCTGTTACGGGATATCCGCCACGCCGGCCTTTAATGGCCACATAGGTCGGCAAAGCCCAAACTCGTCTCATCTACACGTGGGATTATGATTTCGAAACCAGGTGCTTCGTTGCTACCGGAGCCGAAGTCAGAGACATTCCCCTATGCCAGGTGAGCCCCGCGCTTCTTTGTCGACAAGCCTCAGTGTCGCCAACTGCAATTCAACAGCCAGCTACTGTCCGCGGTAGCTTACTATATATCTAGGTCTTCGGCGCACGTTCCTCTAGGTGTTCACCATCGCTGAAGTTCCCTTTGCCATCGTCGGCATTGATTTTCTCAGGCGGTGGGACCTTTTGATCGATGCGAAATGCCAGACGCTAGTCGACACTGCAAGGAAACTCGGGGTACGCGGCATCACCGCTGATATCACAGCTATAGCACTAGTCTACGCTTTTCCGCAGACCTCGTCAAGTTGCTCTAACCTCTTTTCTCAGTATGCCATGCTCGTTCAGCCAATAAACGCAGCTTCGTTCGTAGCAGCTCAAGTCAAGTACCACATAGAGACGAATGGATCACCTGGCTTATGCCGTCCACGCCGACTATTGCCTGAGAAATTAAAGGTGGCTAGGGCGGATTTTGATCACATGCTTGAATTGGAATAATTAGCCCTGCCGACGGCTCTTTGTCCTCGCCACTGCAGTTGGTCCCCAAGAAACCTGATGACCGACGCCCTTGCGGTGTTTACCGGCTAACCGTCCCAGATAGATATCTCATCCCACACATGCAAGACATTTCCGCGTGCCTCACAAATAAGACAATCATCGTCAAGCACGTTGATTTACGCCTATCCCCAGGTAATTGTGCAAGACGAGGACTTTCCGAAAGAGCCGTCATCACTCCTTTCGGCTTCTTTGGATTTTTAAGAATGACATTTGGACTACGCAACGCCGCACAAAACTTTAAAGCTGCATAACCTATGGCACTCGTGGTCTGGAGTTCGATAATTTGGGCCTCGATGATAGTTTAATAGACAGTTCATCGGAACAAGAGCATCTCAAGTAGCCTGGAACTCTCTTTCATCGCTTAATCCAACGCCGTGTCACTGTCAATACGAACTCGATAAACCAACGGTAGGATTCTTAGGCCACCGCGTTTCATTGTTTGGTCCAGAAGTCCGTCCTGATAAGATCCAGAATATCAAGGAATTCCCAGCTCCAACTTCATTCAAACACCACCGTTGCGTTGATCAACTACTATCGATACTTCATTCTGCCCTGCGCTCAGATTATGCAGCCACGCACCAACCTACTCAGAGGGACTGGACGTAAGTTCCCTTATCCTGACACAGCACAGACAGCCTTGGCCGAGCTCAAGGATGCCACCTCCAACCTAGCCCTTCTCGTTCATTCCGAATCGACTGCAACTCATTCTATTCTGACTAATGCCTCAGACGGCGCAGTAGGAGCTGTCCTCCAACCACACGTCGTTGGGCAATCGCAACCGCTTGGGTTCTTCTCCAAGCCCTTGCAGCCAGCGGAATCCCGCTACAGAACGTTTGGTAGAGAATGGCTCGCCATTTAACTAGCGATGCGTCACTATCGGCACACAATCAAAGGGCCGCACTTTCACGGTCTATATTGACCACAAGCCCTACATCTTCGCCTTCGACAATCCCGTTGCCGACGCTATCACGCGCGTCAACTTCACTCTCCAGCCTTCGCCTCCCGTCCACAGTGCCGCTATGGCAGCGGCTAAGGCACAAGCGACAGGCATACGGCGAACACTGCAGTCCACTTCGCTGCATGTGCAACCTGCTCCTCTCCAAACCACGAAAGGAACTATTCTCTATGCCCCTTCCACAAGTAATCCTTGAACTCTGCGTGCCCGTCTCTTTCAGACGCACAGTCGTTGAAACCTTGCACTCACTATCACATCCCGGTATCCGTGCATCCTTGAAACTGGTCACCGAGCGTTTCTTTTGGCCAAGAGTAAACAAATATGTTGGTACCTGGGCTCGCACCTGCATTCAACGCCAGCGCTCCAAATACATCATCACACCCACAATCCTCTTTGTTAATTTGCTGCCCCGAAACCACTGCTCTCGCATGTAAACTTGGACCTTGTATGTCCATTGCCTCCCGCACACGGTTTGGCATATATGCTTACATGAGGCGACCGTTTCAGCAGATGGTCAGAAGCCACTCCCGTAACGGATTGGACGGCTGAGACTGTTATGCGGGCATTCTTAGTCGTTGGGTTTCGTACTGCGGATGCCAATCCTCCATTACAACGGACTGAGGAAATTACTAGGAATCTACACAATTCCATGCGTTCTGCAACCTTTTGGGCTACCTCCGAATTCATACCCCAGCGTATTACACAGCAACCAACGGGGTAGTTCAACGCTTTCATAGACAGCTTACAGCCTCGCTCTTCGCCTCCTCCGACCCTAGCTGGAGCGCAAACATTTCGCTCGTACCCTGAAGCATGCGCCGCACCAGCAGAGCCTACTTGCAATGTGCACCAGCAGAGCTGGCTTACGGCGCAAAGCTCAAGTTACCTGGAGAATTCGTTTCACCACCCGCATCGTTGGGTATGCCTCCGCTTACTTTGCATCCTCCCTAGCTCAACGCATATGTTCGCTTCGTCCGGCTCCGCACCGTGTAAAGTCTAGAGAAGTGCAAATTCACAGCTGACCTTCTACCCGCACTCACGGCT
This sequence comes from Dicrocoelium dendriticum, assembly GCA_944474145.2. Lineage (NCBI taxonomy): Eukaryota > Metazoa > Platyhelminthes > Trematoda > Plagiorchiida > Dicrocoeliidae > Dicrocoelium > Dicrocoelium dendriticum. The sequence continues at coordinate 61,169,708 of OX104071.1, read as the reverse complement.
TCCTCCACCTCGACGCAGTGCGGCGCCATCTCCTTCTCCCTAAACTGACCCTTTCACCGTCTTGCAACTGACGCCGCGACGTTGCTATTTCGAACACAATGGTCATCGAACAACGGTGACCACTGACCGACGCAAAGTGGCTTGCTTTGACGAATCACTTGAAACCCATCCTGATGCTACCACGCAAACAACCGCACCTGCGGCGACTTCCCGAGCACTGCATACCCCGAAACCCTCCATGCCCCTTGCCCCTCAACCTAACAATCCACAACCCCAGGCACACGATCGAGGCGGTAAATAGGTCAAACCCCAGTCGGCTTTTCAGATATCCTAAACAGTTGGCACTTCTATTAACACGCCCTTTCGTCTCTGATGGTAACCATGACTCATATCAACAAACGTTTCGTAACATTGAAATATGCAAAACATTTTGAAAAGTTAAAAGGAGTATCTTTGTTTATCATATATGCCATGTCCCCTCTCTGGCGTCAAGCCAATTCCACCGACCCATGCCCACACGCTCTAAGTTCTACTCTTCAGAAACTCCAACGCCGGAATTGCCAAGGCAACCCTCGAGTGACTCGCCAACCGGCTCAACGCCACACAACAGTGTTCCGCCAGCCCAGCCGAATCGCTCTTCCTGACCCAAGGAACAGTCAGTCGCCCTCGGCCGCAGAGCGCCGCGAACGGGTTTGTCCCAAAATGCCTAGCTAGGCGTTGCCGACGACGTCCGGATTTTTTCGTGGGCGGGAGACGCCTTGCTTTCTTCGTGGGTGGAGGGCCGTGGACTGAAGTGCGGTGGGGTGGAGACTCCCAAGTGCACCGTCGGGTCTGAAGCAGAGGGAAGTTCATGTCGGCCTTATATGAAAAGGGCAATTTTGCAGTCTGACTAGCCTGCCTCGGCGGCCCACCGATGATGCACTCTGGTCCATACGATTGTGATACATAAGCAATAACTAACGCCTGTACCTAGTGAACGCTGCTACACAGCTGTCTTGACAGCCATTATCAAAGCCCATTCAACTATTCGCACCCAGCGCCACCTTCGTTTTCACCCAACTAACAAGGCCATCAATGACTTCCATCCTTTAGCCTTCTAGGAGGATGAACATGTAGTGTACCGCAAAACACGCTGTTTCAGTAGTTGGCAAAATTGGGTTTTACGGTTGTTTGACCATTTCAAACGTCCACTTGCTTTACTGACTGCACATCAGGTTTCGCAAAGCGCTCTGGTGCGTACCTTGCCTGTAGCCTGCACAACGTACGCTGGGTTCAGGCGCTTAGAACTTCTGTAAGGTTCCTATTTGACTAGCCTCTTACGTGCCAGTAATTACCGACAAATATTCCAGGCACCACCCAACAATTCAGACCGTGTACTGTGATAAGTTTTAGCCAGGTTGTGGTACTCGGTGCCTAAATATGATTTCCATTGTTAAGTCCTATTATGAATTCCTAGACGTGTAAGTTGAACTCCATGGAAAAAGTACGAGTACCGTGCAGGCTGAATTATATTGTTTTGGGTCTACGTCGTTGCATTTCTGCTAGCGCGCAGAGAGAGAGCTTTTAAATGTCCCTGGGCCTGACTATTAGCTGACAGTATGCTCACTCATACGGACAACATCTTTTCTTTTATAACTCTCATTAAAACGAAATGTTTTAACATTCCATAGAAGCTATGCTTGGATGCATATTTGATCACGCCTTTACAGGTGTGTCTCGTTTTACCGAGAATATACTATTTATTTATTTATTTATTTAAAGAAAATGCTGCACATTCAGTTCCCAAGGTTCGGCGATTCTGCACCCAATTACTTTCCACACAGTAGCACGGCAATTTTGTGAGTAGGACCCGAGTGCCAGGCTAGGTTGCCCGATTATATCCTTGTCGCTATCCTGACATCGTTATTTCTTATCCCTGCTACCCTATGGCCCAAATATTATTGAATATTCTATTTTAAGCTTGCTTCCGTTAATCGCATATTCCTACCACTTCTCTTACCTGTTTGACTTTGGCTTTCCTCTCTTAATAGACACCATAAATGTACGGTGCTGCATAGGATTATCTTTCATAATGTAACTACGCACGTTTGTGCTTAAGACCTCGTGTAACTGGTTATGATGCCTAACTATAACCTTTTCTCGTCCAACTTCTTCACTTACCTCGTAGCATTCCTCTCCACTTCTAGACCACCAACCCCTGAGGCGGTATACAATATTACCGGTGACCTTGAAACGGTTCGTTTTTGCTACGTATCGTCCCGCTGTTTTTTGATCTGTATATCGCTTCGTTCTGGTTCGGTCTGTGTTACTCCCAAGTAACACATATTAGCTGCTATCTCTGTCTTGCTGTATTTGGACCTCCGTCCAAGCCGTTTTCCAAAAGTCGTTTTTCGCGTCGCGTGTCCACCGTTTTACTCCAGTTTTTACTGATTATTCTTATCATGGTGAAAAAACCTATGTTACCCAAACCTGACAAAAAGAAAACACTGGAACAAGCTGCCCGTGACGTCAGTGTGGCAAGCCCATCTCAATTACGAGATTGCAAATTAGTGCTCGTAGATCCGCTAGCAGATGCTCTACACAAAGTCCATGTTCTCGAAGTCAGGTAAACTCACTGAAAGAAGAGTTTACATCGCTTGCGACGCTACCAAATAAGGTCATGCCTTTGATCAACCTGGGCAACCTCCAAACTTTGGCTAGCCAACCTGATATGCTAGCTGCAAGTGAAATATTGAATAGCGTTACGTACGAGGTCAGTGAACGCATTCGTCGTGCCAATAACGCGGTTGTATTCAATGTACCTGACAAGGTACCGCTTAAAAAGGTGTTGCGTACTCTTCTCAATGCTTGTAGACTACCACACGATTGTTGTTCAGCTACCCGCCTACGTAAGATCCCTGGCCGGTCTTGCCCAATAGTCCTGAAATTTAGCTGCCCCGTGCTGGCTAAAAGATTCCTTGACGCT
>OX104071.1:61125213-61166614 GCA_944474145.2 Dicrocoelium dendriticum | reverse complement strand
GAGAGTTACTGCTGAAGGTGTGATTCGTCTGAGGCTGTAGTGCGCTTTAATATAGCTGCCTTAAGTTTATCATAAGGGGATTCTAGGGGCATAGGGTCAAGAATGTCGATGACCTCGGAGGCGATGTTGGACGGTAAATGAGCAGTCACATATGAAATCATTGTGGATTGGGATGTAATCTTACGAAAACGGAAAAACAGCTTCCACTTGAACAAACCAAACACGTGGGTTAGAAACGTCAAATGAAGGCAAAACGAGTCCAAGAGAATGTTCCGACGCATTAATGGCAGGCGCGTGATCAGACATTTTAAGTTAAAAAAAGAAAAATATACACAAAATGTTTAATAAAAATGCGGGGTCATCAATTATATGGAGGAACCGGTAAAGGAGAAGACCAAGGCAATCAGGTTTACCTCACATATAAAGTATCCTGATGCACCTTAGCGTCGTAGGGCCGTAAATCCCGAGGGTATGCCGAAATGTACGTGTACGTAGAGTCCGATCGTGAACCAAGCAGGCAGCTATGCGCACAATCACAACAATCCAGCGGCAACCAAGGAAGAACCAAGGAAGACGAGCTCGTAACCAAGTGTATGTATATACAGTGATAACGGTGAGACGGACCTACATATCGTGGATTTTCGCGTGGTTCGAAAAACGCCAAGAACTCGTTGGAGGCCACTCCTTGTAATGCCCGGGCGTTAGAGTTGAAGAATGGACTGCGCGTAATTTCTTCTAATGTGCGCAGTCTCAGAAACAAACTAGACGAAGTTCAGCTTTTTGCCTCCATGAATCGGCCGGATCTTATAGCTTTCACCGAAACCTGGTTCTCCTCGGATATCCTGGACTCGGAGGTGCAGATCCCTGGATACCACCTTTACCGGGCAGACCGCCATGGAGGAAGACCTGGGGGAGGCGTGATACTCTACTGGAAGACGGAGTTCAAGGCCCATCTGGTTGAAGCTACCTGTGGCAGCGATGGCGACTTCGAAACTCTCTGGTGCCGTGTTCATGACGGATGCAGATCTCCCATGGTCGGTGTAGTCTACAGGGCCCCATTGGGTTCCGGAGCTTGTCTGCTGGACGCGATCAAAATGCATGGTGGAGGTAAGGACTGTTTATTACTGGGTGACTTTAATGCCCCGGGTATCGACTGGGACCAACTGCATTGTGTTCCCGCTTCAAACGTTTTTGATTCCGCTCTTCTAGAGACGGTTATCGAATGTAACTTATTCCAACATGTCACAGCGCCTACTCGTATAATTGCAGGACAAACACCCCATATCCTCGACCTTGTACTCTCACCGGCACAATCAGATGTCACCGACCTAGCCATTCTTCAGCCTATTGGTAAAAGCGATCACTGTGTCATTACATTCCTCTGGACTCGACGACTTACTCTCCACAACCAAGGTCGCCTCCTCAGAAATTTCTGGCGTGTTGATCCCCAACGCTTACAAACGGCTGCCAGTAGTGTGGGCTGGAGTATGCTCGAATCCCTGAATTTGGACGATGAGTGGAACCTCTTGCACTCCAAAATGATTTCGCTTGTTGAGCAGGTCGTTCCTGTCTACAAAAGACCTTTTGCCAGGGGTCCTCCATGGATTGATCGAGAACTGAGGTGCCTAATGAACAAAAGACGGAAACTGTGGGTCCGATTTAAGCTCACACAATCCGGGTCTGACTATTCGGAATATAAAGTGGCCAGGAATATCTGCAACTTGAAAAAACGAGAGAAACGGCAAAAGTACGAACTCGGTTTGGCCTTGAAATCCAAGACAACGCCCAAGGCGCTCTTCTCTTACCTCAAGAGAAGTACCAGAGCAGGCAGTGGTATTCCTACCCTGTATTCCTTGGCTCATGTGGGTTTGCTTGACGATGATGCTGCGAAAGCCAGTCTCCTGGCCATGCAATATGCATCTGTTTACTCGATGGAGACGCCGTTTCCCAGTGACGCGATGCCAATACTCCCTTCTTCGTTGGAGCATGTAGAGATGAGCGCTGGTGTCGTTGCCAAAGGTATTCGTGAATTAGATCCGAACTCCTCGCCAGGTCCTGATGGGTTGCACCCGCTGTTCCTCAGGACTGTGGCCGATTTCATTGCCGCTCCCGTTTGCCGGATATTTCGACATTCCCTTGAAGTTGGACGGCTCCCGATCGCTTGGAAAGTGGGGATTGTTAAACCCATACATAAAGGAGGGGATCGTCAAAACCCTGCCAACTATCGACCTATCTGTTTAACGTCAATATTGTGCAAGGTAATGGAGAGGATTCTCAAGCGGGCACTTCTTTTCCACCTCGAGAACCTTAACGTCATCTCTTGTGCGCAGCATGGTTTTCGGCGGGCGCGCTCCTGTTCTTCGAATCTGCTTGTGGCCCGTGAAAGATGGGCGAAATCATTAGACGCTCGGAAACGTCTGGATGTTATTTTTGTCGACTTCAGCAAGGCCTTTGATAAGGTTCCTCATGAAAGACTCCTTTATAAACTACGATTAATCGGTGTTTCTGGGAACGTTCTCTCTTAGATCGCTGATTTCTTGGATAACCGGACAATGCGAGTCGACGTGAACGAGACTTACTCCGCTCCCGTGCTCATGACTAGCGGTGTCCCACAGGGATCGGTCCTGGGCCCAGAACTTTTCAAGATTGTCATCAATGATCTTCCGGCGGCACTTCAGTTGGATTGCTTGATTTACGCTGATGACTTGAAACTGTGGATGGAGGTATCCTGTCTTGACGAGGCGGACCGATTACAGGCTACACTTGACACGTTACATGAGTGGTCAGTCAAATGGCGATTGCCCATAAATCGCGATAAGTGCTCGGTCCTTCCCATCGGTGCTTCTGAGCCTTTCGGGACGTATCACATCGGTGGGACGTTGCTCAGAACCTCAATCCTAGAAAATGGCCTCGGCGTGTTGGTGTTATCTGATCTACGGACCACACAGGACACGTTACGAAGGGTTGCTGCTGCCAACAGGATGTCCCACGCTACACGACGAGCCTTCTCGCGTTTGACTCCGGATATCTTCCGACTATTGTTTACTTCCCATGTCCGCCCCATTCTCGAATACGGATTACCTGCCCTCTTCCCTCTCACCAAGTTTGAATGTGACCTAATTGAGAAGGTGCAACGGCGTGCATCGAAATACATCTTGGAGTTACGGGACTTGCCTTATCCCCGAAGACTTCAGCGGATGAATCTGTTCACCCTGGATTATCGCCGACGTCGCGGTGACCTGATTTTCACCAGGCGCATCCTGAGAGGAGAGATGGGGACGGAGCTGCAGGCGTGCTTTCAATCCAATCCAAACAGTTCAACTCGAGGCCACAACTGGAAACTGTTTAAACCCAGAAGACTTCGGATTCATCCTGCTCTCGCTCTATCAACTCGCGTAGTCAACGATTGGAATAACTTGCCGAAGTATGTGGTCGAGGCCCAGACGGAGGAATGTTTCAAGCGAATGTTAGACTCTTATCTTTTGAGTACGATGGGTCCTTGCAGTTTCCAGTGTAGCTGTCAAGGTCCCTTGTGGATTACCGCATAACATCGAATCGCGGCCTCCACACAATGATTGGGAAGCGATGGAGCTGACAAAGGATTTCTCCTTCTGCTCTCTACAATCCTATGAACCTATGAACCTATGAACAGTTAATTAAAACAAAGCTGTACAACAACTGCAGCGAAATAGGTAAACGTAAAAATGCAAAATAAGCAAATTATTTACAATCGCTACAGCATCTTCCATGTACTAATGAAGACTGACTTCAGCTGCCAGAATCCATTGCTAGTTAGCAGCTATGTTTATTTTATACATAAGAATATTTTTAGCATACAATTAGCGTAATATCCTTAAACTATCGGTAGTTCGAAGGATAAATACAATAAAACAACAACCTCTTACATATTGTTTACCCACAAACTAAGTACATAACGTACGTAGAGTAAAGCGGATGATTTGTACCCCGTGTTTGCTATTGAGCTGGTGTTGTTTTAATAACTTAACGTCGTAATTATTTGTTTGCGCTAGGAATATGTAAATACAAAACATTTCGATAGTAGCGGCGGGAAAGGCTAATTTTTGTCATGGCGGGAAAGGGTTTCGTTACCGTTGTCCTCGGTAACATCCAAGTTTGTTTGAGTGGCTGCAGAGTATATTCTTAATTTTTGTGATATTAATGTGCGAGTAACTAGAAAATAATGCTATATGGATTTGCTTCGTGAAAACGCTAATGATAAATTAAGGTGATGACTACAGGCGTAGTTGAAGTTCACGGCATAATGGAATGCAGGAAAATGCTACAGAAAATGCTGTGTAAACGGCTCTTGTATGGCGCAAAAATGTATTAATACAATTGTTTCAAATATGTAAGGTTTATGCTTGCAGTAAGTTACTTGCTTGGATAAATGGTATACATATCTCTTGTCTGATTATTGTATTTTTTGTATTTTTTAAAATCGCGATGATTTAAAGCGAAATTTACAACTAATATATCTTACCAACTACCATTTTTGTACATACTTAAGCACAAAGCGATCTATACACATCTCTTTCAACTCCAGTTAGGAAAGCATCACCATTTAGCCTGGTGTACCGGAACACAAAGACCCTCCAGACCAATTTTTCATGTCAAAAATTAGCCACTCTCAGTAGCGGCAATTAGTCCGTAATCAACGAGTTTGAAGCACATATTAAACTGTACACTTCTCTTGTTTATTTATCCGCAAACTACACGAAAGTGAGCGCAGGGAATGTCGAAGTGAAAATCTTGAGAAGAATTTTGTTGCATAGACCACGAACTGTTATCTTTTATTTGAGCTGTACTTCCTTCCACCCCAGTATTTCTTAGCTTTCCGCTTCGCTGTTTGCTACAATAGACGCGTTTGCAATTCTCCTCGTCTCCTTTGTGTCGTTCTCCGTTTCGTTGGTGCCTTTTGCGGTGTTTCCGAGTGTACTTCCCCGTCATTAAGTGCGTTACCCCGTCGCTAGACGCTACCCCCGTACTACGCGTTACACGGTCTTCAGAAAGGTGGGTTGAAGCCTTAGCAACCGCGAAACCACTCTTCACTTCTAATAAAGCGCGACAGGAATTATTTCGTTTCCGGAGAGTTCAAGTTCAAGCGGGACTGGAACGATAGGATTATCCTGTGAGTGTTCCTTCTTCGGCGGGTCGTTGAACCAGGAGTTTGCGAACTTTGATATACTGATGGACCTAAAACAAAGACCGCATCACACCCTATCCAACCAATTAATGCCCACGTATCCTGCCCTAGCAGTCCCTGCTGGGTCGGTTACGTGAAGTAAGAAAGAGAAAAAAGTAAACGCAGAAGGCAAAAGAGAAAGTGGTATGAGCTAAGCAGGTGGAATACCAAGATATTTGAGTCAATAAAAAAGAACTTAAAAGTGAAGGTGAGTCAGCTAGGAAAAAGGAAAGGTTTGCTGTTGCCACCCAAGAGCATCGAGCTGGCGCGCAAAACCCTTAACTGTAGGTTCCCTAACCACGTGCTATGGAAGCGAATTCCAACGATCTATAACTCGGCGTGATAGACGAGTTTCCGTCCTAATCCTATCAGACCGTGGTTTATGCAGTTTCAGTGGGTGACCGCGGAGACTAGGTAACGTAGCGGGACTAAAAAGCCCTGAGTTGTACCAAGCCAGTCTTTCTTCTCTTGTTCAAATCTGTGGTCTGACCACATCTGGAATACTGTGTTCATGCATGGGCACCCTACCTGCAGAAAGATATTATTTGTATTGGGAATGTGCAAAAACTTGCCGCACGCATCATGGAAGACCAGTGCGGATTACCATATGAAGATCGGTTAGCTAACTTGGGTTTGGGCTCAATGAAAGGACGCAGATTAAGGTAACTTAATAAAGACATTCAAAATCATGAAAGGTCTTAGTGCTCTCAGGCCAACCGATTTGCATGAACCATCATTGTCAGCCAGCTTGCAGGGCCATTCCATGAAACTGAAGCGTCATAGATCTAGGCTGCAGTTAAGAGCCAGGTTTTTGCAAACCGAGTTGTGCCTGTTTGGAATAGATTTCCTTCCTCTTTAGTAGCATGCGAAACTGTGGAGGAATTTAAACGTAGATTAGACAAACATTGGCTGGCCCTGTTTCACGAATTTCCTTGTGCTTCAGTGACTGCTCCTAATCTAATTGTTACTTGATAGTGTGTTGCTCGTCTTGCACTTGCTTCTGTTTTTCACCACTATAGAATCAAGATTGTTCTACCGAGTTGTAGTGCTGGGGCTCTTTCGCTTACTGGCACACAAAACGGGACGCTGGTTAAGCGGAAGCTTGTTTCGTCCTTGCGCCCCCTTCTATCCTGTGACCAGTGCTCGTTACATCTTGTGCGCGTGTATGGTGATTGTACAAATGCTAACGATCAGCGGTCTCGGTACACAAACTTACATTAGAAAGGGCGTGTTTCAGTCACCTTACTGTGAGCACTACGCGGTAACTCGATTGTTTGGCTTGCCATACTGCTCGAACATTTTAGCCAAAATATTGTGGAAATCGGTGTTTGCAGACACTAGAAACGGTATTTGACTATTGTCAAATTTCCACTGGTACAAGATAGCATGGATCGACTAAAGTGGTACTGAACGTAGCGCCTCCTTGACGCCTACTGGTAATTTTTGCAGTTGTTCCACTTTTTAATCCGGTTTTACACCGGACCGTCGAGTGCGCCACTAACGATCAAAGGGCTTTTGACAGTGTAGCTATGGTACCGCAGCCAGACGGTAATGGACGATGTTGGCTTTTAGTCAAATTATAATGGATACCGCGAGGACTGGTGTGGCGTAGTAGTAGCGTGCGGGATTGCCAACCCGGCTGCCAGGATTCGGATCCAGGGTGCACCGGCTTTTGTACTCACTCCGGTTGCACATAGACTAGACTTGGTACGATACAGGGAGGCTTATAATGGTTTCTGTGCAAGTGTAACATACAAGACTTTAAGGTGGTTCTAGACTTGAATGTGCACAAGAAAGTTTCTCCGCATTCCAAAATCCTTGCTGCTTGTTCTAGGTTAGGATGAAAACCAAGTTTACAAATCTTACAGCCTATATCCATGCCTTCACTATAACATTCGTTCCAGTACACTTATATCACTGCTTTCATTACGAATTTACCGTGTTGTTCAGACAGTCATTCCAAATAGGACACTTGGACTGCACCCACACACATACATTCAGGACCACTAAATACGTTTGCTGTCACATTATTCATTATACGGACACCTAGTATTTGGCTTTCTATGGATAAGTACACATTCAGCTGTATACTTAGCCACTTGTTACTCGTTATATCTGGACGTTGACATTTGTCACCGATTTATGAAATAACCATGCAACACTACCTTCTGCTTTTTGGAGTTGCTTTAGGAACAGTATTACCATTTCAGCATTCAACGTAGCCTAACTAAGCATACATCTGGAGAACACAAGTCAGCTTTGCAGACGGACAACGGCTAGTACTTAAGTGCCCGCCAGTCGCGCACTCGACGGTGCACCTGTTCAAGACCAGTTACGGATTCATCTGGCGGTATGCAGTGTGATGTCTGTTCCCGCTAGCATCACGACAACTGTACTAGCCTCCGAGCGAACCAGTACGAAATGCTATCACCTGGTAAAATGTTTCTGTTTAGATGTGTTGATTGCTGCGCTCAGGAAGCTAAGCCCCCGGTTTTCATCTATGCTTAACTTTTAAACACTAACATCCAGGTCCGCATTTCATGTGGAGGCGTTATCTGAGCTTGCCTGTCTTGCCTCGCTCAATACTAAGTGGATTTGATTATGAAATCCATGAATATTGCGAATGCGGACGCTGTAGCGGACTGTCCCTCTGCTGTAAGTCCCTCAGTTGAGAAGTCGTTCCTCCTATCGAACGTTTCACTTCACATCGAGATAACTGACTCAGATGTCTCTGATGGCATTGTTGACCCTCCCCAAATAGAAAGTCTTTCACAGGCTTCTGCGTCGAAACTGAATAAGTGTAAGAGGGCAGAGAAAGCACTCAAACCCTTCGCCTTCAAACTAGGAGGCAAGAAACGTTCAAGAAGCAAGCGTCTTAGCTACACTACATGTGGCTGCAATTCCCTCATTGAGACATGAGGTGCACTCGCCTTCGGTCCCACCGATTCCTGTCAAACAACCATTTGGCGTGGATGGTAGAGCATGTAGAGTAAATACATCTCGTCGGGGCGATTCTTACTCTGATAGCAGTGTGATTTTTAAAAATGCCACTGAATCCATCTCCGTTCTTTCCACCGAGCGCATACTTGATGATCTTGGCTTAGATTTTGCGTGCCCAGGCTTTTACCACTAAATTCCTCTGGCGTTACTAGCAAGAAGCTCATCGGTTTGAGGAACGTCCCGGAAGGTCAACCAACTCCTCAACCCCACTGCTTAGGGTTGTTCTCTCTATCCCAGAAGAGCGTAGGGCCTTACTGCGATTTGCCTTCAAGCTCAGAAGTACCAACATTAGTATGCAACCAGACCTTCCGTTAACGGATAGGTTTAGTTTAAAGGAAGCCATCAGGAATCTAAACTTCTGGCACTAAGCTGGTGAGCAACGTTTTCGATTTGTGAGCTTTAAGATGGTCAGCCGGCGGTCTTTTTCCGCCTTGCTAGAACCTATTGTACTTGCTCACGATCCAAGGCGGATCGTGCCGAAGTCCTCTAAGTACTACTTAGTAACGTGCGTAGCCTGAGGAACAATGTGTGCGAGGTGGGTCTGTTCGTAGACAAATCTCGTCCAAATATACTCGCTTTCACACAACGAAACACAAAAGTAGGCAAATGTTTGCTCAAAAGATGAAATGCAAATAGATTAACTTATCACATCCGCAGAAACTTTTGGGGGTCTGAAACTGATAACTTTCAAATCAGTCTCAACTTCCCGTAAGATGACCGCAGGTCAATAAGGGAAATCGTACAAAGGTCGTCTAAGTAGCCGGGGATTACTTTTCTAGGAACGGCGTAGGTTGTCAGGGGCTTTACTAGAAACATTTAAAATAAGCAACTGACTTAGTGGTATTAATCCGACCCATCTGTAAGGGACCAATTGCATGGACATCGCCTGAGCCTCAAACAACATATAGCTCTTTTAAACACCGAGTAGTTAACCTTGGAATAAACCTACATCTGTTTTAGTGTTATGTGCGTCTGTAGCAGTCTTCAAAAAAGCTTAGATGGGTGTTGGTTTCATCATTTTCCCTAGATATGGTACTTGTACTGGTATATGTAGTGTATTCGGATGCTGACATATGAAAGGGCAAAGATTGCTCTCGTTCCTGCTTCATTCGTTTGCAGAAGGAAGAGGAGTCAATCCAGCGTCGAATTGCCGAGGGCCGCTTCACTTTTTGGAACAAGAAACAGGGCGCCTGTTAGATGAAAGCTTCTATCGTCCGTTGTACCTTACATGACCTGACCCAACGCATCTTTTCTACTTTAATTTTATTCGTAGAGGGCTGCTCACCGTACACCCCAAAAATAGCAGCCAGCTGCTTCCTATTAATTGGCTGCTAACCCTTCAGTACCATTATGCCATAGTGTGATATCTTACTATTTCACTCATCCTAGCCTCCTGAGTTCACACTAGATCCTGCTTTCTATAAACTGCGATACCTTTCTTACCAAACATATCTGCTGGGTATACTCTATTGGCACCGAAGAACGCTCAGTAGTCCAACGCTGTACTCAACTCGGCTAGCAGATGTGTGATGAGATAAATTATGCAACCGTCTTAAAACAGCATAAACTTGTCGCGATAGTTTACATTGTAACAAGTTATATAGTCAAGTCAGGTTCCCAGACCGGTATAGGCTTCCGCCTAACGAGAGTCCTGCTTCTTGCACCGGCAACGTACCAAGGGCCCTCGTTACGAGGTTTTCACTTGCATTTCTTGCTTCTGCAAAGAAAACGAAGCAAATAGATACAAGCATGTACCATCGTCCTTCATGAATTCGCAGCAACGAGCATTAATAAGTTTACAATATTTCTGAAAAATAATATAACCACATCTGGCTTTACCTATTGAAAACGTCAACTGTTACACAGTTCATCAATAAAAGAAGAAGCGTGTTCCAACTGCCAACAACGCGGTTCAGGTCAAGGTAGTTGCTGAGGACGATACAGGCTTTGGCCTAACGAGGTTCCTGTTTCTCGAACCGGCAAGCCTACCAAACTTTCGGCACTTTGACGTTTGCAAAATATTTCCCTGTGGTATCTAGCCTGGTCAGCCGGTACTTGAGCTTATGATGGTGTCCTCTTAGGTGCTCTGATGTAGCTGGCTCAAACAGTGCAGTAGGCTTGATGCCACGGAGGCCCTTCATGGTGCGAGAAAGCTCTATCAGACCTCCTCTCAATCTACGTCGTTCCATGATAAACATTCCCCAGCTATTTTGACCTTCATCCTACGAGCTTTTGCGCCGACCTTCAAGCATTCTAGCCGCCAGTTTCTGTACCATCTGTATACAAATAACATCCCTCCGGAGATACGTCACCCGCGCTTGGACACAGTATTCCGAGTGGGTACGGACCACCGCTTTATATAGTGGAAGGAATACCTCAGATTTTGTGTTACATATGGTCCTCCCGTAGTGGCAGAGTTCCTGCCACGCCTTGTTGGCATAATGCTAACATTATGCTGAGGGTTTGCAGTTATTCGTGCTAATGACACTTAGGTCTCGTGGTTCAACATAGCGCTTTAAGATTGGGCCAAGTTTGTAATACACCGTGTGTGTAAATGCATTTACACGTCCATGTAACCGTACTTTTATTTTTAACCTAGTTTTTATCCATCCTTAGGTAGTCGCGAATTGAGGTGTTCTCATGTATACAACATGGTATGCACGTTTGCTGATCTGCAATGCAAGCACATTCGGACTGCCATACTCAAGTTTAGGTGGGACTGGAACGATAGGAGGATTCCGTGAGTGTTTATTTTTGAAAGGATCGTTGTGTCAGCAATTGCGGAGGTGCTGCGAGTTCTTGCTGGATCTAAAAGGCAACAGTCGTTTCACACACCAACCAACCGATTGCTGCTTACGTTCCCTGCACTGGTGGTCCCTGCTATGGCACTCACGTGAAGTAAGCAAATGATAGGAAGAGAAATTAAGTGTACAAAATAAGTGCGTTCACTTAGAATAAGTCGATAATACTAATGTATGTAGAAATGCAAAGAAACTAGAAGTATAAAGTGGGAAAGGTGACAACTTACATGTTGCCACTCAAGAGCTGCAACCTGATGCTTAAACCCCTTGCCTTTACATAAAAAAATGTGTCAGCTTATACGCCGTAACGGCGCCTCGCTGCCGCGCGACCATCACCAGTCGCGCGCGGGCTGAGTATACCGCGAGGACGCCCACCCCTACGCGGATTCGAACCGGTGACCTTATGGTTGGAAAGCAAACGTGCCAACCACTCGGCCACCGGCCGATTACAATTTCCGGAAGCATGTTCCAGCGCTCAGTGACGGCTTTACAACTGAATTTCTGCCCTAATCCGATCGGACCGCAGTTTGTCTAGCCTTAGGGATGATCGCGGAGAACAGACGAGCTAACAGGACTGAACAGCTAGGACATATCTGGACCAACCTTCCAAGTTAAGATACGGTAGGCTAAGATAAAGTCCCTTCTAGGCCATCGGTAATGCATTCCTAAACTAAGTATACGCTCGCGGTACGTCTGTCCACGTAACCCACCAACCAACTTAGTCCCCACCCGTAAAACTCTCTCTAGCTCCATTTTGTCCCGAACCAGGTAGGGAATAACCCTGGGTGCAGTACTTCAGGTGTGACCAAACGAATGCTGAGAACAGTATTACGAAGATATCGTCCGTCAAGATTCTGTAAGCACTTCGTATTAACCACAACCTACGATACCCTATGCTTGAAGCCTTCTCCCAGTTGTTACCCGAGTAGAAAACATTAGAGTATGCGACGTTTAGATGAACCCGGCTGGATACACAGGGAGTTCGACTCTGCCGATTAAGTGTCTCGCAGGAGGATAGAATGAAGGACAATTTGAAGAACGGGGCAGTTTGCTTGCTTTATATGCAGTAGCCATAAAGTAAACTCGCCCCCGACACTTATCCACAGCACGCTGATTAGCCTCAGAATCTCCGGGGACATCCACAACTTTCGACAGTTTCAGGTTATCAGCAAATAGCAGCAATGGTTCGCTGGTAGATTGTTCACAAAGATAGAGACCATCAGCCATCCAAGCACCGAGTCTTCCGATAGCCAGTGAGGACAGATTGCCAAAATAATAGACTTCGGCCTGCCCGTACACCTTGTTCTGTACCATCCAGGAATTTAGTCACCCGGTGAAGGGCGCGACCACATATACCGTAAGAAGTTAGCCTTGGCGCAAGTCTCAGATGGTGGTACTGTTAGGAGCCACCGCGACAGTCTCAGGCGGACTCTGGAGAATTTGTAACTGGTTTTATACGATACTTATTTTTTACAAAATATGGCGTATAATCTTCAGTAACAAGCCAATAGTTGCGATCGTTTGCTCTAACTGCCGTGCAATCGCTTTCCTACAATTGCATTGTCTTACTGTCAGTGGTCCGCTGACTGTCCACCACGGAAGGCAAGCGGATTCTGGAGAATATACGAAGAGTTTATTGTAATATCAAACGGTATATTCAACACACAGCTGAGCGTGATAGTGGGAACCCTCTTTTGGGGGAACTGGCTCGTTTCTGAAACGAAAATGTAAGTTTTCGAAGAAGTAACCCGTTTCCATGTGTTCCCACGAGCTTGCCTGCGTCGGTTTTGTTCACGTGCTACAACGCAGACAGCAGGTGGGGCTAGGATAGTAGGGAATATAGGGTAATATGCACTGTCCTATTATCCTAGTTCTCCCTTGAGCGGAATAATAAGTGCTCCAAAAAACCTTCCTCACCAATTCTTTCCCATTCCGAATCATGTTCAATTGGGAGTTATTTTTGCTTCTCAGCGGACTATGGAGGGATTGCCAGTGGACTCTTGGCAGACTGTCGGGGGACTCGTGCCGACAGGGTGAGTTACACAATCGGTTCAGGTAGAAATATTCCGAGCATCCGATTTTTGTCCAAAAATATTTACTCGGAATTTAGCTCAGATGTCCGTCGGATGGCAATCGAACTCTCATGAGGCACTTGTGCCGACCAGATACTAGCGCACACCTAGGCGCATAACCCAACTGATTGAAAAATGTCTGCTGTTGTGACCACTGAAGCGCACTAAAAACTTCTATTTTGCTTCTGGCCGTCTCAGTGAGCTACCTTTGGGACAAAATTTGCTCACGGAGATGCATCTGTTTCATTGAAATCCTGGAGTATAACATAAACACCTTTTTGGTTGCAACTACCGTCTAACTTAAGCGGAAATCGTTTTCATAGTTGTAAACATTAAGCCTGTAAGGCTGCATTGAAATAGTTTTCAGTGAGCAAAATTCTTCCCAATTGTGTCTTATTAGGACCTCCATGAGCCGAAAAACTGGCCCTCGGCGCCGTTTAACGGCTATTCGAGCTTATTGAAAATGCGATTTTATTAGAAAAGTAATAGCATTTAATTATAAACCTACATTTTTAAAGTTATCCATATAGCGACAGTTTAATTTTTTGCTCTCTTTTTCTTTATGTGATGGAACTTAAACTCTCCCAAACTGGACAGCAGGTTATCCGTAAGTGTGAACTGGGTGACCACTATTTTGCATCCTAATTCACTCATGGTGTCAGAAGTTTCGTACTGTGTCAGAGTCGTTATCCCTTGTTTAAATAGCCGTGCAACTTTTTGAATGAGTTGATTTGATTCACGTATACTGCTATGCAGTCTGGATACCTTACTCCACCGGCGAAATAACTCCCCAGCCATTGGTTTCTCTGACAAACACTGTCGCATTGCACTAAGCAACTTGCGCCTTCTCGCTGGACTACCAGCACTGTCTCCTTATTTTTCTCTGACGAAGATTAAGACACACAATACCCGCTACTAACTTATACATAAATGTCTGGTTAGTACATCTCATTCCGTCCCAGTCACTGTCACGGTCATGCGAACCTCACTCCCGTCTACCTTGCATTTGGATCCACTAACGCACATCTGGTTTTTACTCTTCATTAGTAAGCTGTATTTAGCCGTTATAGAGGATTCAGTGACCTTCCCCTTTAGGTGGCCCAAGCCGACTAAGATGTGGCGTCAAAACACAAGTCTTCACCCTCTCAATCTCAAACGAAGCTAGTTCCCGGCAGATTTACCCAGCTGAAGAATCTGATTAGGGACCCTGTTTCTCAGAGTAAGCCCAAGCTTTTGAGCACATCTAATTCCTTCCTGATGATTGTTTTAGTATCATGAACGCGCCTAAATCCACTAGGGTCACCAAAATAGAAATATTGCTTACTTCTCAATTACCTGTCGATCGAATAATATGTGTGCAATTTGATACAGAAGAACAATGGATTAGCATTTTTTTTCAGCCTCGCGCCTCGGTGCGAAGCAAGAGGGACCCTTCTAGTTTCGTCTAACAAAATTTGGAATCATAAAAGAAGAAAGTTGCCGACGCAGTCTAAAATGCAGTCATTTTATGCGCTGTGTTATCTATCTGCAACAAATCGGATTATGAAATAAACATCTTTTGAAAATCTCTCAACCAGTCAAAGGGGGTGGTGAAACTGCCCTGTACCTCTTGTAGCTTTACGGATTTCAGAAGCACTTATGAATTCGTTGGAAATCAATGCTCGTCAACCTTGGATAGCAAGGTATAATACCGGATAGCTCGTAGTCTTTACCGATGTGGATAGTATAAAGAACAAGCTGTATGATATACACTTGGTTATCTACGATACTGGCCTAGACCTTATGGCTTACACTAAAGTTTGACACTTTTACACATTGTAGACTAGATAGTGTCCATTTCAGGATATAACCTCAACCGATGAGGTTCAACTTTGCTGTAATTCTCTTTCAAGAGACGGATATTAAAGCGTTTATTTGCAATTATCGGTAGCATCAATGGGATTTTCAAAACTTTGCTTTCCTACTTAAGACCGATGCAGATCTCTTTCTTCCAATGTCGTCTATGGAGCATCAATAGGTACCGGAAATTGCACTCTGATTTGAAAAGATTGCACGGTAGAGACAAGGAATGTCAAATACAGGGATTTCAGTACTCTTGATGTCCAAGGTGTCTGACCATTTTGTAATTTTTAATTCCAGCTACTCGAAACCGCTCTTGATAGAAATTTATGTTAACATGCCAGTCTACACTAGTGACCAAAATTGTCCATAGTAGTGACCGTTGGAGCTCCATGCGTGCCCAGTTTCTGTGCTCCTGGCCGTTCCAAATGGGCACTTTTGGTCACTCAGACTGCTTTTCTTCTAACTCAAACTTAGCTTGTACCACTAATGCATATTTCCTAGTTGAAACGATCGTCAACCTTAGGCCGAAATCGATTTCCACATTGTAAGTACATAATATTATAACCGTTAAGCTCAACCGATAGCGTTTTCGAGTGACCAAAACTCATCCAATAAATGCCTAATTGGGACGGCTGGGGGCACAAATATGGGTCACTCATGACACTCAAACGGTCACCAGCGCTGACTGAAATTACGATTTTCTTAAAAAGTAACGTCTTTTAGGCAAATAACGGAGGTGCTAGCTGTTCAGTCTTGTTCAACGGCATACCTGGACAGATCACGCCACTGATTTTTATATTAATATTTTGCCTCTGTGAGTGACAAAAAGCTCGCCTGAATGGGACGGGTAGCCGTCTATTTGTGCGGACAGTGATGTTACGATGCCCACTCGCATTTTCCCAGAGCAAACAATATACATACTTGGTCTCATACTCTTCCCGGCGTAGTCAAAAACCACGGACTTACCAGTTTTTCAACTCATCGACGAAGGTGATCAGCTTGTTGACTCATTTCAGTGCACATGCCACTGTCCGATTCACGGCTAATGTAGCATTTCTAGCCACTCAGTCCTAAATCGAGCACATGAGTTGCGGATTGGAGTATACCTGAATACCTTCTTCCTGACGACTGATAGAAGCTTGTGCACTTGCTAAACATTTATAAATAAACCGGTCGTTTCCTTATCGTGTACATGGCTTTTTACTAATGGTATGCATTGGATTGACCGCAAATTGAAATCCCTATTGAAAATGAAGCCCAAGTTTTGGGACCGTTTCAGGCTGACTCACTCAAACCTTAGTTACTCTTACTACAAGGCGGTCTCAGATGTTTGTTATCAACAAACGCCAGGAAGGTTAACAATACGCTTTCATAAGTGGAACACTCTAGAACCTCTTCCAGGATACTCCCTTCATATTCGAAAATCGTCAGAGTTTACAGTAGCATCCCTGCTTCGTGTTCCCTTGCAAATGTGACTTTATGTTGACGATAAGAAAATTTATCTTCTCGCTAACCAGTATTATTAGGTTTAATTAGAATAACCACCATTCTGTGACAGCGTTCTTACTTTTACTGCTTAGATCAACCATAGATTAACATCTAGGATTTGATTAAACATATTATTGCCATAGATTCATACTCTTCTTCCTGTCCCGTGGGCTTTTACTCCTTACGCTTTAAGACTGAGATGAGTAGGTTGCAGCTTTTGTTCGTCAAATCCTGCTTCGGTACGTTGAAGCAAGGTTTATTCTTGCTGTTTGTAAACTTTGCATCGTCAGAAGTATTTACAAAGGAAAAGATCTACAAATTCTTGCTAATTATCGTCTTATCCGTTTAAGGTCGTTACTGTGCAAAGTTATGGAATCAATCCTTAAACATGTTCTTCATCCTCATCTCGAGGAATTGAATCTCATCTCTTTTGCCTGGTTCGATTTCTGACGGGCATGTCCATGTACCCCGAACTAGCTCGTTTGTGACCTTGAGCGATTGTGCCTTCAAATCGCTCCCTTGTGCACGTATGGTTTTTTCACTATGGCTTAGTGGCATTTTGTCCCACAGCTTTGGATGTTTACTCATTCGTCGTGCTTTTAAAAGGTCCACCGTGTGGCACTATTTCCTCGTGTACACTCCAGCGCATTCTACCTGTGCCCTGAATTCTAAATTCCAGGGCAGTGTTTCGCCGATATTAAAGTGCAAAAGTTGCCTAACTCCGATCCATCAGAGACATTGTTTGGTTTCAGTCGATAGACCATTTCAACGACTTTCGAACGAATTGTCACTCTTACAAATCCAACATTGTTTGGAGCAGCTAAGGTCACAAGGCAAATTCACCCGGCGCAATCCATAGGCTTAACCAAGCAAATTCTCAATCACACCCTCGTGTAATCTGCCCCACGCTCAAGCTGACACATTCGACTAACACGCCAGAGAGGACGGTCTGGGAGCGCACAACTGCAACGTGAACACTGTGACCTTGTGGACAAAGTCAGTAACAGAACAATATTTTACCATGGAGGGTGAGTCATTCAAATGGTTCGTAACATTGCCTCAACAAGCGGGATGCCCAGTGTGCTACAGTCTAAAGATCTATGTAGATCATTTACCAAACTTATTAAGGGGGGCATTTGGTGCCGTAACTTTTGCAAGTGTTTCCATGCGAGATGCCTCCGAGTTAAGCCTAATCAGGCCAAGTTATAAAACAAACCAGATTCTCTATGGTTCTGGGTGGAATGCACGTTTATCCCACTGATAAAAAGCGTGCTCTTATTATCCCTGAAGTACGACCAGCTGCTAGACAAGTTTGAGGAAATGGTGACTACCAAAATCACTACGGTTGGAGTAAGCATAGCTGACTGTGCAACCCAATCCACCCCCGTAAGTGCTGCTCCTATCCCGAGAAGAACTGCTAGTAACACCCAAAACAACACGACACCAAGAGCCCAGAACATCAACTGCTGTTCCAATACCACACATGGCTCACATTTGACTAATGCGGTTCCCAGTTCGATCGAAGAAATTATGCCTAAGGCTACTACCAAACTCCCGAAGGAGTGGGTAGAAAAAAGTTAGCCGGTATTAGCGAAAATTGCGTTACGGTTGCTTCCAAGAAGAGCTGTCATTTAAAGTTAACATTACGTCCAAATGGATTGGATACTGAGGAGCGTAGCGGATTTTTCCTAGTGCAAGCAGCACCGGTTTCCTGCGGTACACCTCCGAGTATTTCAATCACTAACCGCGACATGTCAAAAGATGTAAAGAAACTACTCCCTGTACTGAGCGTACTCTGCTCCAGTATCCCAGAATCAATGTCTATACCAATAAGAGGCATGTAGTTGAATGACCTCAACCAGCGCGATATTATTAGTACCCTAATCGGAGTTGTACTGAAACCTGTACACGTAGTGCATATTACGCGACACCCCAAGTCTAAGCATTTCGGATAGTCAAGACTTCTGCGCGTTATGGTTAACTCCATCACTGAAGCAGAATCAGTACTACTGGCGACAGGTAGTCTCAAAAATGAACACTGATCCGTTCGTATCTTTGCAGGCATCCCATGGAGCGAACATTATCGAGTTAACCGCATCTTAGAGGACCACCGGAAGGAAAATTGAACCAGAACTATTCTTCTTCAGGGGGTTCCAGAAACTGAAGCATGTGGTGAGCATGAAGTAATAACCCATGATAACGAACAGTGGTGTTACATTCGTGAAACACTGGATGATGTGTTAGTGAAACCCGTGTCACGGCTGCGTACCTCACTGAACTACAAAGGAAGTGGCCTGAGGGTATTGAAGGTGGTGCTTTAGTCAAAACATATGGTAGCAGGCTGCTAAAATGCTGTTACCTGTTGCGTTGCAGGCTACCATCTGAGCTTCATCTGAAGACAGTCAGCGATATGTCCCCTAGAGTTGATATGCCACTCAATAAACCAAACGTGATATGGTCTATAAAAGAACAGTACACCAGTAGTGTGTCTAATGAGCCCAGACAACCTGTAGAAGATGATATTGACCATACACCTTACACTGTATGTAGAAGATTAAACACGGGATTAACTACGCGGACGATGCATAAGACCTCAAAGCCTTCACCAATACACATCGAAAATACCTTCAGTCGCCGACCACCCACTGGTCGGCGAAACTCCACGTATTAATCGCACAGTCTCCGAAATATTGCTTAAATCTGCGAAACTTTCATGTATGTACACTAATGCCCAAGAGATCCTCAGTAAAATTACCCAACTTCTGCTACCTTAGGTTGCGAATGCTTGGGACCTAATTTCTATTATTTAAACTTGGTTACATCAAGAGGCGACTGAAGCTGAGGTTGAGATAGCCGGAATGTCACTCATTCGGAACGACGACCCCGCAGACCCCAGCAGCGAACTGCAATATGCAATAGTTGATGAGCTGGGAACTCACGTTACCGGCTCACTCTGTTGCCGTCTCCGACTAAGACACAACGACGCATGTCCCGTAGCTGTCCTTTACCGCCCCCCAACGTCCACTCCGTAAATGAATTCACGCATGATAAGTGGCCTGAATAAAGTAACATGCAATATGTACAGCTACATTCTCATCTCCGGGGAACACAATCTAAACGATCTGGAGGTTTCGGCTTCACCCACCGAACAGTTCAAAACAGACTTGCATAAACTGATCGCTAATATTCCCTTGTACAATCATGTCATCACGCCCGCTAGATTCAGGACATCAAACAAACCGCCCATATTGGACTTTGTGCTCACGAATGAAGAGCTCATGGTTGACAATTTATTTATGGATAGGCCGTTAGAAATCAGTGAACACGTAGTAATAACGTTTAACTATGTGTGTTGTGCAGAGTAGCCGTCTGAACACTCGGAACTAACTCATATAATCATACGCTACCACGTATTGAAAGAACTCTTCGACGCAGCTGCTTGGGAATTCCCAAACAACTGTCCCCCTGACAATGTGTGGACAGAGTTCATTGATACACTCAGCAACATCGTCAGTAGAGAATCAGTGACCGAGCTCTTCTGTCCCGCCAAAATGCTTTTAATTCTTTGGAGCTGGACTCGAACACGCCTGGCGATAAGAGATGCAGCATGGTGTGCCTACAAGGTTAACCCCGGCTTAGAGACTTGGGGCAATTCTCTGACCCATCGCAACCGTTGCACTACACTTGTCCGTGAGGACTAAGCAACTTATCAACAGTACCTAGCCAAAAGGTTCCTGTCAAACAACAAACTGCTGTATAGGCATGTCAAGAATCTTCATAAAGTGAAGCATGGAATCGCTGCACTTTTCGCGACAGACGGTAAAATAATAGGTGCCGAAGAAACCCAATGCCCTGCGGCTACAATACGACCCAATTTTCGAACTCACAGCCTCTACCTGTCCCATGATGTCATGCACATTACCGACTTCATTGTTTTCAATCCAGCAGTTGTGCTATTGACGCTACTCTCATTGCGTGATCACAGCTCTCCGGGAGAAGACAACATCCGCCCGAAGGCATTGAAGGCTGTGGCCAACAAACCAGCTGAACCACTGTCACAATTCTTCCAAAGGTGCTTTGATGAACAACAAGTCACCACTTTGTGGAAGCGCGGCATTATCATCCCAATTTTTATAGGCGATAGCCGTTCAGATCCTGAAAACTATCGCCCAGTGACTCCTCCCTGTGCTCGCGAAGATGATGGAAGCGGTAATGGCTGAGACTCTAATGCAGTAACTTGCAAAAATGCAACACCTTGCCACCAGGGCAGCTTGGCTTCTGTCACCACTGGTCATACACCACAAACCTACTGCTTGCACGAGGTAGTTGAACGGAACTGGCAGATGATGGGGTTGGTGTTGACATCTGCTATCTGGACTTCTCCAAAGCTTTCGGCCGGCTGGATCACCGCATCCTACTTCACTGGCTACAGACCCACGGAGTAGGAGATCCTGTACTTACTTGCATTGGAAACTTTCTTCACCAACGGAAGCTTCAAGCTTGTGTTAGGGCATCACTCTCCAACCCGACTGAGATAGAATCTGGAGTTCCACATTTCTCAGCGCTGGGACAGCGCTTATTCCTAGGGTTTATCAACGGCCTGGCAAGAGTTTTCTCCTCAAATTTTCTGCTTTACGCCGGTGACGTCAAGATATGGCGGGCGATTAGTAACAATGAAGATTACGATCTATTCCAACATAACATAGATTGCATTTATGAATGGTCAACGAGGAACCTGCTTCAGTTGAACGTAGCTAAGTGCAAAGTGATCTATCTGTGTCATCAGCCGGTGAGCATTTACAAGCTTGGAGACCACACCTTGGAGGAGGCCTCTGAGGAGCGTGACCTGGGCGTATTTGTACAGAAAGATCACAGGTGTTCAAAACAAGCAGAGAAGGCGACGGGAACCGGCAACCGCTTGCTTCGCGAAGCCTTCGGTCGGTTTGAATCCTAAATCTTTCCCCAACTGCTTAACGCTTGCATGCGACCAAACGTGGACTATGATATTCAGGCTTGGCAGACATGGCAGAAACAGGATCTCGCTACTCTCGAGACTCCTCAAGGAAGGGCAATTAAGAACGTCCGGGGCCTCTTCTATCTGTCCTATCAGCTTAGACTGAAATCTCTAAGAATGTACAGCAGTCGATATCCGCTTTTGCGAGGGATATCATAATGGTTTATCAGATTCTGTAGCACCCTAACTACATTCGCCGTCCGCTGCTGGCATAAAATCTCAACCATAACCTAAGAGGTCATCATCTGAAACTGATAATACACTAGTACCGGCTTGAATGCCGTAAAAATTTCTTTTCCCTCCGCGTGTACCAGTCTTGGAACGCCCTCGTAAATTATCTCGTCTCCGTTCCCAATCTGGCGATATTTAAAAAAACAGTTGACGCTGCTTTGTCTCATTTGCATTTCCTTTTATGAATTGTTACCCAGGGATTACAAAACGCAAGCAAACGGTGTCTTTCCAAACTCCCAACCAATAGATTTATGCATTTATACTTTTAATACGCGAACCTACCCGCTACTCTACATAAATCTATGGTGAGTCTACCAAAACGCTTTTCACTTTATCATGCAATTTACTTTTCGCAATAACTTCCATCCGGTTAAGCATCCTCGTTGATCACTTCTTTTTTACTTGTAATACACCATTGTTCTATCGATTCATATGGTCGGAGATGTTACCTTTCATTAAGCGCTTGTATGATGCGTATTTTGAGTTCAGTAAAGCTTTTGACTAAGTCCGCAGGAGTGGCATCTCTTTAACCTCCAAGTAACAGATATCGCTTCAAATATTATTCTTGAATCTCTGGTTTTCTTAGCAACCGCATCGTGCAGATGAAGTGAAGACAACCTATCTCGCTCTTGTCCTTATGATTGGTAGGGTCTCACAAATCTTCCAAATTCAAATTGCAGACGAACGGTCTCATCTACGCTGACAACCTGAAGTTGAGGACAGGGGTACCTAGTCTAGAAAATACGTACATTTTACTTGCCACACGATTCGTAGATAATATAACAGTTCCCTGTAACTCGTTATAAATGCTCTGTTCCCTCAGTTGATGCTCTTGAACCATTTTATGCCTACTGTTTGGTTGGTCGCTGGCTCAGATGGCTGGTTGAGTCTCCTACCGTCTGGTTGACCCGGGACTGCGACGAACAAAAATAACCCAGGATATTTTAAAGATGCCAGTTGCGATATGAAGTGCATTCTCTTACTTGACCTTAGGGCTCAAAGACTCCTGTTTGCGTGACATGTGCACCAATTTTCCAGTAAGGGCTACCTTCTGCTCATCCTCTAACTAAGGACAACTGCGAGTTTTTTTTAAAGAGGGTTCGACGGCGTAGATCAAGATCCGTTATCGAGTTTGTCTTCTCTTCCTCCGGTTTCAACTACTGAATCTGTTCGCCTTGAACTACCGTCACTACCGTGGTGGCTTGACCTTTATCAGACATGCCAGCTGAATGGAGTTAAGGATGGAGCTTTAAGAGTTCCTTCATTCCATTGCTGGAAACAAATCAGATAAAAGATGGCTATACGAAGGGGAGAGCTTCATATATATCACAGGCCCCCATATAACCGTATACATATAACGCCACAATAGCACATGGCCAGATGAGTTGTGGAAGAGAAGTGTGGAAGCAGGTATCCGGGAGACGGTTTCATGATGGGTCGTATTACTCCAATTAAACTGACAGTTTATATCCACTTTTATTCTTACTCTCAACTTCTACTACTCTTGCTCCTATACTATTTTTAATTAATTTAGCACTGAAACATTCCTATGTGAACACAATAGATCACTGAATATCCCTCTCCACTACCCGACTTTGTTGTACCACATGATCAGGCTCGTAGTCTGCCTGTGTCTCGCATGCCGAGAAATATATCATTTATTTATTTTTATTTATTTATTTATTTGCGGAGTTCGAATTAAAACTGTTCGAATAAAGGGGGCTCAGAGTGCTATCCAATCTGGATCCACAGATTCGCATAGTAAATGAGTGGGATTGTTTATTGGAAGCCGCCGCGGCGTAAAGAACAAGCTAGTTTCCGTCCTGGCCGCGGATGCGTGGATCAAATCTTCACGCTCCGCCAACTCCTTGAACATCGCCACATTTATCACAGGCCCACTATCGTTGCATTCCTAGACATACGTGCCGCTTTTGACTCCGTTGATCGACCTGCTTTATGGCGTTGCTTACTAAAGAACGGGGTGCCAGAGAAACATATCGCCATCTTACGAGCAGTTTACCTTCACACATCCGGCAGAGTGAGGGTCTATGGCAAGCTTTCCTCGCAATTCGCTGTCAATAGCGGTGTGCGACAGGGCTGCCCTATGTCCCCATTCCTCTTCAACTTCGCAATCGAAGACGTTCTGTCGAATACCCTAGAAGGTTTCCAACATTTTGGCCTAGAGCTTCTACCGGGTGAGCGCGCGACCGACTTAGATTATGCTGATGATATCGCCTTACTTGGTGACGATCCTCAGGGTATGCAACTCATTCTGGATCGTTTGGCGGTTGAAGCATCTAAGTATGGCATGAGCTTCGCCCCATCGAAGTGTAAAGTACTGCTCAAGGATTGGCTTTCACCTGCACCCGTGCTCACTCTCCAAGGTGCACAACTTGAACAGGTAGATAGTTTCGTCTACCTTGGGAGCTGTGTTTCCGCTGACGGCACTATCAACAAAGAAGTTTCGCTTCGTATCGCTAAAGCTCGATCATCAGTTGTCAATCTGAGGCACTTGTGGCGTCGTCGCGACGTCTCATTCTCACTAAAGGGCCGAGTTTACAGCGCGTCCGTTCGCTCAGTATTGTTGTATGGGAGCGAGTCCTGGCCGATTCGCGTGGAAGACATGCGTCGTCTTTCTGCGTTCGATAACGGTTGCTTAAGGAGGATCGCTCGTGTTCGGTGGCAACATCGAGTTACCAGTAATGACGTTCGACGTCGCGTCTTGGGGAATGCAAGTATTTTCTCCAACAAACTGGTTTTGTTGCACCAGTTGAGATGGCTCGGTCATGTCCTACGCATGGCACCTGAGCGTCTACCGCGTCGCGCTCTATTCGCTCGTCAAGGACCTGGCTGGAAGCGACCCCGTGGTGGTCAGCCTTCCACTTGGCGGCAGCACATGAAATCGCTGACGTCGTGTATAGCAGCTGTTGGACCCGTACGTCTTCCAGGATGGGGACCCAAAGATGGGGAGTGCCAATGGCTTAGGACACTTGAAGACATGGCCCGCAACCGGAATCAATGGAAGAATTGTGTACAGTGTTGTGTTGATTCACATGTTTAATTCTACAAACATTGAAAATGACAAAAAAAGAGAAAAATCGGCGTGTGACAAACAAACTAAAAATGTTTTGTTCTGTATTTTTGTCAAAATATTCCATTTTCTTGCGGTATATTAGCTGAAGTGTGTTGCCCACCTTCAGCTAGCATGCCACGACGATTATGACGCAATGACTGTCTCTTATACACTGATTTCCATGGCCTTCTTGGCTCTATGTCTAGTTACTAGACTGTTGAGATTACACACACACGTACATACACAGACAAAGATGCATTTCAAACTACTGTTGGATTCTGTCTGAGTATGCCGGGAAATCCCTAGTTCCAATTCAGCTGAAACTGCCATCGGCGGCACAATGATCGGGAAGTGATACAGCTGACAGTAATTTCTTTTTTCTACTATTTTATGTCCCAATGAGTCTAGTAACCTTCAAATGGACGTACGTATGCGTTGACGGATGTTTCGCTAGAAGTAGTGTTTTGCAATAAGTAACAACCAGAGCTTAGGTTGTAAAACCTGACATTGATCCGCCAGAATGCAAGGATTGCTCTTGTTCTTACTTCGTATCATGCTTGCGGTTCCGTCAAAGGCAGAGTTACCTCCTCTCCATACGGAAGCGCCACTAAGCTGGACCATCAACCCCATTTGTTAATTATACAAATCGCCGCGCCCCCTCATGGGTATTGTGTCGTGCGCAACATCGCAGCCCGCCAATGCTAGATGAAGAGTAGAGAGGTATTCTGTCCGCAATCTCACGCACCGGTAAGAGGGTCTCCCGTGAGGACCCCCAGTGCCCTGCTGTATGACTCTCGAGATAATAAAGTCCATGTGTGGAATTCGGAACTCGACCCTGTTAGCCGACGCCGTTACTAATACGCCACTAATCCCTCCTACACGCCTGTATATAATGTCCCTCTGACACATATGTATTGATTACTATGTTATGACATCATGATATCAGCTATCATATCCACCCCCTGCCTTCACCACATGTGTGAGCTACATCCTATCTGATTCAGATTAGCACCTATGTACCCATCAGCCCATCATCATACCACGCCACCCATATATATATGTCCATCATACGCTGAAAGCCCAATCTGTACACCATTCGGCATAGTCCGCTCCCGTGCACCTCACCACGTGCCTAGTTGCTATAATTAGATCTCCACACACTACCATATGATGGATCCATCATCGTACATCCTCACTCGTTGCTCGCACTAAGTAGAGTAGACTATACACATACCACGGGCCAGGACTACTTATGTCCCGCCATGCTGACAATACCTATACCATACTGTCCCACACCATGACGTCAACGCCCCTCGTCATAGACTTCCCAGCAGATATATAGTAAGATGTATATATCCTATACTCACTACAGCGACACGCACCTCTCAACGCACACCAAGAATATCCCCCACTACCCCGTCACACCAGTAAGCACCCGCTTCATATCTCACTGCTCTCAATACACGCAACATTACGCTACACGAGACTCAATTATGCTCGAGTGTACTATCTACCCTCCTCTCCCTAGAGTGTACTGGAGAACTTGCCATTCTCCCTAGTCAGGAGATATATATATATAATATCACAGAGAATATATCCCGCCCATAATAGAGATACCCCTGCTCTCTAGCCCAATACTGTAGTCTGCACTTGGCCATCAGACTTGTTAGCCCCAGACCCGCCCTCAAACATTAGTCCCTTGGTCCCTTCCCCTTCCAGACCCCCAGTTGCGCCCTCAGATGGAGTGAATGCCGATTGCACAAAGCGCTGTACGCGGAGCTTATATGATCACCAGTAAGCTGACGTTGTGTGTGTCTGTCGCCCCCCGTGCAACCGCTACGCTGTGATAGTGTACACAATAGCATAAAGCTACCAGCGATAGATAGCATGGACGTCAGATTCCGCCCCACGCAGACACAGCCCCCCCCATCACCTCCCCTGGATATACAGCGCACACTATGAGTATATGCCCCCCAATACCATACCCCCCCTTATATATCCCCCCCCCCCCCCCCCAACCCCCGATCCAACTCCCACTAATCAAATTAAGCCGTTATAGTATTCAACGCACGCAACCTATAGTGTGTTCTCTGCCCATTGTCGTGTCCACATCTACGCCATCACCCGTAGATAGATATTGTGTATATATGTTCTGTCCAACAGAGAACATCCCCCCAAACCCCCCCAATAGAGAGAGAGATATATAGAGTTGAGATATGTATCTCCTCGTCCTCGGTGTGTATGCAGCCAGAGTGTGCAGCGGGCGAAGAGACATCTGCAGCTGTCGTCCTGAGTCGCTGTCGAGTGGAGCATGTTGATCTGCACGTGAGACTCAAGCCCTCTGTAGCAGCTTGTAGCGCGATCCTGCCCGGTGAGGCAGAAGTGGTGTGTTTCTGCCCTGAGTCAACGAAGGGCATATCGGCACCCCTCTCCCCCGCCCAGTGTCGCTCTGGGGTGACGCTCCGTCACGGCAAGTTGTCTTGTTAGACACCATGTAGTTCTGGATGACACAATCGCTCCCCAGTCGACACGCACGCATAGTGTAATAGGTGACCGTCTCAGGTCTCTCGCTATATTCTATGAGCATGACCTGCGGTCCTGCCCCAGCGCTTGTAAGGGGGTCGGCACCCTACCCGTGCGTAGCGTACCGCGAATATCCGTAGAAGAATAGTATCAGGGCATCGCCGCTACCAACAGCAGAGTTACATCGTAAGTCTAAGATCCTGTGTGTGTGTTCACCCCTTAGTCAACCCCACCTGATGTTTCTGGCTTCCAGACTCCTCTTCGAGCGGATGCCCAGATTGCGTTGATGAGCGAGCCAATGGCTAATCGGAGAGGTCTTTTGTAGGCTCTCTCCCAAGTTTTGGTCACCTCGTTGACAAGGATCCCCCATATACGCAAATATAAGGGGTGCGGTCTCAGGCTCGTTAAACTGTATACTCCCGTCCGAAGCTCAATGGCTCCAACCCCTCCACTCTCCAATTCAATACCACTAAAATCTAATCTACTTTCCCCCCCGTCACCGTTGCTAGGGCTGAAAGAGCGCGTGACACACACAACAACCTTCTCAGTGCCCCTACCTAAATCGTCCACAACTTCTTCGGGAACCCGCCCATACTTCCCAGCCACTCCGAATTTGGTCCTTAACCCCTGAGAGATATTCCCTACCTCCGGCGGGTCCGCGCAGAGACTCTCCCCCCCCTTTCAACTTTTACATCAACAGTGTCTATCTCATCAATACTATGTCTAGCGTCAGAAGCCATCCACAAAAACGATAACGCCCTACCTTTACTGGTCCGTAACATATTTGCTTCATCCATTCACAGAGACTCACCCCCCACATCAATTACCCACCGCGGAAGCTTCATTGATGTTAACACAGATGCCAAGGTTATCCGACCCTCCCACCCACATATACTTCCAACCTCCAACTCCTCTAATCCTAAGTTCCCACCACTTGTCCCTCACGAGTTTATCTATTATCACCTGCTGATGCGAAGTGACATATCCCTTTCCCCATACCCTTAATACCTTCACTTCCAGCCTCCCCCGCTCCCCCCCCCTTATTATTTTACCCACCCAACACAACAACCCCCATCCCCCACTCTCTCCTACCAATCCCTTCTATCATATCCTCCCCCCCAATTGTGTCAATTTGTGCTCAGACGTTCCCTCTCTAGTCCTCTGTTAAGAAATAAACTCCCCCCTCTAACACTTTGGAGATGCCCTGGCAATTTCCGAATCGGCTGCGATTCTTCCACTCCCAGGAGCGATGATTTCTATCCCCCCTCTTTCATACCTAACCCAAACTACCCCTTTACACCACCTCACCCATTCCTACCAGACAAACACCCACCACAACAGACCCAGACCCCACCACACACCCAACGACCCACCGTCACCCTTTTCCTATCTATCACCCTCTAAGTTCTATCCACAACCCATCTCATCATATCTGTGTCTCACCATTACTGTCCCCCCTATGTATCACATTAGTCCGTGTCATCGATAGCTCATCCGACCCGAGCTGATAGATCGTATCCTTCTTCACGCCGCCTACTGAGGTCTTGCATATATATCTGATGTCATCATTTTAGAGACTGACGCCTCGCACTGACGCTCTTCGCGCCCAGTAGATGTGCAGCCACTCAGGATATGTCGAATCCTCATGCACTGCATGCTAATAACTTTATACCGCGCACACTCCTTTCGTATCTACTGTCATCTATGAGGTCTGAATACGAACGAGCAACACTGACAGCCCGTGGATATTCAGTGCACTAACCCCTGCACCAGCAGTCGGCCCCTCTACTTGTGCTGCCCAATATCGCGTGAAGTACAAGCGTTACCCGCCTAACAATAGCCCTTCCTATCTCCCAGCACCCCCTGCCATACCAACCCCCCGAAGTCAACTTGAAGAACACAATCCCTCCTCCTCGTTGTCATCACCTTACTGCTGCCATCACATATCATATCGACCAAACATCAGTGTGCGCACTATCTCGGCTGTCACGCCTTTATCTCAACATACTCCATGTTGATCACCCGCCTTCTGTGTGCACATTTACTAACCCCCTAACTTATTTCCCCCACAATCATCCAACACTAACTCCTTGTGTGCGTGTCCAGCTCCTATGCCCAATCGCCCTAGTATCAATATTATGATTGCCGCGCCACAGTACCAAATGTGTCTATATCGCTCTGCCAACACCCCCGTATAGAGACAACTATCGACTTAAGGTCTCTGAAATAAAGTATCCACACCCCAAAATACCCTCCCTATTCAACTCTGTAGCCTGATTGTGACGCCACACCTAGAATCTCCACCCACGTGTTCGTCAGCCTTCCCCACCAATTACTCCATCGTGTCTCCGTCCTGTCCCCGCAGTGTTATCTATAGTTCACCACCAACCTTACGCGTTCCTAGCCTAGCAATATAGTCCGCTCCAGACGCCCTCACGCGAAAGGATAGTCCCTATTGTGCCGCTCAGGCACACATGGCGGCCCCTCAGCAAACCGCCCGCCACACTACATACATAATAGTCCTATATCGAGCTGATGGTCATTCGTCTCTACTGTGTGCAGAACAGAGATACTATACTCACACGACTCCGACGCCCCATTCCATCATCCCCCCCCCCGCCCCCCCGCCCCTGATCACCGGCCCCCACCCTCTGGCACAATAGTTCGCTGGAGTCTTGATAAGTAGCTTTGCTCTCCCGAACGCTCCTCGTCCACTGTGTTCGTGTCCCGCAGAACTCATATTGTCATATTGTACGAAGCCGTCATCACACTGCTTGCCAGCATGCCTGAAACATAGAGATCCACACGACCTCGGAAGCCAGAGCTTGTCCCGTGCGATATATATCACTACCATTTGCGTGAGAGAGTAGCTCTCGTCGTATCGATGCTCCGTCTATTGCGATTGCATGTCTAGTCCTCCGGACCCAATATTGACGAATCCATTGCCTCTCAGCTCGCTGCCTACCGCTGTCGACACATACCAGAGTCTACCTCAGGTGAGGCCATTGTCCCTCGGAGGTTCAGAATGGGTCCCTGGCTGGACGAAGCCCCTCCCTCACTCAATCCCTCTCGTGAGTATCGTCCGGTAGCCATGGATACTATGGGATTTCGCCTAGAACAGAGCCTTCGGTCCGTGTATATACAACTAATCTACTGACTCTGCATACGTTCGTCGTCGATTACTCTCGTCCCGCCAATAATTCTCTCACCGGAGACGAGTTGAATTTCGCCAGTTGCTTCAATCTTGCGTTTCCCAGGTACCCCCATCAAGCTCTCGAGCTCCATGGAACCAATCATCCATAACCTTGAGGAGATCACGCGACCGCTGCAGCTCGATCGTCGCCTGGGACCGATAATTTGCTGGTTCAGCACGGCTACCACTTTTGTAGATTGGCGTGATGATTCCGCGTTTCCACATCGTGGGGACGTGCGTCTCTTCATACATTGTTGAAAGAAAATTGCTAACGGTCCAGTCAAACTCATGGCAGCAACTTTCAACGCCTTCGATCGCATGCCGTCCTCACCCGGGGAGCTAAATTCGCGCAGAGACATCAAACTCTTCAGTACAGCTGCTGAGGTAAACGATATGTGATTAAGTCCTGATGGCGGCGATATCTGCTTAGGCAGGATGTATGGTGATTGCTCGCTTTGGAAGGTACGGCCAAATTGTTGTCCAAGGAAGTTGGCCGCCCCTTGTGCGATTTGGGTTAACCAGCATACTGTGTGCAGAGCAGGAATACGGCGCTTAACAAGGAGCAAATTGTTTACATGTCTGTATAGTAGTTTGGGATTGGAGGAACACTTATCCATTAGACCTTGTTGGTTCTTCAGTTTATCCTCCCGGACGAGTTTGACACAGTGGTTCCTTTGTATTGTGTAGATATCCCAGGTATGGTCGTTCGGGGTGGCTATGCATGTTTGCCATGCTAAGTCCCTTAATGCCATGCACTTACGTGTCCTGCTCCTTACGATAGCCTTCATCCTTTTAGGTCGGTAGAGTTTGGCTTCAGATGTTCTTGCCACGAGCTTGGTAAATATGTTGACGAATTCACCGCAGGCCACCTCAGGGGTTAATTCGGCTAAGAACGACCAGCTTGTTGCATCAATTAGGTCGGACAGGTCTTCGTAGTTGGTTACGACACGATATTCCTCGGTATGCTCTATTGGATAATCCGCGTAGCACATGTAATGAAACAATAGCGTCGCATGATCACTGCGGCTCAAAGGAGTATCTGTTATCACTCTCTCGACCATCAGTTCTTCATTGGTGAATATTCGGTCCAACATGGATGGCCTGTCAGTTCCCCTGAATCTGGTGGGCGTAGTGACGTGGCCATATAGAGGGTAGTCTGAAATCAGATCTTGCAACTCTGCTTTGAATTGCTCTCCTGGTGTGGCCTGTGATTCGAGGGCATGTAAGTCTAAGTCACCGGTGACTAGAATGTGACTGTACTTCCTCTTTGTCACTTGCCTCAACGCAGCCATCAAATTGCAGTGCATCTCAGGAGTAGACGATGGTGGGCGGTAAACAACAACCAATAGGCCAAGATCGTTCCCTCTTAGCCGGAAATTACACCAAATGGCGTCAGATACGTCGGTTTCCGAAACGTTTATGCGTTCGCATTGCATGTTGTTAAGAAAGTAAAGGGTTACCCCACCACCTTTGCTGGTTCGATCCTTCCGGACAACGGACATGCCCGTTAGTGCAATCTCAGCATCCTTTATCTCGCAGTGCAACCACGTTTCGGTGACAGCGATGAGGTCCCAAGCTGCAGACGCGTGTCGAAGTCTTAATTCTGCTAATTTGCTGAGTAGACCTTGGGCATCTGTGTACATGCATGAGAGCTTCTCGGAGACCAAAAGTGTGTTAGAGTGGATGGATGAAGCAAATGAGTTTACGCGACCATTAAAGGGTCGGCGATTAATCGCTTTTTGGATGGGTTGCATACTCTCGAGAAGTATTTGATATATAAGCAGGTATCAGATGCCCCGAATCCCGGTGTTTGCTCGTGCTCTGCTCTGCCCCTCCGGATTGTATGGCTACTCTTGAAACCGTCCCCGAGTCGGTTTCTGCAGTTGGCGTTTTCCCTAAGAGTTGTGCCTCTACTGAATTGGCATTAGAAGGTGTTGGTGTTCCTGCTGCTTTCAGCCGAATTTCTGTTGGCAGTCTGCAACGGAATTTAATCCAGTTCGCTAGTAGGGTTTGTGCCATTAGTTCTGACTGTAATACAAGTTTTAACAGCCTGGGACCGCACCCCTTATAGTTTGGTGATATGGGGATCCTTGTCAACGAGGTGACCACCACATTTGCGAGAGAAAGAGCCTCCCGGATGTAGTGCCATTGCTCGCGGTCATGCATCTGGGCATCGTCGGAAGAGGAGTCAGTAAGCTCAGGAACACCGTGAGTAATCACTGTTTTCTTATCTTGACTTATTCTGTAACTATCTTTGTTAGCGCGATCCCCTGAACATTCTTTCTACGGGATTTCGGGTAGTATGCATTGTGGTGGACTAACGGCAGACACTAATGCGCCAATTGTCAGTAACGTGGTGCAAGGATGAGAAACAGCAATCAACCAACAACAGGCCGTACTGACTCCCCCAAAGGAAAGGAACACTTTGGAACTGCAGTTGTATGCGCACGAGGAATGGACGCATAAGCAATGCACACCACACAACTACTAGACACAGAAAGAAACCCGCGCCATGCAACCTCCAACCGGGATGACGAAGATGGGTGGATGTCTCGTTTGTCGGAACGGATGCACTTAGTATTAGCTATGTTTGCGCAACAAACAATTCTGCTTGCACGACGGCTTAATGCAGTATGATTGACAGAGAGTTAATCATGTAAGTGCCTTAATGTCTGGTTTGCTTACTGGCAAATGATTCATGATGTTTGTTAGATGAAAGCCCGTACTGTACTTAAAGTTTAACCGAACGTTACCTACTAAATGGTGTAAATTCCTCTAAAGCGTTGTCAATGTTTATGAACTCCGGGTGCCACCGATTTAGCGTCCGCGGTCAATTATTTGACGGGGCAAGCCGAGATGGAGGCAACTACTTGCAATATTACTTGAGCCAGTCGGCTGCTAGTAAATTAACTAGTGGGTAGGAACCACGAATATAGACGTAAGATTGTTTTTAGGCAGCATATGGAGTATAGGTTCTATGTGAATTATCTTCCGCTAGGATTTCTGTAATGTGACGGGTTGCACATGTAATCTCAGTTCACACATTACTAATTGAGTCAGCCTGATCGTGAATACGTCAGCGGTTCCTAGGAGGGATTTTCTAAGTTCCGTCAGAATCGCTTTGGCATAACGCAGAATACTTTGAACGCATCATTGGTCAGAATTTTGAGTCCATTGTAAACCAAAGTTTCCTGGATGGGGCGTTTGCTACTTTTGACTGTACCATTATGCAGAGAACTTGGACAGCGTTTACCGATCTTTGTCGACGGAGGCCTGGTCGTACGTTAAAGGTACAGTAAAACCTCGGAAGTGGACCACCTCTGTGTCCTGAATACCTCTCTACCTTGCATATATTTGGGTGTTGCTCTTCCCAACACTGGAACACCACGACCGCAGTTTCGTCTTGGTTTAGACTCGTCAGGTGGAAACAGCTTGAATTGAGGAGGAACTAAGAGCTTAGTAGTTCATGGCTGACGCCCTGAACCCTATGCTGCTGAGATCCGCGAGTTACGCTTGGCACAGCGGAAAGTAATTCTCTCTACCTTGACCGTTTTTTTATGGCATGCATATTGGCTATCTAACTTTTATGGAACCGGGCCTCTGTAGGTTGACCACCTCCGTGTGTAGTGTGTTGACCATTTGGTCCGTAACATTCATCATATATTTAGCCTCTCCAAGTTGACCCTGTGAAGGTCTACTATGCAATGGTCACCAACACATCGTTTTTTCAAATAATAATGTGTATAGCGTGTTTTTGCAAATGTGCGAATTTCTCCTGACCCACCATCACCACACTTTGTGGCTCGATAGACGTTTGACGATACAGCAGGTTCTTTGTCTGTATACATGCATGTGTATGGTTGCCCCCTCCCCTCAGTGTTCCAATGTATTGGTGTTTACCTTGTACAAGTTGTCCCCACAGATTCGCTTCCACGAATTGATCCGGAATCTTTGTGTGAAATGGTTCGTCAAGCGAGCACGCATATCCCTTACCCACTGGAACGTGTGCCCACGCCTCGCGTAAGTCGAGATCAGGAGTTTGAGTGCCTGGTCAACCGTCGGTCAACCGCTTGTAATGCAATCTGTTCAACTCCCGCTCATTATCCTCTTGGATTGTAGTGACGTTGATGTTTACGTCCACAATGATCGCTGAGCGCCTATCCAGCATTATTTGTTGTCTACCTGAGAACGCAAAGAATTAAGACTTGTTATGGTATTTAATTAATTTTATGCATATAGCGCCCTAGATCTTGGATCCACCCCGCGCTTTGAACAGTGTGAAATCGACTATCACACTTAATACGGTAGTATGGTGAAAAGGTATGACCTCAACGAGCTGACCCTGATGGAAAGGATTAGTCTGCTGCATTTTCCTGTAGTTAACAGCCAAAGAAAGATGGTAGCACACTTTGGTGTTAGCAAGACAGCTGTTAGAAGCATCCAACAGTATAAGCATGAGTACTATGAAAAATACGACCGTTTGTTTGCAGTTATGTTACATCCTCTCTATTATCTTCGAAACAGGGTGTAGGTGAAAGTTGATTTCTTTCTACGCTACTCTCAACGGGAAAATAAGGTGCGCTGAGAATCTGTAACGGACCTCCGTTCATTGACTACCTCTCTGGGTTGATCACTTTGGCCCAGTTGCTTGCGTGGTCGACGTACGTACTTTGTACTATACTTAGCAACACAAGTGTGTAAACTTCGACGTGGTGTACACCATTAGGTTACATCGCATCCACCAGCTTCGGGCTAGGTAAAGACACAGATCTATGATATCGCTATTTTAATGTATTTATCCTAGCAGCCCAAAGCTACATATCACAAGCCCTAATCCGGAAACGCACCAGACGCGCGGTTCGCCCCATCGGGGCTTCTCATTGGTCAACCTCCTTCGGTCCCCTATAGGGATCGAACCCATGATCGTTTGAGGCTGGCGCCAACTAACCAGCAGCTTAAGCCACTGAGCTATGAAGGACAGTAGTTGAGGTACATAAGTTGCAAGCTAGGTGGGATACAGAACTACCCATCTTCCACCGCCACGCTGGTTCCTACCAGCGCAGGTGACAGTGGCTAGCCTCAGACGTAATGACTTCCACAAGACGCTCTCCATGGCATTTAAAACGGATGTTTGCATTTTATACTACTTATGAGTAGGCGGATTTCAATAGTATTTTTTATGTACTCCTAGCAGCTCACATCATCAGTCTATGCTTAGCCCGACGCTAGTGGACCTAATATGACTGTGATGTATGCGATGCCGGAAATTTACACACGTATTTCTAAGTCCAGTAAAACCGCGACTGCTACTAAGCACCAATGTCTATTCCTTCTCAAACGCAAAACGGTTTGATGGAGACTTAGTGTTAGTGATATCCCATGTGATGTGAGTTGTTAGCCTGTCCATGTCATCTCCAAACGCAGCGCTAAGGCAAGAAATTTACAAGCAATATTATGATCAGAAGTACTGACTCCTTTATTAGTGGGTGACATCGCTGCTGCATAGTCTATTTCTTCGAATCCGCACTTACGCGTCCTGCGAAACGAGTATCATTCTGTTGGACCTGGACATGGCCGCGTGACAATGTGCTCTTACCCCTATCCTCTTCAAAGTTAACGCTATCTCTTGTGGATCATCCACGGGATTTAATAAGGTGACCGTAGAAACAGATGACTGCTCCATCCAACCGAAGATAGTCTGCTACCAAATGCAAATAGCAGCTAGCATTTGGAAGGTAGTAATAATAGACATATTAGTTTGCTTTTTACCGTTTAAGTGTTACTAGACTCAGACTTTAGGGATTAACCAACTGTTGCCCCTGCTAATCAACTCATGGGGGAATACCGAATTTTGCATAAAAGCTGATGTGCACTCTCCGTACCGTACCATCATGTTTGTGGGCATAATACCCTGGTCATTTTCCATGGTATCAAATTTGCTCGTCACTCCAACCATCGCCGTCCTTAAACACCGGTTTTCTTGCTTTGGTTCGAACTTGGTATTGTGTCCAATGTGTTATTAGTCCATATAGCTCGGTCATACACCCGAACTTACTATTCACATTGGGGATTCCCAGCGCACAGCCCATGATATTAGACCAATTCCCTGGCAACTACCATAAACTGATGCGACTCAGCTTCCACATTACAATTGGCGCTAAACTGTGTTCTACACCAGGAGTTGCGACCCAACAAATAGACGGTATATTTTCAACAGTTAATGCATTTTCGGAATAAGGTGTACTTTTTCTCTATCCGTGTATGCATTGCTGTGAAGCTGTTCTGTTATCAGCTCCATGATGCAATAGCTTTCCTTACTCCACAGTAGCACGTATTGCGCATTTCGCCAACGATGTCACAGAATGCTTAGTCAGTCAGAAAACTATCTGCATGATTCAGAAAAGCCGGTAACTGCTCAGTGATCTTACAAATGCATGATTTTATCGTCGGAGTCAAACATGCGCAGGTAAGGTGGTGATAAAAAGGAACGGATAATCCTGCAAACAGGCAGCAGGGCAAGGTTGTATTTTGCTGCCATCCACTTGATTGGTCGCATAGTAAACGTGTTCTCCTTTGTCACAGAGTTTTAGGCTTCCTCTTCACCTATCTCCGTCATCACACACTCAATCGAATCGGAATAACTCCCCGTGTTCAGTGGGCATATTTTTACGGAATTATTTCCTACGAAAAATGATGTGTACTATCCAAGTTATTTTGGCACGCTTCGTGCTTCTATCTAGACACGCTGCCTAGGAAAGCGCGTTATACTGATGTATTCACAGCGTACGTATCGTACGATGTGCTCGGATGCTTGAGTTGAGAGAGCTACTCTCGATCCTTATATTGGCGCTATACGTGAGAGCAAGGTAATGTGCGAGAAATATGCTCGATCGCTCAGTCCATGGATCTCTAAGTTATCTAGCGGACACGCTCACGATATCTAGTTGGTGGATCGTTGTGTAGATTGGCATCCGCGGCCTGTTCTCGTTCGGCAAATCATACTGTCCACGCATTAGTTCAAAAGTCCACTCACTCACTATCTGAGAAGGCCTCGACATTTTATCTACGATGGCGCACCAACTCGCATATCTAGCTCACTCAGACTACGAGCGAACTGATGTGTACTAGGCACTCTCTGTACATAAGCTGTAAGCTAAAGAATATACCTTGATAGTGTGGTTACACTTGCAAGCGTCGTAAGAAAACCCATACTCGTACCGCCCCCCCCCGCCCCCGACTCCCCCCCCGTTGAGAGTCCTCGCCTCTAAGGGAACTGATTTGCGTACCGCGATGCTAGAGTCGTCACTGTCGCACATTCTACTAGATTACATCCAAGCTGGACAGCAGACTACAGATTTTATCGTCGCACATATCCAGTGAAGCTACAGACATAGATAGAATAATGCGATCTTCTCGATCACATGGCTAGCACGCAGTTGTGCGTGACTCCTTCAGTTCATGGACACTGTGACTGCGACGGAATGGCTTAAAAGTCGGGACAGATTGCAAAATGTACTACCGTCCAAGCACTGCACGTCGTGATAAGCCTAGTTGTCCCCTAATGGAATACAAATAACAACGTATGAATTGGACACAGGTACTCCAGGCCGGTGATCCACACCAGTCTGGAAGTCACAAGCGGCTCACAAAATGGGACCATTTAAATGATTATGAATGCAGATGGAACCTCTCTATTACATCCAGTGACTTGACTGCTAGCCTCAAGGCTTCGTCAATCGCATCACTCGACAACGAAACACATCACTTTGCTACAAAGACTGCCGTATTGCTAAATGCCACATCATCGCCGAAGGCAGCACGGCAGGGCCAATAAATAGTAGCGGCGCACGAAGTTCACTCGGATAATTCAGGTAAATACAGAAACCAGCCAAACGCTGTTCTCTCATTTACCGACGTCCTTGCAGCTTGTTGTGAATAATTTACAGCGGGATCCATGCACGCTAACCCTGACATGGACAACTATTACAGGCAGCCAAGCAAGCAGCCAATTTTGCACGCAGTGACATACATTGCTGCCGACGTGCAAGCTACGCCGATACATGTTGTCATCAGAAAGCAGCGAGATCCTGAAGCCTTGTTGGACGATGACATTGGCTCCACAACGCATGCTTACAATGCATTTCCAGTGCTTGCAACAGCATAGTACGCAGGCAGCGCCTATAGTGAAGCGCAAGTGTCTGTCATGTCTAGGGTGGATTTAAACAGCAACTTCTTAACTTGGTGCCAAACCACATGCTCAGCAGTGTACTACCTGTGTTATCGATTGACGGAGGCGATATCTGAATCTCCTGCCATTTTAGTCTCCTTTGAATGGCATCGTTATGAACACTTTTTCTTAGGGACGTCGGGCACTCGTTCGTTCCCGGTTTTCGCGTTCCCGTTTGAGTGCTTTGCTAGGAACTTCTCCGGACGTCCATTTTCGCGTACTGTAGAGGAGACGCGTTGCAGCTCACATGTAATCGCTTCCTCTGAGCATAGCTGGCTAGCTATCGCAAAGATGGTACGAACCGGAGCTCGTTTGTAATTCACAGGACACTAAATGTCAAACATAGGGTAGTGTACCATTTAGGTTTCTTTTAAGCGAACATCTAAAATTGGAAGGCGTTGTAAGATTCGTTCTCAACTGTAAATTCGATTGCGGGGTAACAGTTGCTTAGCGCCAACAGTAGTTGTTCTGCTTGCTCGGCAGTGTGTACAACGACGAAAGTGTCATTCATGTAGCGGCTATATGAATGCACGTGGTGTATATTACATCCTGATGATCTCTGTATGCAATCTATCCAATCCGCTAAGTATATGTAAACGGCTGACAAAAATACGCGAAATAGCTGAATTCAGATTATCCTGTCGAAATGTTCTTTCTTGCTCTTTTGACACTGGCAGTTGTTCGTTGTGTAGTTCAGCCTACCGTGCTCGAAATACTAACAGTCTTAGTCGAGACTGGCAATCACTCTCTCCGCTTTCAACGGACCGACGAGATAGGCAACAGGAGAGGTAGTCACTGAATGACAAACAGGATGCATTTTGTAATGTCGAAGGTGCGCAAAGTGAAACAAGCGTGATCTCGGAACGATTTGACAGAGAAAAATGTGCATGGCAAGCAGCGCTACAGAATATCCAAAAACAGAACCTCAGATAACCGAAACTTCATTGATGTAGTATTAAAAGGGGAAAATCAACATTCCATGATATTTAAACTAAGTAAGAATACCGGGATTAATCTATCTAAGAATCTTGTACCATGCATCTTGTTTTGTGAAAGAACTCTTAATTGTCTCAAAATTTAAATTCTTTGCACATGGTTGTGGTTGAACTTAGGATTGCGCAATCACGGCTGACGTTGTATGCGCAGTCTCCGAAATTGTAGCAGAACCACCGTCCTGGATCTGTGTCTGCCAGTTTCGTGGAAGAGTGAAATCATTGTGCCCGGTTCAGAACTACTTCGGTCAGCCTCCGCCTAGTACACTATGATTCCTAACTTAGCCCGGATCGCATAGTAGGGTAACTGTGGATGACACCAATTGTGGACGAAATCTGTTTCACTGCACTCAGAGGACAACATAAGCAGGCAGCCACGGACGAAACTTTGAAGGCTGCAACCGTCTAAACTAGGCTTGACCGTCTTCGCCAAGTAGGCCAGCACGGTACACAACGTGTGCACCAACGCACGTGATGTGGCATAGGCGGGCTGTTACTGTGCCAGGGGCTTGAGAACCAGACACTCAATGTCATCGCGCAGCCGCAGCGAGTACGTGAAAGGCTTGTCTGGAACTCAGGACAGATGCTTACCCGGTCTGAGCTGCGGCAATTGACTGGCTCGTTAGCGGAGTACCCATGCAACATGTGATGACTGTCTGAGTGCTGGGATTGTCTGAGTGTTACTGAGTTCCTGTTCGTACCCAATACATCAACTGAATCAGGAGACTATGCCGTTCAACTGCTGTGTGTGATTTCAGTGCCCATTTGATTTCTACTTTCAGTACTCTACTTACATCTGCATTCCACATTAACTGATCTTGTCAACGGTTAGATGTCTTCTACCACTCACGTTAGCTACGCACTGTGAGATACACTAAGGATACTGCCTGAAGTTACTATTATGGATAGGTAGCCAGTAGGTGAGCAAAATGTTATGCCCTTAACATCATGGGAACTAACGCAGTGAGTAAGGCCTACTGTTGCCTAACGTCGAACTGGCCATATCGCAGCAATGACTGGGAAATATTCGCATCACAGCTGACATGGCATTAGTTGGATACAACATGACATTAGCTGCGGCACGGCAATAACAGCGGGTTCTTTCCAAGTGGATATAAATGCATGTCCATGCAGCATTTGCCGTGTGCCTCGACAAACAAGCCCAATGGATGAAAGGGAACAACATTACTCCCGTTAGCACATGATCGAAAATCAACAGGTTTGTCAGTGCTCCCCATAGCGCTCGTGATTTGACCGCGCCGTATCAACTTCACAAGCAAGATGGCGCATTGGGTGCATGCTCAGTGGAAAATCGCATTTCTGATGAACACCAAACTCTCTCAGGTGCGCACAAACCGTCGTAGCTTCTGCAGTAACCTAAATAGATGAATAAGTCAATGAACAAACAATTAGCGCAGCGCTTTGGATTGTCGGCATTGCATCTATTGGTCGGTCATACTAATGATAGAAGTGCTCCAGGGCTGTACATGCATTGTTGGATAGAAAGAAGGCATCTCAATCGCAGGACCCGGTTATTTGAGGGAAGGGTTTCCAGGTAATACTACGGCTGTTGTAGTAGGAAGGAGCTACTTGTTTGGTGGCCATTTTAACGGTGAAGGTTAAGAGTATCATCTTCCCGTCGCTACCAGAGATGTTCTCTGAGACGCCTCTCTGTACGTTGGCCATATCCAATATAAACATCACGTCTAATGTGTTCGGCAACCTAGTGGCATAGTAACCCC